>CM073142.1:24933151-25440651 GCA_037039145.1 Fundulus diaphanus | reverse complement strand
TGAAAAAGAGTCGGGAACAAACTGCAAAAAGAAATAAAATAAAAATGCCTTTGTTGACTTGGATTTATGTTTAGAAGCACTGCTTTAGTGGAGAGTTCACTGATTAAGACATTTGCAGTCAAACAGTACAATGCCTCAGATTGAACAAAATATCTGTCGAATCATCGATAAATCTCTATGCACCACTTTAAGCAAACATTTTCTACACCCATAAGATGATGCATTTTAACTGCCTTCCTTTGATTTCCTGCAATTCATCAAGCTGTGACCTCTGTCTGTGTCTTTTAACCCCGGCAAACGTACGGTGCATTTTAAAAGCCTACACAGAGTTTGAAAAGGCCTGATAAAATATTTAAAGCCACTATGTAAATTTAGGAGACAGAGTCAACTCCAGAAGGCCCGGGAGCAGTAGATGCTTTCCACAGCAGTTTTCGGTGCAGTGAAAAACATCACACAGCGCGTGTTCTGCCAGGTCATCGTTCATGACGCAAACATTAACAAGAATATTCCATTTCTGTTGTTTACTGCAGCGCAACCTACGTGACAGAAATATGGTGCGGTTTTCACTGCTGAAACCTTTTCAGGGATCAGGGTAGTTTTCTGGCATGGTTTTCCTCCCCATGCATCGCCACTGCAGAAATAAGGGTTAAACCAGCAAAAATGTGGTAGAAATCAAACCTGAAAGCAACCCTGCTAGGGATGTGGGACCTTCTGGATAGAGCATAGACTAAAAGTGGGGCTTTCATTTCCCAGCCAGTTAATATTTCTTTTCCATTAGCTTCAAAAACATGACAGAAGGTCTGTATTTTGGTTTGCAGAAAAACATTTTAAATCCAGCCACCCATGCTGTATTTCTCTGTGTTTTGCAGAGTTTGCATTTAAATGCATTTATAAACTCCATCAACCATTTAAAGCAAGCGTAGTCATCCACGTTTAGGGTCTCTATGAAGATTTGGAGAGAGAATAATGCCCTCTCAAAAGCCGTCGGAAAAGATTTTTACTGGAAATGTAAAAATGCATTAAGGCATTTACAGTTGCTTGCAAAACTATTTAACCACATTGGCATTTTTTATGTTTTTTTGCTTCACAATTTGAAAAATAAAATGGATTGTTTGAGATTTTTCAACACTTTATTTACAGAATAAGCCAACATCTTTGGGGATGTATCTTTTTTTATTGTGAAGTAAAGAACAAATGTAGAGGCACCTTTTGGTGCAATTCCAGCTGCAAGTGTCTTTGAATCAGTCCCTATGAGCTCACCACATCTCGCCACTGGGATTTTTGGCAAAACTGCTCCAGCTCCTTCATGTTAGCTTCTAGAATTTCAATCGGATTGAGGTCTGGACTTTGACTAGGTCATTCTAAGACATTCAAATGTTTGCCCTGAAACCACGTAAGTGCTGCTTTAGCAGTATGCTTTGGATCATTGTCCTCCTGGATGATTAACCTGCATCCCAGTCTCAAATCACAGGCAGACTGACATGTTCTCAAGAACATCCCGTTTTTCTGGGTGGCCAAGAGGTTACATTTTAGTCGGACCAGAGCCCTTTCCTCTATGGACTTGATGAGTCACCTATGTGCTTTTTGGAAAACTCAAAATGTGCCTTCATATATATTTAACATTAAGTAATGGCTTTTTTTCAGGCCACTCTTCCACCAAGGCCAGCTCCATTGTATGCATGGCTTATTGTGGTCCTATGGACAGATCCTCCAGTCTCTGCTGTGGAGCTCTGCAGCTCCTTCAGGGTTACCTTTGGTCTCTTTGCTGCCTCTCTGATTAATGTCCTCCCTGCCTGGTCTGTGAGTTCTGGTGGGAAGCCCTCTCTTGTCAGGTTTGTTTGGGCACTGTGTGCTTTCCTTTTGAAGATGATGGATTTGATGGTGTGCCAGGAAAATCATCAAAGATCTGGATATTTTGTTATAACCCACCCTGACTTGTACTTCTCAACGACTATTTTGTGTAGATCCATAACATAAAATAAACCTAAAACATGCAATTAACAGGTTATAATTAAAACTAAGTAGGTAAAGAGCCAAGGGGGTGAATACTTTTGGAAAGCACTGTATGTTCTGAGATACAGATTAAAGGAATATGCCCAGGATCGTTGATTTTTTTTTTTACAGATTTTAAGATTAAATGAAGCAAACATGCTGCTGGTGCCGCTGCTCGGTGTTAGCCGTTTATTCTTGCTAGCACACACATTTCAGAGGGTCGATAAATAAGACCAGTGGAACTGGAAACATTTTCTAAGTTAAAACTGGTTTTAATTTAGTTTCATAGCCCTATATCTTATGTCTTTAGATAGTGGATTACAATCCCGATCGGAGTTCTGCTTATTGTTTCCTCCTGCAATTAAAATAAAACAGAATTAAATAGAAATACCCTTACTGTCCAACAAAGGAGAAATTCGGACAGGTTAGACAAGACTTACGCTAGATTAAATAATATTAACAGAAAAGCTCATTTCCCAGCTAATTTGTCTCAGCTAATTTAAAATCCATTCTAGCCTTTATGTTTTCATATAGTTTGGAATGGTAATATGTGGCTTTTAAACAAATATTAATAATGTTTTAGTCTGATTTTGCAGTTTTTAATCACATTAAGAAGTAGCTGTTTAAGTAGGTGGAGAACGGTGTCGCCATATCACAGCAGCACTAATGCAGCAGAAGATCCCACTCAGCATCATCTACATAAGCAGCCCATTATGTGGGAACGTACGTACAGTGAATACAGCGCAGAAGATAAGAAGATTCAGCGGAGTTACGTTTTGTAGAACTGCTCAGCAACCCAAACTCAAGATGCAACCATTTACTGTCAAAGTCACACCACTTTTCCCATTTAAAACATCAATAAAAAGGAATTCAACTAGTCTTGCTAATTGCAGGATAGATTTTGAACAGTCAACAGCTAATTACTACATATGAAAGAGACTATAAATGTTTTTAACAAGATGGATCAGGTTTAGACAATCTTGAAATTCTCATGGTATGAAAAACCACACCATGGTTTTGGAAAATCGTGATATACAACCACAGATCAAAAATAAAAACAAATGATTGACTGTTTTTTGTTAAAAGAGCTGGTCAACCATAATATAGTATAACTTTAATAGGGATTAGTGGCACCCTTAATTTTCCACAAGATGATTATTTCAAAAGTGAAATTATTATTTTATGTAACCAATAATTGTGATGCTAATTTTGTTTTAGTAAAAATGTAGTCATCTGCAGTAATATTTATAATAACATTTACATTATAATATAATATATTAAATAACTATATAATCAGTTATGCGCGAGTCAGTGATTAATATTTCTGTTTTTTGAAAAGTAAATACGTTTTCTCCATTAGAGAAATGTTGGCATTTTATCTCCAAAAATAAATGAAAAATGAGGAACTTGAGTAAATTATAGATCTGTCTCACCTGATAATTTTTTACATGGACATGGTTACATTTGCTGGCAGGCGAGAAATGGAAAAAAATAAATCTTAAGTTGATAAACAGCTCAATCCCACATATATCAGCAGGGTAATAAATTCATAACTTAGAAAACAGTTCTTTTGGACAAGTCATTAATTGAGTTTTTTATTTTTAGAATAATTAGCTTTAACATCATTGGTAGTTTTTATATTAGCACTTTTTTTTGCAACAAACTACACAGCTACAGCTCACCCTTTATCACTTGAACAAACTGTGCTTAGTATACCTAATAGACGACATTTTAAGGCTGACTACATGCGTTTAAGAGATTACATAGACACACAGTTGTCTTTACTACATCCAGTAATGTAGATAAAGCCATGGACTAAAAGTTATGATAAACAATATTTGTGTATTTTTACCCCATTTCTTGCAAATCAAAGTTTTTGAAAAACAAGACAATGGGTGGGGTGGCAAAATTACAGTCAAATGGCAATATGCTAGAATTAAGGTAGGTTTGCTTGTTAATCACTTATTGGAGGTAATAATAGACTACAGGAGGCTCAGGAGGACTGAACACACTCCTCTCTACATACAGGGGGAGGTGGAGTGTGTGGACAGCATTAGATTCCTGGGCATTCACATCTCCTCCGACCTCTCCTGGACTGTAAACACCTCCCACCTGGTGAAGAAGGCCCAGCAACGGCTCTTCTTCCTCAGGAAACTGAAAAGGTCTGGACTTTCTACTAAACTGCTAAAGAACTTCTATAGAGCTACCATAGAGATTGTTTTATGTATCAGTATGACTGTATGGACTGTATGGACCTAGCACGGGTGGTGAGAACAGTGCAGGGGATTGTGGGATGCCAGCTGCAGGATCTAGATTCAATTTATGCAGAACGAGTCCAAAGAAGGGCCAGATGCATCTCCACTGATCCCACCCACCCAGACAATACTCTGTTTGCCCCTCTGCCATCAGGTAAATGCTTTAGAAGCCTCAAAGTCAAAACAAATAAGCTTAGAAGTAGATTCTTCCTAAGAGCTGTGAGGGCAATCGCCCCCTGAAGGGAGACTGCAGTCCAACACATTAGAAATCACCCCATTTACTAGCCCATCATACGTTACAATCACCTTAATGTAACTGCCTACCTGTACACCATCATCTCTGAATATCTTAGAATATCTAAATGCACATTTCTGTAAATGAAGCCTCAAATTATCATTGCACAATAAGCACCTTATTAGCTCATTATTTGTTATCTGTGACTCATGAAGGACAACTGGTTCATACAAACTTTTTAATCTTCATCTTTTTTATTTTTTAATCTTTTGAACACTATAAGGGAAAAAAAACAAACAAACACTGTAACCCTTGTTCATCGCCTGTTTGTCTTTTTTATGTGTACTCTTAGCCAGAGTGGCCAAAAAGAAATTTCCCCACGTTAACACGCGGTGACAATAAAGAATCTTTGAATCTTTTGAATCTTATATCTAATCAGAAGATTTAGTCAGTGCAAAGAAAACTATTTATAAATTCCATAGTATTCACAGGAAATGTTTTTGAGACAGTCTAGACAAAGCAAATTATATCAATCTGTAGTGCAAGAGTAGATCATTGTTTTCTTCTAGTATGTATTGTGCTGTATTTGGCTTTATCCATCTTCCCATAATTTCTAAAAAGCTTTAGCATCCATGCTGAAGAAAAGCCTCCCCACAGCCTGATGCTGCCACCCTACATCGCTATGCGTCAGTGCTATGTTAAGTTTTCAACACACAGGCATCTTGTATATAGGTCAGGGACTGTGGGAGGAAGCCAAAGTACCTGGATAGAGCCCACACATGCACAAGGAGAACATGCAAACTTCATGCAGAAAGACCACAGGCCAGGGATTAGTCTTTGGTACCCTTTGTCAGGAGTGCTGACCGTGAGGCTCACGAGCTGCATGTGGCTCTTGTCTCTGTCCTGTGCGGCGTGCTCTCATTTTAACTGCAGTTTGTGGGATATTTTATTTTGAAAAAACTTATCAAACCTCATCTGCGTTTGACTTCTTTAACTCGTGAGAACGCTTTACACATGTATGGCATCTTTATTGTAGTTACTAAACCCGATTCACTAGGGGGAGCAAAGTTAAACCAGAAAGTTCTATCACCTCATCACCACAGTCATTAGGTCATTTTCACCTGTTGGCACAGCAGCACACACGTATGCCACACCCCAACACCTCCCCTGCCACACAGAGACAAAAAAAAAGAAGCAAAAAAAATATTCACAGCCATAACCACTCATCTCCTGAGATCTACCCATTCATTTAAAACTAATTTTGCTAGACTGAGCCACAATTAAGGTCACTTTAAGGCCGGAGTGCAGCTTAACCTTCTTGCCATTGAACTTGTTGTTTTTTTTTGGATAAAGGTTTGTAAATAATAAAAAAAATAAAATAAAACTTCTGTTAGAGCAGTTATTCAGAATGACCAGCAACAGTATGGCTAGGCTTAAAGTTGATAAAGGGGGAATCGCCCTAAAAGTTTCTGACGACCTTTTATGGCTTCAGTTGTTTTTATTTTCAAGTTATCAGTTAAGGAACAAGAAAAGCTAATAGGAAAATGTTAAAAACAGTTTAGGTTTATGCTAAAAATCTATTGACATTTTGTTGTGTGGCTCTTTGCGTTGCTGCTGGATCTTATTTTGGCTCTTGCTGCAGACCTGATTGGCCAGCCCTGGCCTGAGCCACCTGTAGAGCAACAGCTCTTTTTTTTCAGATCCTCAGAGAGGTCTTTGCCATGAGGTGCCACATTAAACATCCAGTGACAAGTATGGGAGAGTGTGAGAGCAATGACACCAAACTCAACACACCTGCACCCGTTTCACATCTGGGACCTTGTAACACTTACATGACACCAGGGAGGGAAAATGGCTAATTGGCATAATTTTAGATATTTTTTCACTTTTTTCACTTAGGGGTGTAGTCCATTTTGGTGCCAGCAGTTTAGACATTAATGGCTGTGTTTTGACTTATTTTGAGGCGAAAACAAATTCACACTGTTAAACAAGCTATGGGCTGACTACTTTGCATCAAACTGTCATATTTTCAAATTTGTCTCAGTGATGCAAATTATTTACAACATGTGATGGGTGTACCAACATTGGTGAGACATTGTAATAATCTTTTTATTTGTGTGCCGAGAAATTTACTTATTACTCAGTTTGTCTCAATTGAAATAATTTTTATTTATAATAAAGTTCCAATCCAAACCCTTGGAAGGAAACTTTAATGTCTAAGAGGCTATATTATCTTGTTATTGTCAGAGGACATTACAAAAAAAATAAAGCAACTCTGCCTTGAGCAGATCCACAACCAGTCAAAAGTTTTGAAATTTGATGTTTTCAATTATCTGCAATGTCATAGAAATAAGGAAAAGCCATTGAACGACAAAGGTGAGTCCAAACTTTTGACTGGTAGTGTACTTGATTAAAGTCCCAAAATCAAATACAAGTATAATTGTTGGCAACTGTGGCTCAGCAGGAAGAGGAGTTGTCTTGTTGATGTGCCCCAGGGCAAGGAAAGTACTCCCAAGTCACCTACTGATAGGTGTATCAGTGTGTGAATGTTAGTGAATCTTAGAGTGCAACTGGGTAAATGTGGGTCTAAAAAAGTTCTTTGAGTGGTTAGTCTGACTAGAAAGCCCCAAACCAAAGATCGTATGAATTACAACAACGGTTTTATAATTTTCCAGTCTTCCCATTACAAATGTAAAGTGCAACGGTTTACGTTTAAAAATTATTAAAGGAATAACATCAAGCAATGGGAAACTACTTTAAGGAATAACTGTCTAAAACAAACAACTAAAACTGAAAGAATCAGAATCAAGTTTAATCGGCAAGTAGGTTTGCACTTACAAGGAATTTGACTTGGTGTTGATGGTGCAGACAAAAAATAAGAATACAGTAAAATAAAAAGTAAAAAGGATATATATACAGAAGCAATATACACTCAGTAAACTGAGCGTTAATGTAACGCAGAAGCTTGTAAGTCCTGAACGGGGGAGAGAGGCAGTGTCCAGTTTCACGGGCGGCTCTTGGCCGGTAGCAGATGGGAAAAAAACGTTCTTGTTGCGTGAGGTTCTGGTCCTGATGGACCGCAGCCTCCTGCCAGAGGAAAGTGACTGAAATAGTCTGTGACTGGGGTGCGTGACTGGGATGCGAGGGATCAGCCACAATCTTCCCGTGCACGCCTCAAAGAAAAAACAAATAAGCATCTTTTAGATTACGTGGATGCTTGGAATTGTTAGAACTGCCCAATTGCCTGTCAATCAATGTTGGAGCCTCGTAAGCAACTGACCAATTTTGGTTCATAAACAGTGCATGTTTAATGGTTAAATTAAACGGTAATGCTTGACGCTAGTTCTCCTGTGTTTTATGCATTTTGGATATCTGTATGTTGCAACATCTGGTTGCACAAGTTGTGTCAGCTATGATCAGTTAACAGGACTTGCAAATTGCACAAAGCATTTAATTGGCAGTGTAATTTAAAATTTGTAACCTTGCCTGCAAGCTGAATTCTCGTGCTACTTGTGCGTTCATAAACACACGAGAATCCATCTTGTAACCCTCCGGCTTCAACCATTTGTATCCAAACCAAAAATGGTTCGAGCCAATCACGTAACAGTATTGTGGTTTAAGGTGGGACATACAGCTGTGACGAAAGCAATAGCTGTCGAACCCACAGCTGAACCAAAATACTGTAAACAGCGCAGGAGGATGAACGCGTAGCTGCTACTATCAAATCTGTTTTGTAAGAATCCATGATTTCCACTTTGAAAGAAGAACAGCAAGAAGTCCTTGTCAGGCTTCCCTTCTTGCGGTTTCCCATAACGCCTACTGCTTACGTTTAAATTTGATAAAGTGATTGGCTAAAACCAACCTTTGGTAGGCGGGCACAAGGTGTCGCTTCGTCCAATCAGCTCGGAGAGTCCTGCTGAATTGCCCTCCTTTGCTTAATTGGATTCAAAAGGAGCAGTTCCAGATTGATGATGTGCAGAACGGAAAGTGCTACACATTATCAATCTGGCTGGCCTAATACAAAATTTTACTGTAAATTATTGCCATGGGTAGCTCGATGGCAACATGAAAACATCTACTGCAGTCTGCAGTACCCATTTTGTTACTAAGTGATCTTACATGTGGAGTCGCGTCAATTTGGTCTCAAATAATTCTTTTTGTGGAAAACTTTAACCCGAAATGAATGGGAGAATTTTTTATTTGAAAAATTTAAGAGCATAAATATGGTTTTCCCACTCAAAACTATGTTTCTGTAGTCAGAAATAACGCTCAAGGGTAAAACCTGTGCCGTCAGCTCTGCTGCCACTGGGTTACCGCTTTGCTCTAACAGAGAGCAAAGAAAAGCTGTAAGCAGAGTAAACAGACCTGAGAGCACAGGTTTCATCCCCACAGGCAGAAGAAGTTAAATTGTGAGGCACAGGATTAAAACTGGAGCAGAATATACTGTAGTTATAAAATAGGCTTTAAATATGAGTAAAGAACATCCTTCTGAGGGCGATTCGGGCATATCTGAAAGAAGGAAAGATATTTTGGAGTGATATTGTTTTGAGTGAGCAGTCAACGCCTGCCTTTATTGTAACTGGATATACTGAGCATGAATAAATTGTAGACTAAAGGGGTTTATCTTAGATCTCAAAACCTCCATAGACATGACAGGGACAACGTTGTACAAGGAAATTATTTATCTTTAGTTACGCTCATCACAACAAAACAGCATCTTGTAACGAATGCAGGCTAATGCAAAGCTGTCAAAATCAAACTAAAGTCAAAGACGCACCGTTCTTTCTGCATTCTTATGAGCTTGTAGTGAAACACAAGTGAACTTTTGCCCCTGTCAACAAAACTGCCTGATAATGTTCTCAGCAACTTGGCAATTATCCCAGTCCTTGACCTGAGTGGCAGAAGAACAAAATGGAAGGGAGAGAGGAGAGAACGCGGGACACGAGCTTGTCAGGCTATTGGACTGGGAGCGGCAGCGGAGCCGGAGGACGGCGACATCTCTGCGTCTGGCCTTTACTGAGTGGGCTCCGAGTGAACTCATCAATATTCATTGACCTGCTCCGGCTAATGTCCCCAGCGACGGGCAGAATAAAGTTGCAGAGGTCGCACACTTCACAAGGGGAGCGAGGGTGAAAATGAGCGAAGGTGGAGGAAGCGGGCGAAGATGATGAGAGACTGCAGATTGCAGACAAAAAAGTGAAGGCAAAAAAAAAAAAAAAAAAAGCAAACACCAAAAAGGGCAAAGACTCGAGGCCCAGAGGGAAGCAAGGAGTTTATTATGATTTGAAAGTGAAACACATAAAACTTGCAGAGAAAGCATAAGTACAAAGATAAAGACACGTGCACCTGTGGGGAACAAACAAACACAGAGCCACTCCAGTGTAAGCAGGGTAAGACATGACAGGATAAGTGCAATGACAAACAAATACAGCTTTCTGTTCCTTCCCCCGATATGTTATGTTATTTTCTTTTTGCTCCCGCTGTTGTCTGGGGAGAATCCGCGTTGTATAACATGGCACATGAGTATACATAACGGTGCATGCCTCAAGAAAGAAAGGGGATGCGAGATTGGAAAAGCTCGAATGACAGTACACGGAGGGGGAGTGGTAAGAAAGCAACACCACACGAGTGTAAGAATGAACAGGAAAGCTTGTAAAACAGAAAACAGCTGGACATAAAAGCCTGTATGAGATTTGCCAGCTTCCTTTTTACAATGGATTTTAATATGAAATCCGTTCGCAGCAGGAGGCCGGTTTTTCTCGATCAATAAATGTTCACTGGTGTTTGATGAATAATAAGGTTTTAAGGAAGACTTAGAATATAAAAATATGTGCATTCCCGCCAACATATACAGTAACAGTCTGGCCTCACAAAAAATAATGCAATTACTTACTAGTATTGTTACTCCCTACATTTTGCCTCATTACAACCAGAAAATCACGTCTTCTCTCTTTCTAAAAAAAAAAAAATACACGTCTAAAATCTACCATGCATTTGTTTCCTGCTCTCCTTATTTATCAGTAATTGCACAGTATCCCCCCTTCTGATAAGGCTCTCTCTTCTGCTGTACAGCTTAACTTAAATTTAGCTATTTGCATATTAATGATTTGTGTAAGTCTGGTGTATTCTCTCTATTTGTTTTTGCCAATGTCACGCCCGAATTTTCCCATTGAGGGACAATAAAGGTATTTCAATTCTATTCTATTTACTCTGACACTCCAAATGAAATGCAAAGCAACTAGATACCTCTAGAAGTAAGAGAATTTGTCAATCAGGCTGTGTGTATTTTAACCTCAGCATTTATCCAGCTGTTCTGTGAAGGCCACGGCGGTTTAGTGAACAAACAGCATCATGAACAATAGTTAAAGTTGTATAGACTATATTGCAGGTTTAGGTTATAAAACATTATCCTACACTCCCCACGTCTCACAGAGAAATGGTCAATCCATCAGCTGAAAATGTAAAGAGTATTGCACAGCTGCAAACCTAACAAGACAGGGTCAGCTACTTAAACTGGCCAGGAGACGCAGCCAAGAAACCCTAGGTAACTCTGGAGATGCTGAAAGCCATTGTTGAATGAAATCGACAAGAAATTACTTTGAAGTTTGCCAGAAGCCATGTTTGAGACACAGCAAATGTGGAATCTGATTAGATGAGAGCAAAGTTAACCTTTGAGCTACTATGCAGAAAGCTGCATGGACACACCATTCTCACCTTGAGAATGATATGAAGGCAGCATCATGCTGAGGCGATGTTTTGGGTTTTTCGTCCGAAGTGACAGGGATACTATTTACAGATGCATCTTTATCATTTTACTAAGGCTACGTTCACACTATTGGTCTTGATGCTCAATTCCTATTTTATGCTGAAATCGGATTTTTTTTTAGGTGGCTGTTCATACAACTATTAAATGCAGCTGTCATTAGACGTGTCTGAATGGTTCAAGACCGTAAAGCGACCAGCATGCTCAGACAACAGAAGGAGACGTCACACAGCAGCACGCTGTTTATGGAAGTAATGGTGAGTTTAATTGTTTCTAGAAGTGTTCAATAAAGTTCTGTTTAAAAAAACACAGATACCACTAAAAACAAAAAAAAGGATATGGGTCGCATATGGGCAATAAGATCAGGTCTGGGTAGCTTTTCCATGCAGTGTGAACATGGCCTAAGATATTGCCTTTATGGCGGTCTATTATGAAAAAATATCATTACATCGAAGGCTGCAGTTGTAACACAACAAACCTTCAAGATATATGAACCATTATGCAGGACACCGTTTGGTTTTTATGCATTTTTTGTGATATGAAATCAGTGCAGGTCTCTGTTTATGGGACTAATTCAAGCTGTTTAACAAGAAAATGGAGGTTGTTACAGGTGCTAAAGGTTTAAAAGCACATAGCTTAGGCAGACTCATAAGAAGAGAGCTTTTCCCAGTGTTAAGGAAGAAGAACCTGCCAAAAAAGATTTCAAACAAAAGCATCCTTATCCCCTCCTCCTTCATCTGAGATTTCTTCATCTTTCTCCAACCCTATCTGGCACTGTGCTGCCCACTCCTATAACTTCAACCGTCCTGCGGCTATTTTCTCCTCATTTCTCCTCTTGTCTGTCTCCTTCTCCACATCCTGTCTTTCCTAGTTTATTTTATTGTGCTGGCTCCCCTCTGCTCTCTTTTTTTTTTTTTTTTTTTTTTTTTGGTGACTGAATCATCTGTGATCCCACCGAGATGACAAAGTGTTGTGCTTCCCTCTCCAGGCTCCCGAGTTAAAAACAGAGCATAAATAAAGTTTTCTCAAAGAGCCGTGGGGGATAGATAAAAGCTGCCAAAACACGCGGCATTACAGCCGAGGCTTGGCTATCACGACAATGACCCCTGATCTGTTGCATTAGACTGTGGCCGTAAGATAGCTTTCTCAAGCTTATCGCATTTATTATTTATCCACTTGGAAAGAAAGACTCTCCCCTGTCTTTCTCTGCACTCATGTATAATCCTTTCCCCACAGTCCAGGCTCATTCACTTTTATCAGACCATGCTGTCTTTGCTCTTCTTTCCAGCTACTCCTCTCTGGGTAGCCTGAACCTCTCAGAATAGCTCTCATTTTTACATGAAACACCATTTTTTCACCCCCAAAGATGTGGTCTTCCACATTTAAAACGCATAAAACACACGAAGGAATCGGAAAAGGCATGAAATGACTGGAGTGCACACTAAAGAGGTCACTGCTCTGGTCAACAACAAAAAAAAACTTAAAACCACCATTGTATACCTGTCATGTCAAAACAGTAATAAAAAAATCATGGTTCAGTACATCTTTGTTTTGCTTCAATCCAGAAAAAAAAGATTAACCTGTATGTTCTTTTTTTTTTACTTCGTTCAGCAGTAAATATAGTCCCCCCCCACACACAATTTCTGAAATATATTTGAAATTATTATGAACCAAAACCTAAAGCACAATGTTTGCAACTGAGTAGAGATTTGATTGGCTTATTATTTCAATGCATAAATACTAAATAATATTAATACTTCAGTATCGGTATGGTGTTTTTGCAGTGATGTGCCGTTCCTTTTCAAAACATGGGTTGTAGAATGAGATCCAGAAAGCTAAATTTACCCCTGACCCGACCACATTTTCTCAGTATTTCATTGGCTTGTCTAAACGTCTGGCAGAAAAAACTTTATACCGGTTTCAGTATGCTTTTTCTTCTACAGTGGAGTCGTGCTGCAAGCATTTATAGAGAAGTAGTGGAGAGCATTGCTTATGGTGTTCAGGGAAAAACTGTTTCTCCCAATTCCACATCCATCCAAAGTCCCTGATGGTGGATGGACAACTACCGGGATAATTTTCTTCACTACTCTGTTTAACATCTTACGAGGAGCACCTGGTCATGGCTGATTTATGGTGAAACAATGTTCTTTCCACTTCAGGATTCTGGCCTCCATGACACCAATTTATTCAACCACCCGCCCAACGACAGGCTGTTGACTTCTTTAAGTAGATCACAGGAACCTGCCATTAAATCTGTGTTAAAAATGTGTCCAATAGAAAAGAAGATTGAGGAATACTTATTTTCTTCACAGCATATAACAACCTATTTCACACTAATTCACATGTTGTTTTAGGAGAGTGTCCATCCTCGAGCTGGATGTCACAGCGTGATCCTGTGCTGAAGGCAAACAGGGAACCAAACTCAAACATTGGTATAATGTGCAAAAACAAAACAGAAAGAAGAGAAGGGAAATAAATTCATCAGGGGAAGAAAAAAAAATCACTTTTCTGTGCCAGAGTTTCTTGGAGTTCCTGTGCTCATTTTTGCAAAATTGCTCATCTTAGCACTACAGTGTTGTACGCAATCTATCTTTAAATATAAAACAGATGGAGTCTTGTAAAATGGCAGGAGGGGAAACGGTTGCAAGCAAGAACAAACAGCATGGAGAGGCACATGTCACATCCTCTTGGAAAGAGACCCCAAATATTTACAGTTATTACAGAAAATGTCAGCCTTCACACCTGAACCCTATTTTGACTTGTATACATTATAAAATATTGACAGGTGTGTCAATCTTCTTTACAATCCGAATATTTTAAAATAACCATACCATGAGAGGCTTCTACAAAGCTGCTGCAATGTTATAATAGAAGAAATGGCAGCAGAAAAGTGAGAGAGTCATTGTCAGCTGAAAGGTCCAGGTTGATATTTGTAACTTTCTGACATAAATTTAGATAATATTTCTACTTACAGTTTTTTCTTGTGAAGAAAAAAAGTCCACACAAGGGTGAAAGTAGAGGCAAACATCTGGCGAAGCATCCACAGCCTCCAACAGAGACAGGGTTTCATGTTTGAACTTTTACACAATGTCTTTTTTTTTTTGCAAAGCGATCAAAGATTATGTTCGGCAGACTGGGATGTGATGAAGCGGTGGCTGGCTCTTCAATTCAATTTCAATTCAATTTTGTTTACTTAGCGCCAATTCACAACACATGTTATCTGGAGGCACTTGACAAAGTTCAATCAAATCATACAGAGAGATCGGTCAAAAAGATTTCCATCTAAGGAAACAGCAGACTGCGTCGAGTCTTGACAAGCAGCATTCACTCCCACTGAAAGAGCGTAGAGCCACAGTGGACAGCCGCCTGCATCGTAGTCGACTTAGCAGCAGACAGTGGAGAGGAAAGTTAAAATCTTCCTCTCCAGTTGATTAAAATAATTAATTTAATCGCTGTATAAATGTACCATCAGGGTTCTCACCAGTGCACTTTACTGTAATGGACCGTTACGCTGAACGTTGTCAAAGTTACACTGAAATTAGACCGCTACGAGTGTGCCTGTCGTACTGTTCGGTGTCGTACTGACCATTACGATAATTTTTAATGAGCGTAACGGTCAATACGACACGCATGTCTGAGAGCAACTTAGAAAAGTCAATAAAGCTCTTGACCGTGCGTCAGCGAAGCGCTAAACCTCCCAAAAATTTAAAGCTAGCGCTAGCTGTTGTTAGCCTGACCAACAGCCCCCTTCGAGCTGCACTACGCAACGCCCTGGCTCCGCTGCAGGACTGCGTCCAAAGAAGCAGCGAAACGACCAGCTGCCAGTTGTCCACCGGTACGCTGAAATAAAATCCTGGTGAGGACCCTGACCATGGCAACAAAAGCATACAAAGGGACAGAAGGAGTAAGACTGGAGTAGGAATGTTCAGTCTTGGAATTTCTTTATAAAAACACTGACAAGAATTTGAGCTATTAAACTTTTTTACTTTGTTACACTGCGTGGGTATATGTGGCTTATACTGTAATATACGGCTTTAGGGCTTCTTTTCCAAAAGCTTGATATCAATCTGCTTTACTCATTCCATAACAAATGTGGATGTGTTCTTCAGATAAGTGTTCTACTGGGACCCTCAGTTGAGCCCAGATTTGAACTTTCTAAGCATTGATACGTATTAAGGTGGAAAATCTTGGAGGCAGTCCTCCTTACTTATTCCACTTTCAGCAAAGCACTGATGTCATCGGTAGCAAATTAAAGCCAAAATTTGATTGTACAGATGCCAATTTTAGTTGAGCTTAAATTTATTGATTTTGTAGCAGCACCTTCTATCTTAGTCAGCATTTCTTCAATTCAGAACAATGTAAAATTCTCTTTATTGTGGACAGTGACCCATTGGGCTCTAGTGTTCCAATTTGAAGCAGTCTGGATCCTTGGTGGTTTCCTGGGTTATTCATGAAAATCTATACTGTGTCCTTTCATCCAAAGAGCACCTGCTAGAAGCTGCAAAAGAGTAGACCGGGGTAGATGATGACTTCCAGCAGATAACAACCCTAAACATGAAGCCAGAGCTATAATGGGATGCTTTGGAGCATAGCAAATTCATGTATTGTAATAGCCCGGTCAAAGTCTACATCTAAATCCAAGTAAAAATCTGTGGCAGGACCAGAAATCTAATGTTCATAGACCCATTGCATCTAATCTGAACGCCCTTCAGCCATTGTGCATGAGAAATAATTCCTCTCTCTCCAGATGTGCAACTTTGCACAGAGGTGCAGCTGCAATTGTGCGCAGTGGTGGAGGTAAATCACTTAATATGAAATAACTTGCTGACTAAGTGGTCTGCTCATACAACTGGTGTGCGTAATAAACATGAAGCATTCGACTGCCCAAAGCTGAGTAACTGAGTTCCAGGAAGGGTAAGCTGATGCTGGCTCAAACTTCACTAATTCAGGATAAAGGCAACAGAAGGAAAAGCAAATTAAAAAAGTGCAACACCAATAAAAAAATGACATTTAAATTTTTTTTAAATAGCAAAATGTCACGAAGTGAGTTCAAGTTTAAATGACAGAAAAACAAGTGTGATGCAGTGGCTTAGTCAAGCAGCACTAAGAGGAACACTCAGGTTTAATATGCATCTTCCGGGGGCTATTTACCTCCAGACCCGAGGCCGGCAGAGTGCAGCTACCCAGCGTGTTCTGCAAAGCTCAGTTCATCCGTATTACATGCACGACGCGGTGCAAGGCCAAACAGCTTAGCACCAAAACGGCGTGTCACAGCAGATGATCCATGACAGTGACAGGGCGAAAAGGCCTTGTAGCATGAATCGATGATTGGGGCGATGAGGAGCTTGGATGATGACATTTCATGCACACATTCACGCATGAGCACCTGCAGGTGATTCTCTCTGCAATCCCTCTCAAGGCCGAGTAACACTTAAAGTAAACACAGGTGTGAAGACCCCTGATGCAGTGACCTGGCTCACTTAACTGCTCACTGGAGATTCACATTTAAGTGTTTGAGGCCTGAAGTGGTAGTTAGCGGTGGCACTGCTGTGGGATTCAGCATTTAAGTTTAAGTAATTAAGTTTGCCTTAAACACCAGGCAGAAATAGCGTCGCATTAACAAGCAGTTGCCATCACGCAAACATTTGCCCTGACGTCATCTTTTTGTTTTTGAAATGTTACAGGGAAATTACCCTTCGTAGACCGTGGTCATTGATGTAAAGGCCACACTATTCCCAATGACTTGCACTCAGACATAACAGACCCTCCAATCTTGACAGTGGTGGCATTTGGATGCCCTGCTGTTATGACTAATCATTCAAAATTAAGTCACAAAATCTATTCCCACTGTCACACCGCATACCCTCGATGCCTCTTTCCCCCGTATCACTCCATCCCTCCTCCATACTGCCTAAATGTCAGCATTTCAATTGGGCTCATTAATACCTTCCTTCTAAGGGGTCTCTGCAGCTAAGTAGTGTGTTGGGATGCTAAATGAGGGAGAGAGGATGATGGATTGGAATGGTGAGTGGCTCTCCTTTTTGTTTTAATATCATCTCTGCATCTGATTTTTTTATATACATCTCTAACCCTTCATTATGCATTCCCTTTATCTTTCCAATTCCATCTTATATATCACCCGGGGTCTTTGAGAGGCGTTGGCTCTGAATCATGCGGCAGGGGTTCCCGCTGGCACCGCTGAGCTTGACACAGCCTTGACACTGATGGACTGAACGGCATCTGTCATGAGCTCAATCTCTGAAACGCATTGCTGATGTCCCGCTTTGTGTATAAGGGTTTATAACATTAGCAAATGGTGGAATTGTGTTGTTAATTAATCGAATTATGACATTAATTGCAAAATTACATTTCTTTGTTTTTGTCCATCACAATATAACTTTCACTCTCCATCAGCTTTAGCATTTTGGATAAATCTATAACAAGTGTGGGCAACCGTCAAAGAAACCGTTCCAACCAGGTATTTAGTAAAACTGTGTTAATTAAAGTTTTTTCAGAAAATGTTACGTTCATTTATTGAGTCAGAAGTTTATATACATTTCTTTTTTCTGGTTTCTAGACAATCTTGCTAACACACATCTTTTCAGGTTTGTCATGGCTTATCCAATCTAAAACACTGACGTCATTCTCTTTAAGGCATTTTTAAGTAATTTGGAGGGATAATTAGGGTTACTGTCCACTTTGGACACAAATTATTGCCAGAACCTCATCGTCAATGCTTGCCTTGAGATGTTGCTGTGATATTTCCTCATAATGTTCTTCCCTCATTAGGCAACCTACGTTGTGTAGGTGCACCAGTTCCCTCTGCAACAAAAGAGCCAAACAACAAAACGCTCCCACTGCTATACTTCACAGCTGGCATGGTGTTCTTAGGCTTTCAAGTGTCTGCCATTTCCCTGAAACTGTAATGCTGATCATTCTGACCAAATGCTGTCATTTCAGTTTCATCAGACCACAGGAAATGTCTTCAGAAACTAAGGCTTTTGTCCTTGAGAGTATATCCGAACTGTAATATGGTCTTTCGTTTTTAGAGAGTAAACTTCTGTGGCCTTTCTGTCCATGTTGCGAAAGCACTTGTTTTACTGCTGAAACCAGCTTCAGTCAGCATCATTACAAGGTATTTTCCTTCTGTACTGGGGTTGATTTGCACATTTTGCACTAAAAACCTTCACATTTTCAACACAGACTAGCTTCCCTCCTGACCAGCCTGTTTGTGGACATTCATGTGTTTTTATGTATATGCATATAATTAATTGAACGTGGCTCCTTCAGGCTTCTTGACATTGTCCACAAAGGTTAACCAAATTACCTGAGGTACAAAATTATCTTCCTGATTCAACTCCTGACTTCTTTTGATTTTCAGGGAAGCAGTGTGTTTAAAGTGTTGCATTAAAATACATCCAAGAGTGTGGCTCAATTTAACTCAAATCTAGTAAATTAACCTGAACAGATTGAACTGATATGGGCTATCTCATACTGATTAAAGGCACAGTAACCTTGGTTAATACACACTTCAGAATTTTAAGGAAAGTAATTAAAAAAATGTCTAAAAAAGTACATTTTCTAGCATTTTGAAAACTAGCCCACCAAATATCACATGCAAGCAGTGCTTTATGATGACATTTACATTGCAAAAAGACTGGATGTATATATTGTGCAGGTATGGTGAATAAATAAAAATGGTGTCATATGCACAGCCACATGCAGAATACAGGAGGAACTCGGTAGTTCAAAAAGAGAAACAGAAGAGAAAACAAAACTTGTGAGAACCAGGCAGACTGTGAGGATCTGAAGATTTGCTGATGTAATGTCAAACAGGTGAGCGCAAGGAGGAAGGAACACACAGCAAGTGGATCAGATCTGTAGGAATGTACAATGCACCCGGGTACCTCTTCACTACACTGTTGTCTGTCATCTCCATTTTCCATGTATCCACTCTGATTCCGGTCAGCAACTTTGTAACGGTTCCCTTTTAATTATTTTTTCCATTACAGATCTTGTGTTTTCCTGATACTGGAAAGGATTGCATGTTATTTTGTTTTATTTGGATCTCTCTACATATTTTGATTCCGTCTATATGCCAACTTTTTTGTCATCTGGGACCACATTGACTTAGGTGTTCTAAAGCCAATAACATAACTTAAAAAAAAAAAAAAATCACAAATCCAAGGTTCTAGAAATTACAGAAAACTTGAGTAATGGTACTCAGAAATCATTATCTAACGTGATTGTTATTATTACCAATATTTTCATGCAACTGTATTTTGTTGCAGCATTTTAATTCATGACGGCGTAGTGTGTTACCAATGGTATCCTTTGATACTGTGGTCCCAGCTCTCTTCAGGTCATTGAGCAGATCCTCCATGTTTGGGCTGATCATTCATACTCCATAAAGTGAGATCTTCCATGGAGCCCCAGTGTGAGGGGCTCCATGCACTAACAGTTGTCGCCTTCTCACCAAGCTGCTCCCCTATTGTGCTGTAACCCATCCCAGGCTTGTGCAGGTCTAAAATCTTGTCTTGGGGCCTGAGAACATGTAACTGAAACTTATTCGCAGGCTCAGAAGTTCCTTGGGATGTCTTTTCCATAATGGTAAAATTTGCCAGCAACTGCCGATAAGACACACTCAGATAAAGTTATAATATTTGGGGTTTAGTGGAGACTTCTTTTTGCAACAAATGAAGCTGCTTCTACAAGATTCTTGTTTCAAAAAATTAACTTCAAATAATTTTGAAGCCCTCGCCAGCAGCATAAAAACACACAACCCTCTTTTTTTGCTGAAAGCCTGCTTATATCTTAGAATGATAATACCACAAGCTTCTTAAAAAAGAAAAATAATTAATGTCAGAAAGTTCTATAAGACTGAGTGTTTGAAAATGTATGTTGTGATTCTTTCATTTTGATTATTGAGTTTAGTTTAATTGGCTGTTTGCATAAAATGCCACTAAAAAAAAAATACAACAAAAAAATGACTTTTATGACAGTATATCAAGACAAATAAAATAGTTAAATGCAGTCACGCTCACATTCACCACAAGGATTCTTTAACTTTGCTAATGCACCAGCTGTTTCTGAAATATTCTGCCAATTACTTCATTATGTAAACATGAAATTTCATAAACATGTTTTGGCTTCCAGCATCCAAAAGACACATCACTATAGTTTATTTTTTAAATGACATTAGATCTAGGCGATAGTGTAGGACACTAAGGAGGAAGGTCATTTCTGCCCATTGTGTCCGCCATCTTGTTTTTTTCAGTCATGGTTGATCTCTTGTTATGATGGGTGAGGGTTGGAACGTTGTGGGATGAGTGAAGGTTTCTTCACAAAACGCATGTAAATCAAACAACCAAACCCCAGTGACACCTTCAGCACTGCTGCAAGAGCAAAGAGCTGGTCCACTGGTCTATGACCAGGTCAAAAGTTACATAGCTCCTCACGCATCCGTTCTTTAAAGGAACATAGTGTAAGTTCCAGGATTTTTGCTCACGTCTGCCCCCTCTGGCGACAGGTTGAAATGACACCAGTGTACGTGTATGAGAGAAGATTAAAAGCATCTACTGCTGGGACTGCACAGGTTGTTTAGAGGCGTAATGTCTTCTGAGGCAAGAAAGCAAAAAATATTGAAGTTAGCCCGTGTTCTCGCCTCGCGAATGACCAGAGGATTTGGCTCTCTCATAAACTGACAAATCCAGCCAATATAGGCAACTTCAGCAAATGGAGGAAAACTTATTTTACACGTCAGGCAATTGTAAATGGTAAATGCACTTGAATAGAGCTTTATCACGTCGGAAGACCCCAAAAAGCTTTTCTCTACAGTCAGTCCTTCACCCCTTCACACCCTGACAGTGGCGAGCTATATTTGTAGCCTGGGGCAGACTGACACATGAGAGGCTGCCGTACATTGGCACCACTGACCACACCTCTGACCACAATGCGGGTGAGGTGTCACACGACTGAGACGGTCGAAGTGGGGGATCAAACCGGCAACTCGCCTATCTCTTGAGCCACTGTCGCCCCACTGATTGTAAGGGCATGTACTGGAAAGAAAATAAATACTATTTAACTCAAAAACTATGCACCTTTAACAATCGTACAGAGACTCCTTTCCAACAGACTACAGTGAACTTTACCAGGGATGGTGAGATGACTGGAAAACCCTCTTTGGTCCCCCTTCTTAAACATTGGGACAAGAGCCTTTGTCGGCCAGTCCACAGGTGTTGTCCCAGCCCTCCGTGGGACATTGACCAGGCGGGTCACCCATGAGGCCCTCACAATATCCGAAACCTTCATCACCTCAAAGTGAATATTGTCCAGTTCTTTTTTTGTCCTGCTTCTGTATCTAACCTAGGAACCACTACCACTGACTGACTTGCTCTGGGTTAAAATAAGTGTAAGCTATCAGTATGGGAATGAACTTGAAGGTTTTTATAATTGTGTGTTTTAAGGAAATAAATAAGATGGTTCAATAAAACTGACTTTGACGCATAAAGAAAATTAAGCATTTTTACAGTCGTTACTTGGTCATTTAACTTAGACTGCACCTTTGCACACTCTGATTTTGAAGAACAAAAACAGGAAAATAAAGCCTCGACTTTGTCATCATCTGCAAGCAAGTTGTGAGTAAGCAGGTGTTTCTATGTCACTCCTGCATTTCATTTAAGGCAAAGGCGTTAATTTCTAATAACTTTCATAAAAAATACAGCATCCATCACAGCTTGTTTGTTTGCACCTGCGCTGCAGGTGAGAAGTACACCACGCTGAATAAATTGAAGGGGTTTTTGTCTCTAAGGTAACCTGTGGGACATCGTTAGAAGGGAGCTGTGCTGATTAGTAAAGGACCCAAAGGTCCAGGAGGGGAATAATACCAACTCGGCGTCTGTCTGCCCTCTCCCTTGTCATCTCTCAGCTCATTTGACAGTTTTTTTCCTAAAGCAATTTCTTTCTGCTCCTCGCCCTCTTTGTCTTCTGGCTGCGATGGGGTAAGTTCTGACTGCATCTGTGGCACGGCTTTGGGGCAACTTGCTGCCATCGGTGGCTGCCCTGCTTGTGGGTGGCACTAGCCTGCGTGATTAATCTTCTGCAGCTTTCAGCCGAGCCGTTAACACGTTGAAAAGTCGCTCAAATTAAAAGGCAAAATGTAATGAATAAAAGAGTGAGTTTGGATGAATGTGCTCCTGCATGGAATAGGGTTGGGTGGCAGCTGAGCTGTGAACATGAGAAATATTTAAAAACCAACCAAAATTTAGACTAATGAAAGTTAAATCAGAGCCCTGCTACAAGAATCCCGCGAACAGGTTGGGTTGCCGTGGGGAAGAGAGAAAAGAGACACACAGCATCACTTCATTTGAAAATAGACTTGCCCTTACTGCAAGATGTCTTTTACAAGATTAATTAACAGATCCCTTGGATGTACTCTACTTTAAGAGTTCATGCGTGTGTCTGCCTCAGTGTGAGTATTTCATCAAAGCCTGCCAAATGTCAGGAGTTCACCCAATTAGTTAAAGAGTCCGGGCCCACACACCATTCTACCTGAGCACACAATGGCCTGCGGTTGTGCGCATGCATTTACACATTAATTAACCAGATTCGGCCATGAATTAGTCAGTGAAATAACTTAATGACTAGCCACTCAATGGCTGGTTACACCAGGGAGAGGAAAGGGTGTAGGCAGAGCCAGACATGTGCTGAGGCAAGATGAACAGACATGTGCCACAGAGGGCTGCCAGTAATGAATTATGACAGGAATACAGATATTTATGAGTTGGATTTTGCATCTTTAAATAAAAAATAACTCCACTGTTTTGAATCAAAGCAGATTGCCCAAGATAAATATATCTGCAAATCTAATTCAATGCACCTTCAGCTTGAAATAAAAGACAACAAAATCTCATTAAGTTCATCCTAAACTGGAGATTCATGTAACCTAACGCCTGGTTTTACCAACCAACATGTCTGTTCTTAGATCAATCCTGCATCAAAATAACAAACATATCAAAATAAGTGTACATTAACGGGAGAAAAATATCTATAGTATCAATATTCATAATCTGTCAGGTTTCAGATACACAACTGCTATTTTAGAAGTTGCTTTTTAAATAATAACTGAGGATGTAAATACAGAAGCACCAGAGATGTGCTGAGTGTGACATGTTTCAAGAAATGTCGAAAGCAATCATAATATGGCATAATAGGTTTTAGAAGTGTTTTCACATGAAGATAAATTGCCAATAAGGATACCCACCCTCCCCCTGCTTGTACTTTGTGTGTATAAAGCCAGTAGATGCTCTGCCAGAGCTGCATTGCTTGTGTGCTTTTAAAATGTTTGAAGCACACAGTGCTCAATATGTTGTTGAAGATGACTAAAGAAGGACCCCAAGTCCAAAGACAAACTCTGAAAGATCTTCAGAAAGCAGGAAAAAAACAACAACAACAAAAAGCCTACTGATTATTGCATCTATAAAGTATAAGAAAGCCTCTCTCTGTGGAACCAGTGTTTGCAGATTTTAGGGGCACATTATTCAATTACGGCATTTCATGTTGCAGTGAGTGATTTCTTGATCCACCCCTTTTCTAATTCTCTTAATTTATTCCTCTTTTCTTTCCTTAATTTCAAGGACATCCTCAAAAGAAACAGAACCAAGCCTCTCTAATCTCCTTTGAATAAATAATTTCTTTAGCTTATTTAAAAAAAAAAAAATGCTGGGAATAAAAGTCATTTCTCGAGTACTGCAAAATGAACACTAAGTGTGCAGTGGCCACGTCCTCGCCATTACAAGCATGTGTGTTTGCTTCACCTCTCTGTCTTTGAGCACAGCCCGAGTCCTGTAAAGCAGCAGAAGACGGACGTCGCCGTCTCTCAGGTTGAAGTTACTCTCCAGGATCTGCAGGACGTCAATGCGAGGCCGCACGGGGAGGGAAGCGTCTCCGCAGAATGGACGCAGCCAAGCCAGCAGGTCGTCTGAAGTCACAGCGCTGTCACTGATGGAAGAGGGGGACAGAGACAGCAGTCAGGCAGGCCAAGGGAGATAAGGGCAGCTCAGACTGACAGGAGATGTGTGTGGGTTACTCTCAGAAGAGTTTAACAGGTTGGGTCTTTCGGGAAGAAACGTATTACTTCACCCTGATAAACGGTCTAAAACCAAAGGCTGAGTGACATTTAAAATCCTGAGATCATTCAGCAATACAAAAAGCATAAAAAAAGTTTAAATCAATAAAATCCACCATCTTCCAGGCTGATCTGCTGGCATGAAGAAAGTTTTAACTTCTGCCAGTATAGTCAGCACTCGATAAGACCTACCAAAAATATCATTGTTACATGAAAAATTTTAGAAATCTATTGATTTCACTTCTCATTCAATTAAATTGAGTGTGGACTGTTTTGGCATCAATAATCAGTCTGAGGCCTTGAAATGAGCTAAAATAAGCAAAAAGCCACTGAATTATAGTTATTGGCTTAATAAAATGTATTCTAAGCAGGAAATATGGGGAATAAATGCATCTCACTACGACTAGGTCTTAAAATGTCAAACACAATTTTAAGTGGAAAGCACTGTGGTATAATACACAGGTAATTGTGCAATACTTTTATTCTGCAAGTTAAATAATGAGTCAAACCCAGGGCATAATTCAGAGTAAATCTACATATACACATATATCTATATATATATATATAAGATAAGAGATAAGATAGGCTTTATTGATCTAACATTGGAGAAATTCACATGTCACAACGGCTCAGTAATCATAATCAGAAGAAGGTGCCAAAAGTAGGACAAGGTGCATCGGTTATGTACAGTGTGTCCTCGTTTATACAGTGGATCAAAAAAAGGAAGTAGATTAGAAAATAAGAATAAAAAATACAAAATCCAAAATAGAAATAAGGCAGAGGATGTCTTATGTACATTCACGGTGACTTATATACATATGTATTGACATATATTGAGGTGGTAATAGCAGCAGAAGTCACTTCTTTCAGGATTATTGCACAGTGTATTAAGTAGAATTGCACATTGGTTATTACGACAGACAGACAGACAGACAGACAGACAGACAGAGACAGACAGAGACAGACAGAGACAGACAGACAGACAGAGACAGACAGACAGACAGACAGACAGACAGACAGACAGACAGACAGACAGACAGACAGACAGACAGACAGACAGACAGACAGACAGACAGACAGACAGACAGACAGACAGACAGACAGACAGATAGATAGATAGATAGATAGATAGATAGATAGATAGATAATCCAGTTCAGTAGCATTAGTAACATCCAACTCAGGACCATCCCTTCAACTGATCAGATTAAATTTAAGTTTACAAATTTATGATAAAAAAATTACAGCTCGACGTCTTATTTAAGATAACATGTGGGGCTAAATCAGTTGCTTTGAAGAGCAACAAAAGAGGGCTACATTTTATCAGAATTGTATTGTCCAGTGCTCTGTCTGTTGCACTTTGTACCAACCATAGTTTTCTGCAGGCCAGCCTTTAACGTTCTGCTCCAACATCCTGCTCCTGCTGATGATGATGTGTTAATGCACAGCCGTTTGCTCAGGCACTAGGACTAGAAAACACTAGCACGTTTTCTTTCTGTTGTACTTGCTGATAATTTGTCTCGTAACATATTTCAGCAGGGTTCCATTATTTATGTGCAAAGGGAAAAAAAAAAAACGTAAGAGAGTGGTGCCTCTGGTTCATAAACTTTGCACTTTGCTTTGAACGTCACCAAATTTATGGAGCAGGGTTTCATCGACTCTCTACACAACTCCCCATGACATGGACAGCTCTCTGGGGATGTCTAAGCTCCACTGACACTGACAGACAGTATAGTATAGTGTCTCAGTGAATATCATCATTAAAGAAAAACAGATTTTGTTAGATTGACACAATAATGTGCACAGGCTGAATTACAGTTTTGCAAATGGTCTGTGATTGGTGAAAACGATTTGCAGAACAAGCTGCATGACTCACTGGCTAACACTATGTTAGCCAGTGCAGCAGACATGAAAACACAGGCAGAACAGCACCTGGGAATGAGATACAAGTTTGGTCAATGGACGTTCCCTGCAAAACTTTTACATCATTTTCTTGTTTGAGCACTGGATTTCATTCAGGTTGAGGTCTGGATTTTGACTGGGCTATAGAAACCCTGATCCTTTTGCCTTTTCAGCCATGCTGTTGTGGATTTGCTGATGTGCTTTGGGCCATTGTTTTGCTGACCTTATCCTGCTTCCCTGATTTATGGAGGGCAACAACATTTTCAAGATATACACAACCCGACCGTTAAAAGAGGGCATAATCAAAATCTAACCTCAAGTCCACAAGATTAACGATTAGCATTCAGTTCTTATGCTCCACTTATCTGGAACAAACTCCCAGAAGACTGTAACAGTGCTGAAACCCTGAGTTGCTTTAAACCAGGGGTCACCAACCTTTTTGAAACTGAGAGCTACTTCATATGAAGGGCTACCTATACTGACCTTTGAACTACAAGAGTCTAAGCTCACCTTAAGTTTAGGTTATATAAATATGTTTTTATTGCTTTTGTCATTTTAAAATCTATATAAATACAAGTATGATTAAAAAGGAAGAGCAGCTGAATAAAATAGCATTTTAAATGCAGCTCATTGGAGGGTTGTGCTATTTTTTTTAACAGGCTTGAGGGCACCACATGTGGTCCTTCGGCCCGCAGGCACCATGTTGGTTGCAGTACAACTTTTCTTGACCTACTGCTACTATTCCACTGCGAAGGGCTTTCCTCTGTATGTTTTCTTTTCTCGTGTTCTTTTCATGTACAGCACTCTGAATTGTCTTGTTACGGAAATGTACTATACAAATAAAGTTGCCTATCCTAATGCTCTGATGGCGCAGGGTTTTGAGCACGACCCATGTACGGAGGCCTTAGTCTTTGACGCGGCTGATCAGGGTTTGATTCCAGCCTGGGGTCCTTTCCCGCATGTCTTCCCCCCTCTCTCAAACCCTCTTTCCAGTCAGCCTACTTTGTAAAAATGAGCCACTAGTGTTACAAAAAACCCAGAACAGAAATATTAAAAAAAAGGATTAAACTTTGAATTTGGTTTTGGCAAGGGGCCCAGATGTAACCTACCCGCTCTGCACATTGTTGTGCACAGATGTCACCACCGCCTCCAAGACTCTGAGGGGTTGAGGGTAATTTTTCAGGGCATTTTGGTCCCCACTGAAAAGAAAATAACATTAAAATACTCAGTTAAACAATGCAGGATTATAATTATATTTACCATAAAGTCAACAAACAACAAGTACAAGGAAAATCATATTAAATTATTTCTTGTTTGCCACAATTTCAGTTAGAACTGACTCTGGCAGCAATCAAATGTTTAAAGAAAACAGGCAACATGAGCCAGACAAAGCATTAAATCAATCTGTAGTGCAAAAAAACTCAGCTCGGAAAATTTACCACGATCAGATCATTTAAAGCTAAAAGAGAATTTTTCACATCAAATAAGTTGTAAATGAAATGGATTTAAAGGCACAACCTAGCAACTGGAAAGAGTAACTGGAGCGTCATTAGTGTGTTTCTGTTTTTGCGGTTCTGTCATCTGCAGCTTTTCCTGTGTTGCTGCTGGGATTGTATCCATGCAAAGAAAACTCATGTCTTGGCATATATAGATCACAAAATACACAAATGCTCTTCCAAATAGGAGCAAGATGACACAGCAGTTTCTCTTTTTGCATTTTCCCATTTAGATTTTCTCCTTTAAAAACACACACACACACACACACACACTGGTTATGACAGATACAAAATACGGCCATTAGTGTAAGGCTTGGCTCTGCGTGCTGCACCAGACCAGAAAGCTTTTTGGGGGAGCCAAAAACCAGACTGGCTCATTCATAACTGCCAAACACTTCAGGAAAGCCCTACGACAATAGGTAATGGCCTATTTCTGAATCATACGAACATGAAAAAGTTAATCTACCACTAATTACATACAGCAAACCTCTATGTAAGCAGACATCCAACCAATAAGCTGACAAATGGAAGTTCAGATGAAATCTGGAGGAGGACATCTCTATGAGGCTGCATTAATTATAGGGAGATAATGAATCAGAGGGAAAAAGCAGAAAAATGCAGGCATGCAAGAGAGAGATTGTGTGTGCTCACTACGGATCGTGCTTGCACGTCTGCATGAATACAAATGAGAGTCTGCGGATGTGCACGATTATCTTCTGGTGGCGTGTAAATGCAGGTGCCATTAATCTGCACCATGCACCATTGAGCAGCCATAAAAGGCAGGAAATGATGCAGGATTATAATCAAGGTGATTGGTGCTCATTTGTCAACCCAATCAGATGGGCAGATTATATCTGGCTCCATCGGTACAACCATAGAGGTCCACAAGGCAGAAAGGGCAACAAGAATTAACATATTTTAGGTAATTTCAACAACCCAGAATCTCATCATTTCGCTGTTTCTTTCACCAAGTAATGACGTCATACAATATCGGAGTATTTGCCATGGCTTTTAAATCTAGCAGCTCCGCAGGTATGTCAGCACGAATCATCTCTCCGTTCCTTCTGAGTGCTCAGAGCTGAACTCCCACAGGCAGCTTCTGTACGTTGGGGCTTCTCTTTTGACAGGATTCTTCCCAACAACACGCTGAGCTTGGAGTGGACCGATATGCTGAATATTTTCTGATAAGTGCCAACAAAGATCAAGCCGTGGGTAGTGTGTTTAGGTGGCCTGATCGCTAAGTCTGTCATTTATTCATATATAGATTTAAGACATGTTTTGTGCCATTTTGTTTGAGTATAATTTTGTAGTATAGGTATTAAAATAGAGCAAAAGGGATGACGATGATGTTGTCTGGCAGGCATTTATACAGAATTAAAAAAAGATGGGAAGAAAAATAAAAGATATTGATTTTCTTCCAGCCAGCCAAAAAACACTGCAAAATAATTTTATCTCCAAGTAGAAAAAACTAAGATTTCTGTAACAATTATTAAACCTAATGAGGCCCATGTTCACATTTATAGCCAACATAGTCTTGTCTGTAGTATTCTGCTTCATCTGAAATAAGAAAACAGCTAGGCATCCTTAATTAAAAGCTTCTGACTGCATTTTCAAACGCCAGTGTGTGAAATGTGTTTCTGAGTAAGGGTTCCAGGCAATTAAAGCACATTTATATACTGCGGCTAATTTTAGGTTTAGTTGAGTTCTGATTTTCAGCATTATTTAAACATCAATAAAGCAAGGAACCCTGGGGCTTTCACATACATTTTATTTTAAAGTGATAGGTTTCCAAATGCAGCAAGTCAGCATGGTAAATTAGCAATTTAAGTATGTCCTGGCACAGGAGTAAGATACTATTTGCTCATTTATGTTCTCTTGCAAACCAAAGTGCAATACAGAAAAACCCACCATCTTTCAAGTGTTTTTATAAAACTATTTGGAAAACATTCCACTTCACAATTATGTGCAACTTTTTGTTAATCTGTCACACACAAACCGAATAATAAAGTATTGGTTTCCTGCAGCTGCGTTTTTGACAATTGCAACAGCTGAAATACAACTTATATTCAGATTCAAGGTACACTCATGCATGTTCCCACAATTTTAGATAACAAATTAAACACTTTCTGATGAGTGTTTTTTGAACAGTCAAACCAGTTAGGGTAAACTGTTGCATTCTGAAGAGATTAACTTAGAAGTGTGATAGTTGCTGCTCCCCTACTAAGAGCCGTTTGATCTCAAACACCTGCAGGGAACCATTTCTCTATAGATATCCTTCAGACAACAGAAATTCAATTCAGTTTTAATGTATATTCTGGATTGCTTGCTTGAGTTCCCTGTGTTTTATGAGACAAGCTGAGAAACAGAGGGAAACTGTGATTTTTACCTGAGTGCTGCTACGACCCTCTGCACAGCCTCTTGAAGCACACTTTTGACAGACAGGCGGAGCGGTCCGACAGCCACACGAAGAAGCTCTTTAATCTGCTCCAGAGGATGTCCGTCAGTCGCCATTGTGACTGCTAGCTCGCAGATTTTAGTCCTTTCAGAGCGCGACAAATCGTAAAGCTGACTGTAGCGCTGACGCTGTTCCTGGAATAGAGAGGAAGAGAAAGGAAAGCAGTGGAAACGAGAGCAGAGTCTGTGGAAGGGTTGCATTTAATTAAACCGGGCCTGGTTAGCGTTATGGGTAAATTAAAACCAAAACTATATTGATTCAAATGGGGTGAAAGATGTTTTTATCCAACATCACAGACCTTTTGAGCTACACGTAAAGCAGTTAGCACTTTTTTTCCTGGGGTCGATCCCATTTCCTGGGGTTGATGCCACAGCTCCTTAAATCGAAATGTTGCCTTGAGATTTCTTTAACCTTTCTGCCTGTAAAGATGTGTGTCTTGCCGACAACCCTATTCTTACTTTGCCCTAATGTATTCCATTAGAGATGCTGGTACGGAAGACGTCCATTCAACGATCCATTATGCACTTTGATCAAGACACTAACATTCCTGATAGTAAGTTAACCCACAGTACGGTTTATAATCAAAAAATGACTCTTTTTATGTTACCAAGACAACATTAGGGACTTGACACTGATATCTCATCACCGTTCCTTCTGTTGAAACGAGAAAGAGATCATTTACATGGGATACTTGATCATAATGTTATATCCATCAGCGTTGCGGCAGCTAAAGACTGAGGAGTTTCAGAATGGATAACATTTTCATGCAGCAGTCTCACCATGGTCCCCGACGCTCATGGCAATATAGTCTGAGGCTGAGCGCCTGATGACAAAAACGCAGCGATTTTGGTAATATGCCAATTAGGTGCAATGGACATGATGACGAGAGAATGTGCTATAATATTAAGCTTTCATCAGTCTTCGCTCCCGTTCTCTGAGGAATAGAAACAACTGCACAGCAGTTGACGCTTTGTAATGTTTTTTACAGAGAACAGACTTTGATTTGGATATTTATTCTAGTTTGGTAATTTGTAACCTTTCCGAATGTTTGCACCACTAATGCATATGCATCTTACAGTATCTGGCAAACTTATCCCCACCCCTGGAACGTGTTCACATTTGTTACACGATTTATTTTTGATTTTAAGTGGATAGACTAGCACAAAGCTTTTTTTGGTTTTACAAATACAAATCTGAATAATGTGGGATGCATTTATATTAATTTCACTAGCTCTCAGACATCTAGACAGTTAAAATTCTGCTGATTCAGTTTTCTTTTTTTCTTTTGCAATGTAGCTTAGGTTCAATCAGACTGGATGGAGAAAACCTATTTTAGGTCCACAACTGTATCCCTCACCTGACTGCTGTCTTCCTTGATCTTCCTTCATGATGTTGTCCGTTTACTAATGTTCTCCCAAACAACTTCTGAGTCCTTCATGGAACGGTTGTATTTATACTAATAATTTTTAAAACACATTTAAACAGTGTTTGCTCCTTGAGTGACCTCTAAAGGCAATTGGTGGAGCTACATTTTATTTAAGGGCTTCAGAGTAAATGGGTTTAGTAGAAATAAATGTCACACTTCTCAGATTTTTCTCTGTTAAAAAGATTTAGATTTATGTATCAGATTCCTTACATGTTATAATCGTGCATTTCATTGTGCTGCTCTATCACCATAAGGCCCGATAAAATACACAGAAGTTTGTGAATTTAATATTTTGTAATCAGTGTTTACATATGAAATCCACAGCATGCATGCTCCTAATGCCGGATCAATGCACCTGTTGTTGCAGTGGGTCATGTCCATTTGATAAATGCCCTCTTATAGCCTAAGAGAACATACAGAACTCCAGCTATCCATCTTTCTCTCCCTATCTGGCCTTTCATGCTCCTTAATATGCTTTTTATCCTCCAAAGATCCTCTAAGGATGCAATCGCTTCACCCCGCGAAAGAGTACAAGTTCTATTAAAGGGGATAAAGAGTCCGATAACGTGTTCTGCACACATGCACCCGTGACTCTGCCTGAACGCTGTGCCTCGTAATGCTTGTATCTTCGCCTCTATTATGGAGGATTTGTGCTCTTAAACACAGATAAATCAGGGGCTAAATATCACCAACTTACACGGTGCGGTGGTCAAGCCAGTTCTCGGTGCAGCCTGATGGTCGCATAGCAACACCCAGCTCACCAAATCATAATGTCCTGTTTCTGTGGCCTCGCAGTCGTGCAGTGTTTACACATGCGCACGGGCACAGTGAGGGGACAGAGGGGTTAAGCCGGCGTGACTTTACTTAATGAGATACAGCATGGTGCAAGTGGCATGTATACGTCCATACGGAGGGGGCTCATTTTAAACAGAAGCCAGTAGATTTACATTAATATACCCTTGACTGGCCCCTGTGAGGCTGGGAAGAGCTTAGCAGAGCAGAACCAGCCAAGATATGCAACCATGTATACGGAATAAACACTCGCAAACACCATCTGGAGGTCAAACTAAAGGCCACCTCATGGTAGGGAAATGAGAAATGTCCGTGTGTGTGTGTGTGTGTGTGTGTGTGTGTGTTTGTCACAGGATGTCAAAGACACTCAAAAGACTGGCAGTCTGGCCAACCTGCCTGTTGCTTCCATGCAATGTAATACTTTATATACCAGCACACATTCAAATCCTTTATTACAGGTGAGTAACTTTCACTAGAGAGGTAACCTGTGCATTTGGACTGTTTCAGAGCTGATTGGCTCAATACGAAATTTTTTTTTTTTTTTACTACTCAGATGCTGAGATTGCCAGAAGTTACCTTGTAGTTACAATCTTTTGGCTTTTGTGATTCAGAAATCCAGCTTGCTCCTTATTTTCAATAAAAATTACAGATGTTTTTTTTCTAAAGCTAAAAGACAGTGAGGGAGGGAGTCATGGAGAGGTTAATTAATTTATTTCCACTAACAATTATTTTTCATAATTTCATAAAAAGCAGATTGAAAATATTCAATGCTATTCTCGAGGCTATTGGACAGCTTAAATGTTTTGTCTTGTGGAAAACAAAACATCTTACGATCAAACATTATTTCCACTGTCTAGTGGCTGAGAGCCATTTGTTTTGGGCTTGTGTTGACTGAGCACCTTGAGATCACTGAGCAAACCTTCAACTCAATATCAACGTTTTCTAGTCAAATGTAAGGTCTTCTGTACAGCAGATTGGTTGAATAAGAAAAGCAAGGTTTTCCAATGGCCCAGTCAAAGTCCAGACCTCAACATGACTGAAACAATGATGTTCAACCTTTAGAGGGTTTGCAAAAATAAAAGGTCTCAAAATCTCAATAAACTACAGCAACGCAATAATTAGCCCGTCAAAGGATACAATTAAAATCAGCCACATCTTTGACTACAAATAATTGTGTTTCAATGTATTTTGGATGGGGGGAAAAAAGTGACAAACTTATGATTACCTTGTTGAAAACATTAACATATTTGTTCCAGAGGAAACACAGAAGTAAAACCATTTAAGACGCCATTTGCACTGCTCTGCTTGGTACTTCTAACAAAATTATGGTATTACAATATTATAGCAATGCTCTTTTTATGCAACACTACCAATAATTACCATATGAATAACATTTAAAGGTTCTATTGAAAATACATTAGGAGAAACTTTTCTTTTAAATCTTTCATTGTTTTTTTTTTAATGGATACTTTTGACACATTGTTGCATACAGAGAAATTCTCATCTTCAAAGAACAACATAGCCGTGGCTGCGGCAGATGTGGCCTACCTGCTGGCTGTCTTTGAGTGACAGGACGAAGGCATGACTCAGAGTGTCCAGGTGGGCCTGAGATTGCTGCAGGTGTGCGAGGGCCTCTTCAAAAGTCATTCCTGTTGGGTCCGTACCTTCCTGCTCTCCGCTATTATCGCTTCCTTTCTTCCTGCTCTTCTCGGCCAGCTGGCGCAGGGCTCTGGAGGCTCGCTTTATCACCTCCGACCTCGCTTGGACGCTCAGCTGGACGGGGGATGGAGTACATGGAGGGTCAAAGAACGGAGGAGGATGAGAAACGTGAGAGGGAAAGCAAATGAGGTGGGAAGATTGAGATCAAATTGAGCAGAGAGAGGGAGGACGGGATTGACAGTTGATATTTATTAAGTCCGCACTTAACATGTTGAAGATACCCAGTCGATCTGGATGAAAATAATATCAGGAGCCTGAAGTGTACGTGTGTGGGAGAAGCATGTTCGTGTGCGAGACATCTTAGAAGTCAGGCTGATGTGATTGATTTTATTCAGCGTGAGCAGGTTAACTATTCATGCGTAGAGGAGAGGGCCTTTTGCTGTAGGTTTTACCTTCTTACATGAAAGCCGACAGGCGTCGACAGGCTTAGCGCACACACAATCAAGCTGAGGTGGACACAATAAAATTATCTGGATTCATAGCTGCCCATTCTTATTCAGCATAAAAGGTGTTCTGGGTATTTTCCACCGAGCCCATCAGAACTTTCCTCCACCAGCACAGGATGGACTTTCAGATTTAGAGCCAAGACAAACATGCAAAATCTTAAAATGGAAGATTTACATTTAAACCATTCAAGATTTTTTGTTTAAACAGGCTTTTTGCTTAATTTGTTATGCGTTATTTTATGCGTTTTTTTTATCAGCACTTAATTTAAAAAGTTAGCTAATTTATAGGTTTTCTGTACGCCTTTGCTGGCTTTGTCTGTGAAAGGCACTTGAATATATTTTACTACGAAATTCTATGTTTTTATTAAAATCCATGTCATAAATCTAAATTTTATTAATCTAAAAATGGCACATTTTTTTCTAATTAGATGTACATATAGATCTGTAGATATGTATATATAGGAACACATGCAAAGATGCATCTACATATAGATAGATCTATGAGTACAGAGAATTAGAAATAAACTAACTGAATTGAAAGTCGGACATCCCAACTGGATCAATCTTCAACTTGATTAAGGACAACACCCAGTGTAAAATATGTAGGTTCTGAGTTGACAAGTTGACGCTTTTTAGACTTTGAATTAGAGATTGGCCAAAACTTGCTTTGGATGCAACTGACAGAGGACTGCAAAAGGGAAACAAAAGTAAGTAAATGTTTTCTTGAAATTATGATAAAATGCCAATGGAATTAATATTTTGACCCCTAAAATAAGATAATTAAATATACTGCACTTGAAATAAGATGATGGAGATGAGTTGTTCAAAAAGTCAAACAATTTTCTTCCATTGGCAGGTCATTTACACTTGCCTGTTCAAATCAAGGACAAATTCACTCTTTTCAAGAACATTTCTCTTACTTTTAGTTCCCTTTTTTGCAGCGCGGGGAATGAGCGATATGACTCCTTACTGGGTAGGGTTACTTTTGCACGGCGCTGCATTACCCAGGCAGATCAGTCTCTGTTAAATTGTAAATTCAGGTACTGTATGACACCGAGAAGGTTTATCTAAAATCAATACTTCAAGAGGAAGGGAGGGTGTCATTGCTTGGAGTTTCTCTTCATAAAATTCATCCAGTTGGAAGAATGACAAACCCCAGTTATCCATCTCACCTCTTAGCTGTGTAAGAAATTGATCGGACTTCATTGTGGAGAGCAAAGTAGCACTAAAAGGTCAGCTGTAGTCCTGATAGTGAGACGGGTTTGGATTTGTTTTATTCTTGAAAAGCTCAAAAAGAAGGGAAGAAAGGGAAAAGAAAGGCTGCGTGTTTCTGAGAGGTAATCTGCATGTTAAAGACCAGAGGGAAAACTGTGCCTGGTGGGACTCGGAGTTTAATTGGGTCTGAAGTAGAGAGGGATCAATTAAACCTCAGATTTCCAGGGAATGAGGAGGAACATAAGGGAAAAATGGGGAAAAAAGCAAAGGTTTTAAGAGGGGAGTGGGGTGCCAGGAAGAAAAAAGACACAGTGGGCTACTATTGATAAGGTGCACTGAGGCACTTTAATTCTTCCGCAGGACAATTTCTCACAGAGCTGTAATTATGTGTCTGACATTTCCAGGGAAATTTCATAATTTCTTTTATAAATCAGTGCTGGTATGGGTTTTTGAGGCCTCGGAGTTTGGAGGTGAGCAGAATAACTCGCCTGAAATTAGCAAAGGGAGCTTTTGACAATTCAAAATGAGGCTGGAGGCGCAGGAGAAGATCAGCTCCACCATGAAGGGTAGGGAGGGAGAAACATGACAGGTTGATGTAGTGACTAAAAATCCCCACAAGCCTTCCTCCTGCACAATATGAGTGCTGCCTGGGTGGCTGTCTGGAAGCAGCCGCTGCGAATGCCACAGTTACAAATGTGTATGCCCAGCTCCCACCGGTTCCTGTCTGATACTATCAGAGGGGGGGGGGGGGGGGGGGGAATACAAAAATCGTGTTCCACGCCGCTGCACTGCTTTTTCATCTTTTCTGTTTGGCAAATATTGATTCGTATGAAAAAGATGGCAAAACCTGTTGAAGCGGCTTACATGTTTGGCTGCGCCGGGAGAGAATGTGATGCTGTCCAGGAAGCTGATGGCATCTGCGGGGACTAGTCTGTCAAGGTACTTGGCACAGGTGTCGTAAGCATGCAGGTAGTCCTGCTCACTCTGTGGGGGTCTTTTCAGCAGCTGTGGGTCACCTTTCCAAAACAGTTTCTGCAGCCATATTGCGTGCACCGCACTGGGGGAGACGGTCGCCCTGCCGCCTCCGGGCAAAGGCAGCCGATTGGAGAGCTTAGAGATGGACAGAACGTTCTGACTGGTCAAGACCGGCTGCAAGGTGGCCAATGGATCAGACGACTCATCGGTCAGCTTTCTGTAGTTTACACCTGCAAACACCAAGGATAAAAAAAAGATATATATTAAAACTAAAAGTAAGACGCTTGTCTTTACTGAAGCCATAATAACTATTTGACCTAAATGGGATTCTTTAATGTGCACGTCACATCATGTGGCCGTTTTTCAAAGTCACGTATAAAAAAAAATATATATGACAAAATAGATTTACATTTTTTTATTATATATCAAAACAGTCTTCCTACAACTTTTGAAAACATTAAATGTTCTCAGTTTGTTAAAAATAACATCTCATCATGTCCTACTGTGTTTAGCTGTATCCCCAAACATTGACGTTTGTGTTTGCATGAAGCATTTCGTAAGTCACTGCAGGTTTTATCTCAAATGTGGTAATTAAACAAATCTATTTAGGATTAAGTGCCTTGCTCATCCTAACGGTATACGTGATAAAGATGAAGCGGGCGCCTCGTGGACAAAGCTGACTGACTCAGAGCCCTAGGAAGGATGAGCTGACACTGGCTCAGCTTCATCGGTTATAATGCGACATAGTATGAGAAAGTTCAACAGCATTAATACTGTTTGCACTGTATTTTGAACATTTTTATGGTTTGGGGGGTTGATTAGTTTTTCACACCATATAATTTTTGCCTTATCTCAAAGTTAGATTTACAGTAAATGATTTTATGACCTAGGAAAGGCCAGATCATTCATACAATACAAATCCTACACTTGACTGAGAGTGTACTTTGTTTTGTATTAAGCAGCTTTCAAGCCTACATAATAATTGGGTGACCTTAATTAAGCAAACCCTTGTTTGTCTGGTTTATCCTTTTCAAAAGTCCAAAAGGAAAATAGGTGAATATTATCCCAAGTCTTTTTTGCCAATTGAATATTTATTTAAAAATGAGAACTCGTTTGTTCTTCCTCTAAAGTCCCAGAAGCGGTGTCACTGACAGATCCGTGCAAATCAATCAGCTGTTACAAAAAATAATACAAATACTCCCTCCCCTGCTATTTAAAATATTTAGGAAAAAAAAAAAAACCTTCCTCTGCCATGCTTTGGCTAAAGTTCTTCTTTGCTATTCTTTACCTTGACCGTGTTTCTGGTCACTTGACACCTCGTACTTCTGGAAAGACCATGTAGGCGGAGGTACTTATGCAGGTTGTCACTGAAGGATAATGGCCTCTACCTTGGTTACTGTTAAACTGTTCTCCTTTTTTTCTTTTAATTTGCACATTTTGTTCTCCTCTCTGAAATTCCTTTTTTTCTGAATCAACTGTTACAACTGTCAAATAGCATATAATAAGAGGTTGTTCGTTGTTAGAAAAATATCTAATTCTCTTTCTTAGCCCTCTTTTAAAAAGGGAACAAAGCTGCTTAATTACTATGCCCACCTCAGATAAGGTATTAATCTGTTGAATACAAATGCATAACCTGAAACTATGAAAATTCAATTAGCATTTATTTTGCTATGCTTTATTTAGAGCTGGAAGAAAGAACAAAAATATACCGATGAGCTCAGGATCTCTGTTTTAATGGTTGCATTTGCTCTGTTTACAGAAAGTAGTCTCAAGATTTTGCTGCACAGCAGGTCGAGGATTATTTGATGGTATGAATAGTCGATACTATAACGCTGCACTTGTATATCACTTCAGAAAATCTTACGTGATTTAACTGAGTTCAATAATCTATCCCACATCAGAAATACACAAAGGCTTAGAGGAGAGAAAAAAAAAAAAGCTGCTGTGGAATAAAAAGAGTGTTGCGTGTCAAAGCAGCGTTGTCTGGCTATGTTAACGTGTCAGCGTGCATCACGTCCACCACCGCAGCATCGCTGAAGCATGTGTTTGTCTTTGTGTGTAGGGGAACGAGCTGGCGATGTGTTCCAGGTCCCCGGTGCTATCAGACAAACGCATTACGGTGGCGACACCACTTTCTGTCTGGATGGTAAATATTTAATGCTGTCCTGTCTGTTGGGAGAGCCTCGTCGCATGGATGTGGATGCGCCGCAAAGAATAGAAAACAAAAAAAATCACACGCGCACAAAACCTCACAAACGGAGAACGCCGCACACCTTTAGACAACCCCTTCAAACGTAACACCTTCAAACGTAACACCTTCAAACGTAACACTTAAATCACAGATAAGAGTTGCATGAACAAACACATGCCCTCTCGTTCTCACTGTCTGGCTCGGCTCGGCTCCCTCCATGCAGCGTGTCATCATCTTGCTCCCTACAGTCCACTCAGACGATCCCCTGGCACAGTGTTTGATATTGTGATGAAGATTTGATGCACACTGCCTGTCTCTGTACAGCTGCACAAGCACGTTGCTGGTCAGACGTTAGCGTGCACTCTTCTTGGGGGTTCCTAAACCAGCTGGCATAACAGTGTGGAACCATTTTCCTGTTTGAACACCCGGTTGGGGTCAATTTCAAACATCCAGCTGATCTGAGGTGAAGATGGAGAACCTGGTGGTAGTCCTCCATCTTGTAAATCTCGCCTAGGTTTTGCAATGCACTACTACAGCTAGCAGCAAAACAGTCCCACGGTGGGATGTTGTTAGCACCATGCGTGACACTAGATGCCTTAGAACCTTACCAAGACTCCTCCGAAAATTGTATCCCAAAAAGCCGAGCCCTTCCATTGCAAACTGTCCGACTGTCATACAGCCATAGTTTTGGAGAATCTACATTGTTCTATTCTATTCTATTTGCCTAGAGTTGAGACGCATTCCTCCTGACAGAACTGCTATAACTGAGCCAGGTTTGTAGGCTGCCCTGCTCCCGTACACCCTCTCAGCTCTGTGCAAAAATCTCCTCTGGGGTTGAGATCAGAGCTTTGTGATCGCCACACCAAAATATCACTGCGCCTCTTTTTAATTTATCTGGCTATATGCTTTGAGTCATTTTCCATTATAGAAGACCCATTAGTGCCCAAGCTTTAACTTGTTGTCTAATGTCTTGCGATGTTGCTTCGGTATTTCTACCATAAGTACTTGTCACATGACACCATCTACTTTATGAAGTGCACCAGTCCGTTCAGCTGCAAAACACTACAACACGTTGTGGCCAACCTCAAAGTTGGCTTGACTTCCACATTGTGTTTATTCAGTCATATTATTTTCTAAACAGACGGAGTTTGGAGTATATAGGCTTCTTGAAATTGTTCCCAAGGATGAACCAAACTTACAAAGGTTAATGATTATCTTTCTGATACCTTGGCTGATCTCTTGAGTTTGTCCATGTTGTCACACAAGGAAGGTGTCCCCTTAAGAGACACAACTTCTTTTTTTTTTCACAATTGTTGGAATTAGAAGCTTAGATAGCTAAATTATCTTGAAATGGACAGCCCCAAGAAGTTTAAAGGCACGTTCCCTCTTCTTATTCATGCATTTGGCAAATAAAAACAATTGTGTTAACCCTAGTCAACTAAAAACAGGAAATATTTATTTTCAGTTACGGTTGTGTTCATTTTTTGAAATATCATTAAAGCCCCAAACCTAGGCGTATATGAATTTCTGACTAGTACTTCACTTTCGCTGGTGTGCTTTTCCATGTGACAAATGAATGAGGGATTTTTAGCAAGTGTGTGTCATAGTTAGACCATATTAACACAAAGTTAGTGGTTCTGAAGAATTAACAACAGTCTGTATGACAACTTATCCCACATGGAGTGTGAATTTCTGGGCGGCATCAAAGTTGTCTGCGAGGGCATTGAAGAGAGACCCAGAGCGGAGCATGTAAACTTCTAGGCGTTAATGTCACAAAGTCAGCTGCAGTAAAAGTAGCCTGCATGAATTTGGATGCTCTAGATTTGGTCCAGGTTTATGTGTGCGTGGTAATGTGCATCTGTTGGAGTTCATGCTGCAGCATCTGCAAAACAGATCGATTACTAAATCCCTCCCCTGAACGGTGCGTGTCAAATTGCAGCTTACCTCTTGGATCAAGGTACAGCCCTGACTAGCAACTGTGTGAGCTACTAAGCTTTGAAAAACGTTGAAGGACTGGGGCTTCAAAATACTGCACAGAAGTTATGTTTTGCAACGATTTCTGGGATAAAGAAAAAAAGTTTTAGAACTTGGAGCAAAAGTGAAATTTCTGTAGAGGCAATCATCTACCTGTCCTGTCATTTCTTGGCCCTTTGAACTGCTTATTTTTCTTTAAATTAAAAGATCCTTCAGACCCTCCTGAGGTTCTACAGTTCTAAATTTTTGATGAAGACAGGAGATTAGGAGCTGATGTTATGTTGGAAAAGTCCAAGCTGAACTTTTTTTTCCCCCTGACAGGAGCAGCGCCCAAAGTTTATATGACTGACACACAGCAAAGGAAGTAAAATATGTATATACTGCTGCCACTGTAACTAAATATGTTCCGGGGAGAAATACTGATGTACAAATGGAAGTAGCTTGTCTGCCAGCAACGTTGTACAAGTTCCCCCTTCGCAAGAACAAGCTCTAGATTCAGCTCACACAGATGAGAGCTAAAAAATCTCCTGTTCATCATTAACATTCCACAACGTAAGTTCATATTGATTCATATTCCTTATTAAATAAATCTCTAGAAATGGTTGTTAATGTTTTTGCAACTTTTTTCATGGTGTCATGATACATTTGTTAACTGATTTTAGCCAACTTATTTAAAAATATGATAAAAACAACAACAACAACGTGACTGTTAAAAATCAGGTTTTTATCGGTTTGCACATTTTTCAAATTGAACCTCAGCAGATTCCATATAGCAAATATTTATAAAGCTTTGAACAGCCATAAGTGAAAAACTAAAAACACCGTTTGATATTTTAAACTGTAGACAGGCCCTTTAGCAGGAATCGCTTGAGGAGCTTGTTTCCACTATGAGGTAATCGGTCTCTCACGTGGTTGGGGAGGAATTGTGGCTTCACCCTGCTTCAAATAATGAAGAATTCAGATATTCATTCATACACATCCATCCCACCACATTTTCAATCAGGTCAAGGTCTGGGCTTTAAATGGGTCATTGCAACAGCTTGATTCTTTTCTTTTTCAGGCACTTTGTCATGTGGTATGACACGTTGCTGATGTGTGTGTATTTGTAGGCCCCACCTCTACGTTAGTCTCATCTGTCCAAAGAAAATTCTTCCCGAAGTCTTGGGGTTCATTAACACACAGGCAAGAGAGGAGGCCTTATGCTGGCAACCCTTCCAAACAAACTCTACTTGTTAAGTCTTTTTCTAGCCATACAGTTATCGCAGTCAATATTTAACATACTGAGTGGGATCTAAAGCATCTGACATGCAGCTTTTGAGTTTTATTTAGCAGTTTCTTGGAGGACTCCATAGCTGAACCTTTGGGTAAATTTGCTAAGGCCATTTTCAACTTTTTTTTGTTTGGTTGTTTGCTTTGCTTAAAAATTATATTTGCCGCAGTAAAATAATGGATTTAAATTATTTGCCAATTGTCTCATGTTGTTTCTGTAAGGTCATTGCTGATGCCTGTCCTCTGTGGCTTAGCTGGCGTGCATGCCCTGATGTGTTTACATGGATGCCAAAATGAAGATGTTTCTAACAGATGCTGCAACAAACACTTTAAAGACCTTGTAAACTTGCCAAGAAAATCTGAGACTTCGAGGCATTTACTCAAGTCAAAGACATTGAACTCCTGCGGTAGTTCTTCTCAATGGCACTAACATTCTGAAATTAGCAGGCTGTGGGAATGTCAGTCTTTCTGCACATTTTTTATTTCAAAATTGTGATTCAAATTTCTATATTTTTTTGTTCTGCCGCTTTTACAACATTATTGACATGAGCGCAAAAGGCCTTTAACTGCTTCAATGGTATCATTATCTTCAGGTGCCAGGAGTTACAAAATATCACTATGTGGGCCATTTAGGCTTATTTGGTGTCTGGACTTCATCAACTCAGCTCTCTTTCACAATCTGTAGCTCTAGTTGTTGTCAAAAAATTCCTAAGTCTCCTACAGTAATCACAGATTCTTTAAAACACAATATTGGCACCTTTGAAAACCCACCTTTTCTCATTCATTTTTGACATAGCATTACAGGGCTCACCTTGTTCATTATATACAAGTTTCTTAAATCTTTTAAGTGTTTTATATTGTATTTTACTCAAGTTGATTGTAATTTCTGTATCGTTCTGTATCCACTCTGTGTATACAAAATGACAATAAAGAAAGTCTAAGTCTAAGTCTAAGTCTAAGTCTAATTTATTTTATGTGTTTATCGTGTATGCTGTTCATATTTGTTCAGCACTTTGGTCAGCTGTGCTGTTTTTGGAGTGCTAATAAATAAAGTTGGCTTGGCTTTAAAAAGCCATCAATTGCATCTTTATAAAATACAAGATAATTTTGCAAAGCAACTAAAAACAATGCCTTACTTGAGATGGGTGAATAAGCTGAATCAATACTTTCTGAGGCTTGACCAGCCAGCCCCCAAAACTTCTTCCACACAGAACTGCACATTTCTTATTTTCAACTGTCTCAGCGGTCATCCACCTTCTCCGCTTCAGATGACTCCACCACCCTGTCCTTCTAAATGCTCCAACTGAGGAACATTCTGCGAAAGACCAAAGTGAGGAAGGCTGCAGGTCCGGATGGCATCAGCTACAGGCTCCTGAGGTGCTGCACAGATGAGCTGTGTGTCATCATGGGGCACGGCTTCAACATCAGTCTGAAGCAGAGGAGAGTACCACAGCTGTGGAAGACCTCCTGTGTGGTACCGGTGTCCAAGACGGCAGATCCCAAAGACAGCTATAGGTTGGCAGCACTAACATCACATCTGATGAAGACCCTGGAGAGGCTGATGCTCAACCATCTTCACACCCTGGTGAGGTCTTCATAGGATCCTCTGCAGTTTGCCTACCAGCCTGGCATCGGGGTGGATGACGCCATCATCTACGTGCTGCACTGAGTTCTGGCCCATCTGGAGAATCCTGGGAGCACCATGAGGATCATGTTCTTTGATTTCTCCAGTGTTTTCCACACCATCCACCCACGACTCCTGAGGGACAAGCTGGAGCGGTCATGAGTGGACCGCCACCTGTCCCAGTGGATACTGGATTACTGTATTTTTCAGTAAGGCGCACTAAATACTCTTCCCACGTGCGTAATATCACTCCGCCCCTTCACAATACACAGCTCTATCCGTCTCTGTCAGGAGGACAGAGTAGTTGGACTACACTGCCCTGTTTCCGGCATAAGGCCAAAATAAACGTAACTTTTATATTGAATTTATTTACTAGGTTTATTGTTGCTAGCGCTACTTCGGGCGCAGGCTACCTAAAGCCTCCCACATACTCGGGCTTACTGTGCGCATACTGTGAGCTTGGCGAACTGCACGCTGACTCTCTGCGGACGTTTTACCCTTCATAGTCGAGCGTACTATTGCCTACATTTCTAGTGGCAAATTCCTACAATTTCCACACGTTCTGCCAGTGAGACGAAGCGGCGGAACGGATGGTAAAATGTGTGATTAGCTAGCTGAGCACCAAGAGCCGTTTCTTTTTCAGCAGGCTCCCACCTGTCAGTGAGAACAGAGAGGGACTGTGATGCTGCGCGTCCTTGGAACCGCCTGCTTGTAGCAGCTCAGTGTATCAAGCTCGGCGTCACGTATAAAACAGATCGATGCAAAGACTTCTTGCCATCGAGAAGTCATAAAAATTTAACTGTGCCCGTACCTGTATGTGCAGACCTCCGCGGAGTGAACAATACAAGAGTATGTGGGGGCCTTTACATGAATGCACCTCTAGTTTCGACATTACAATCAGGCAGTCTTGTAGACAGCTCAGGGGTCCGATAAGGTAGTGACACAAAGTACCGTAATGCTCGGAATATCCATTGAGCGGAGTAAAGTCGTACTTACACATTTAACAGATTTTTGAGCGCACTGTACCACATAAAATCGGTCAGTAAGCACAACGGTAATCAGATATAAGGTGCACTGGATTATAAGGCACACCATCAATTTTTGAGAAAATGTAAGAATTTTAAGAGCGCTTTATAGTCCGAAAAATACTACCTCACTGGTCGACCGCAGTATGTGAGGATGCAAGGCTGTGTTTCTGACAAGCTGCTCTGTAGTACCGGAGCACCACAGGGAACTGTGCTAGCACTGTTTCTTTTTACCCTCTACACTGCAGACTTCTCCATCAGGTCCCCACATTGCCACCTTCAGAAGTTCTCTCATGACTCTGCCATTTTTGGTCTCATCACAGAGGAGGATGAATCAGACAGTGGACCCAGAGCTTTGGAGGCTGATGCCAACAGAACCACCTCATGTTAAATGTAGGAAAAACAAAGGAGCTGGTGGTGGACGTTCGCAGTCGCACCACCTCACTGACACAGGTGAACATCCAGGGAACTGATGGTGAGATACTGGACTCATAAGTACCTGGATGTTCATCTGAACGATAAACTGGACCGGAGGCAATTTTTACAGGAAGGGTCAGAGTGGACTACCTGCTGAGGAGGCTGAGGTCTTTTGAAGTGCAAGGGACGCTGGCACGCCAAGAAAAATCACGTCACTGATGGACAATGTCTTCCACTCCATGCATGGAGCTGTTGCAGAGCTGGAAAGATCTTTTAGTGCCAGACTGCTGCATCCCAGATGCTCAAAGGGGCGCTTCCCCAGTTTGTCCTCCCAGCTGCTTTTAAACTTTATAATCTCTGCTGCTCACAACAGACACAATTAGCTGTTTGCAACATGCACAGGTTCTGATCCGATCATGGATCTATGAGAGGCTAAGGTACATTTGCCTGAGCTACTTTGAAATGCTGCTGTACTGTCATATTGTTCTGTAATTGGGAATTTTTTTTTTCTTTTCACTGATAACTTGAGTATTTAATCTTTTTTAAATGTGCAATATTTACTGTGGCATTTACTTTTACTTTTATTTTTGCCGTTTCTGATCAAGCTCATCCTATGCTGCTTTAGAACTAACTTTAGATTAGCATAGTTTGTTTTTTTCATGACTAAAAAACTGTGTGTAACTCTGTCGGTGTCTTTGCCCCCGTCGCGCCTGAATTTCCCCATTGTGGAACAACAAAGGATTTCTTAAATTACCTCAAAGCTTTTTTACCAAATCCCCAAAATTAGCCACTTCATTTAATATGAACAGTGCAGCTGATGAGACTAAAAGTTTGATCCGATTCTTTAACTTTTAATGAATTTCTTTAGGAAACAATCCTCCACTTTACTGTGACAGCACAAAACCAGCGCAAGAACATAAAGAGCCTAGTTTGGTTTTACACCTAAAACCTTTGGTTGATGTGCACTGAAAGGAAGCACTGAGCCTAAACTTTAAGTTAACATTTTACTTGTTTATAATCCCAGCCTTGATGCCAGTCTCACAGGGGTGTGTGTTTTTGCTTTATGAGTGTGTTTTAAACAGAGACCCGTGTCACTGTTCAAATTTGCGGCGCTTACAGAAGCAGAAGGAGGAAGCCAGGCGTGAAAACGCAAGATGACACCCGGTTGACCTTTACTGAACCTCCAAAGGACTGAGAAGATTTTCACCATTTCAAAACCGGATCAAGATCGGATACTCAAGGCAGAAAGAGGGTGACTTGCTGGTGTCGATGTCCCTTAAAAATGGCGCTCACTTCAACACTATCCCCACAGGCTCTTGGCATGTCTGTTATTTGACTATTAACGCAGACGTGGATCGCTGTCCTTTTCTGTTGCAGACAACTGATTGCATTCTGTTTCAGCACAGCGGGAAAGTGTTTCATGAACCAATCGGGAGGAAATAAAAGGAACAGAACAAGATCAAGTAGGAGATAAAAGATAATATATGTATATATTATATATGTAACCTCCCACAGTCTAGATTTGTCATGGAGTACATTTAATCTTTTCTGCACAAGGAAATAAGTTATTTTGATATTTTTTTTATCCTTATATTCATGGGCAGATTATCTCGCAGTAAAATCAACAATAAACCCTTCATTTAAAATGTTTTTCCCCAGTTATTCACCAGATACAACGCATTAGTTTTAGCCAGATTAGGAATGCTACTGCTCTATTGCTCACCTGAATAGTTGTTTTTATGTTTCCTGCTTTTCTCATGATCTGATACAGAATAATTATGTTTACTTTATAAATAAAGAAAAATAAACATTGCAGACATATACTGTATTTGAAGGGGTTGTAATTACCATGTGACTACTCTTGTACAATGCCTTGCGAAAGTATTGAGTGTTCAAAAATATCACAATTGTGGTGTGCATTTGATTAAATGTCCCCTGAGAATATATTTTTTAAACCACCTTTTTATAAGGATTTTGTTTTTTATTATTTATCTTTCCTCGCAGATTTCTTTAAAGTGTTAATGTCGCAAACAAGACTTGGGGCCTGGGTTAAAGGGCACACCTGCAGGAGGTGCGTTCCTCCGTCAGGCTTTTCCAGGCCGGTTGAAAAACAACCCGTGCCGATTAGAGCCGAGCAGTGCGGAGCGGAATAAGGTGGGTCAAAATTGAGTAGGGCCAGATGAAAAGAGGTTTCTATGTCTTGCAGCAAAGTGCAAACAAAATTCTTTGGGGTTTCTTTTGACAGTGGCAACTCGTGTGGTGTATGTAATAGTTTTCTTGTCAACAGATTCCCCCACCCGAGCAGCGATAAATAGTGCTCTCGTTCCCTGTTGTGTTAGTTCATATTGACGGCGGTGGTGTGATACTCTTCCCATTTTCTGATCGTGGATTAAACAGAGCTCTGTGAGGTGTTCAATTCTTAGGATGTTTTATTACCTAACGCACTTTAAACCTTCACAACTGTATCCCTAAACTGTCATCTGTTTTCCTTGGTCTTCGTTATGCTGTTTGTTCATTAATGTTCTCTAACAAACCTCTGAGGACTTTATAGAACAGCTGGATTTATACTCATACTAATTTACATTCAAGTGTACTTTAGTTACTTATAAGCTGTATTTTGATGGCTATTTGTTGTACCAGATTTTATCAAGGGGTACTAGAGTAATTGGGGGTGAACATAAATGAACTGCACACATTTCAGGTTTATATTTGCAAAAACAACATGAAAGTCATGTCTTGTCCTTCCAGTAAAAAACAACAAATACAATGTTATAGTTGTAATATAAGAAAATATGAAAAAAGTTAAAAAGGCATGAATCCTTTAAAGCTTTGCAGTACATCATTAGATAAAAACATATAAAACAAAAACAAAAAAAACTCACCTTTGGCAACAGCACGAAACTTCTTGAGCAGTTTGACGTGAGAGTCTGGTTTTATGAAGGTGGTCACATAGGGCTCACAGCCAGCAGTGTCTATTAAGGTGTAGTAGTAGAGCAGGCGGTTCAGGTCGCTTCCCTCCACAGTGGGCAGAACGTATTTCGTCATGTGGTTGTAAAAGGCCTTCGGGTCGCATTTCAAAGTGTCAAATAGTTTTAGGGAGTTACTCCGAGTTTCAATCTCTTCAGTGGAAAGACTGAATAGGAGAGAAAAAGAAGGGAACATTTTCAGCTGGCTTTCACATACATCTACTGCATAAAAGGGCAAATATTTTTTTTTCCCTCACTGAGTTTACATTAGACTAAATGTATGTAGTTTGGGTCGGTTACGATTACCAAAAATGATTTATATTTGCTAAATGCCAGATTAATTAATAATTTATTTGCAATTGTAAACCCCATGGGGACGGAAAGTGGCTACCAATCGCAGAACAACCTTGTGAGGATCCTGTTGAAGCTGGTAGAGAGTCATTATCCACAGTGAAACAAGTTATGCACCACCCATGGTTAAAAGGACACTCAGATAAGGAAGCCATTACTCCATAACAACGTAAAACGTCAGATTAGATCTTCTAAATACACTCAGGGACAGAAATGTAAATTTTTTGAGACGTGCCCTGTAGTCCGATGAAACCAAAATTTAAGTGGTGGCCACAAGGAGCTCCATTATGTTTGGAAAGAGAAGTTGGACAATTGAGATCACCATCCCAGCTATGACATAATGGGGTGGCAGCATTATATTGTGCGGCTGCTTTGCTGCAGGAGGGACTGGTGCACTTCACAAAACAGATGGAGTCACGAGGAAAGAACATGACGTGGCAAAGTATTATGAGAAGTTTTGGAAGGATATCCTTGATATTTGGCTCAAGTCTCAGTTTTAAGGCAATTCAACCAAATATTAAGGAAATTATTATACACTTGTGAATCTGAAGAAATAAAAACAACTTTCAGAAGAATTATCTTACTCATACAAGATATAGAAATAACTTAGCTTAAGCTAAAACAGGTCTGATTTTATGCTGGTACTTGGAAAAAGGAATTATGTCTCTTTATACAGTGCTTGTTAAAATCGAATTTACACTGTATATGGTCGACACAAAAACAAGTTGGCAACCCAAAAGCCTATTAAATGTGAAGACTGTTGAGATAAGAAAAAACCTGTTGAAAGGATGGGAACACTTGTTTGTAGCCTCAGATAAAAAGGTTTGCTCATTAATACCACAAGTAAACAATATGAGCTAAGAGCTGTTTAAACAGTAGGAAAACTTAAACAGTAACACAAAGGGGGGGGGGGGTCATTAATAGCAAACCAAAGGAGAACAACCAGCTCTTGATTTTGTGTTTTACAAGTAAATTTATCAAAGCTAACAATAAACCTAAGAATTTGAAGGGGTAGCAAATGTATGCATAGAAAGAAAGAAAAGACAGCTTGAAGGACAGAAAATGAGGCCGAGGATATATTAAAGGTTCAGATGATGGAAAAAATCTGAGTGGAAACCTTTTCACTGAGTTACTCAAGCTGAACACGATTTGAGTATGCGTTGCCACAGAGCTAAAAGTCAACAGCAGCAAGTGGTCCAGAGAACAAGAACAAAAGTAAAATGAAGAGAAGCAGAACAGCAACAAGAAATGGAGAGAAAAAAACCCATGAGAAATGCAATTAAAGTCAAACAAGAAGCGCTACAAAGATTAAAAAGGCAAGGGTGATGTAAAGCTACTCGCTGGTGGTCTCCGAAGGGGCTCAGAGCAATCTGCGGTTGTCTGGGAGCGTGTTCGTGAGAGTGGAGTTCTGTTTATCTGTCAGAACGAGACAACATCAAAGTGGACAATGCTTCCCCTGGGCTCTCTGTCGCACTTAGCAGGGAGGCTTCTGCTAATGAAAAAATTAAATAGAGAGCAGCAGCTGACAATAGGCTCAATAATGTAAATAACACTAATCATGTACACCACAGGAGCTCTAACACGGCTACAATCCTCTGAACTAATACAAAGGGAAGCCAGCTCAGCTTAGCGAGTGCTCCGTTTCTCTCACGGACAGGCAGCCAATCAGGGTTGCTTTATTAGTGATCCATAATACCTCTTAGGAGGAAAAGCTTCATGTAGAGAAACAATAAGAACTGAAACGACCCTTTACTGAGGTAAAATGTAATGAGCATTGATTAAAAACAATTCTTTTCTTAAGTTGGGAGCATTTCTTTAGTTTATGTCTGTGGTTTTAACATGTGTGGTGAGCATATTTCTCTCTGATAGCTTCATTACTAGTCTGCGCCATACTGGCTTTGCTGCTGCCACTGCTTCCTTGTTGGTCGCTCTCTAAGGACGCAATAGAATTTCCCCCACTCTATCTTTGTGGTACTCATGTGGCTGTAATATCAGACGCTAGCTATTACAATCTTCTCTTGTTTGTTTCAAAAGCCAGCCAGAACAAGGAGCCAATTTAATCTGATTTGATCTCTGCGCCGCTCCTTGCAGCCCTCATCTCCCGGCTCGCCCCAGCCCCGCATTAACATGTTTGCTTCAGATGTGACGCATGAGATAACAAACAAAAAGAGATTGCTAATGTTCCCAAATTCTGAGGCATATTCAATTGAAGAGGCAATCAGACAGTCCAGATTAAACTGTAGGGAAGCTTTGGATGAGAAGTGATAGCTATTCAGCACTGCATTTTCAGAAGAGATGCAATCTGTGAATGCTTAGAAACTTCAGTGGAGCAGAGGGTTGTACTTTTATTAGATTTATTTTTCAAGAAAACATACATTATACTTAATTAATGATGTCAATCCGAATGCAGCGGTTAAATTCTCTGCAGTACTAGAAGCAGTATGGTCTAAAAATGGCCTCCTCCTGTACCACTGCCCAAACACATAACCAAACACACAACTATTGAACACCACACTCAACAAACAACAAACGCTTTGGAGAAGGCAACTTATCAGAAACATCACGAACCAAGAACTTATTGATCTGTTCGATACTCGTCAGCACTAACATCGCATCTGATGAAGACCCTGGAGAGGCTGATGCTCAATCATCTTCACACCCTGGTGAGGTCTTCATAGGATCCTCTGCAGTTTGCCTACCAGCCTGGCATCGGGGTGGATGACGCCATCATCTACCTGCGGCACTGAGTTCTGGCCCACCTGGAGAATCCTGGGAGCACCATGAGGATCATGTCCTTTAATTTCTCCAGTGCGTTTGACACCATCCAACCAGGACTGCTGAAGGAGAAGCTGGAGCGGTCATGAATGGACCCCCACCTGTCCCAGTGGATGCTGGATTACCTCACTGGTCGACCGCTGTATGTGAGGATGCAAGGCTGTGATTCTGAAATGCTGATCTGCAGCACCGGAGCACCGCAGGACGCTGTGCTGGCACAGTCTCTGTTCACCCTCTACACAGCGGACCTCTCCATCAGCTCCACAGGGTGCCACCTTCAGAAGTTCTCTCATGACTCTGCCATTTTTGGTCTCATCACAGATGAGGATGAACCAGAGTACAGGCAGTGGATCCAGAGCTGTGTGGACTGGTGCCAACAGAACCACCTCATGTTAAATGCAGGGAAAACAAAAGAGCTGGTGGTGGACTTTCGGAGGCGCAGACCCACCTCACTGACACAGGTGAACATCCAGGGAACTGATGGTGAGATACTGGACTCATAAGTACCTGAACAATAAACTGGACCAGAGGCACTTTTTACAGGAAGCGGGCTACCTGCTGAGGAGGCTGAGGTCTTTTTAGAGTGCAAGGAATGCTCCTGAAGACTTTCTTTGACTCTGGGGTGGCATCAGCCATCTTCTATGGTGAGGTTTGCCGGAACAGCAGCTTAACTGTAGCCGAGATGAAACGGCTGGATAAACTCCTTAGGACGGCCAGCTCTGTCCTGGGATGCCCCCTGGACTAAGTGCAGGTGGTGGGAGACAGAAGGAAAGTAAGGAAAATCCCATCACTGATGGACAATGTGTCCCACACCATGCATGGAGCTGTTGTGGAGCTGGAGAACTCTTTCAGTGACAGACCGCTGCATCCCAGATGCTCTAAGGGGAGCTTCCATCGATCGTTCCTCCCGGCTGCAGACAGACTTTATAATCTTAGCTGCTCCCAACAAACGTAATATCTGTTTAAATCATATAAATTGTTGCACAGGTTCTGATCCAACCATTAACTGTTGACACTTCTAAGATGCTAAGATAACTGTCTACATCATGCATATCATTGTACAAGTTCTGACTCAGCCATTAATGGTTTACACTGTACCCAAATGCTAAGGTAACTTGCACACACCTTAGCTGAGATGCTGCTGGACTCTGATACATAGTACATATGGCATTAGCTTTGTACACTATGGAAACTGTACGTATGGGAATATTGAATACTCTATTATCGTGTGTTAGGTCAATTATTGACCGTCAATAGCCTGAAGTTATTTTTCCACTATCGAATATCTTTGATTTTCCTTTGGTCAATTTATTTATTTAACCTTATATTCTACTCTTGGGATTTTCTTTAGAGCTAGCTTCAGGCAGTTTACTTTTCTGTCCTACTATTCTCATCACTAATAATTCTGTATTTGCCACTGTCACACCTGAATTTCCACATTGAGGGCCAGTCTCATCTTATCTTATGTATACAGGTTATTAAAATATATAAAAGGTTTCCTCATTTAATATTGGTTATTTAACACTCATCTTACCATCGCAGTGGCCTACATGCTGTCAAATAAACAAATAATTAAACCAGCCACAGTTTTAACAGACAAGCAAGTCATTTTCATACAGTATGAACCAATAATAAAACCAGCAGTTGGATTTTGCTGTCAGGGTACATGAAGGCAGGAATCTTCCCTTTAGCCGTGCAGATTTGGGCTCAGACTTCGCAGGGTAAACCAGCAGAGAGCCGGGCAGCTCAATACCAGCTGCTAAATATGGAAATAGAATTACACTTCGTTACAGAATTGAAAATAATTTAACCAATTAACACTGAAGGAATGACTGAGTCGATATAACACATGATTACGCAGGTTCTCATATAAAAAAGGTGCCCATTTACAAGTCACAGTGTTTTTCTTAATTTTATTTTATGTGAGGCCTAACAAATTGCTATCTGTGTGCATGTAATTCAACACATATATACATATAAGTTGCACTTTCAATGTCTGACTGAAGTCAACAGGTGTGCAATCGGTTGTCGCTTCAGAATAGTTAAACTGGCAACTAGGGAGAAACCTAATATGACATCAACATAATAATTTCTTGTTTAAAAGAAAAACTGATTAACCAGTTTCTATCATCAACATTTCATAACTGAGATGAGGAGTTGAAAGTATGCTAGAAAACATGTTTTTGGGGTTTCCTTGTATGTATGTAGCTTATATATTTTTTTTAAATAAACCCAAATAAACACGATTCCCAATGATTGTGGGTGAGAACAATATTTCTAGTGGTTTTCTGTAATTTATGAAAAAACTAAATAGAACATTATTTTCAGCTGATTTTCAAGCAAAGTATGGGGCATAAATCTAACTGAGAAACATGTCTAGGTTGACTAAATTGTAAAATTTAGAGCTGATGAACCACAAGATCAGAAGAATAAGGATTTACATTAATACAATGTTGCTGTAACATTTCAGTACATGTTTCTTCTAACTGAAGGCAATAATGTTTTTGAGACTCTAGATACTGTGAAGGGAGCTAAAGATTAGGGTGATAGCAAGTAGGCTTTTCAACCTCAGAGATTTTGGTGCTCATCAGCAAAGATAAATCACCAAAACAGGAGCGGAAACATGCAAAAAACCTGCCCAGCAATTATAAGAAGGGTTTATGGTTGTATGTTTTCCAATTGAGCATTTAGAAGGGTCTAAATATTTTCTGACATGCAATTTTCACATAAAATATGAATAAATACAGAATGCTTTGTCTTTGAATGGAACACATTTGAAATCTCATCCCCCAATTGGTATGAAGATGTACAGTGATGTAAAGAACTAAAGGTAATATTTAAGATGGGCTATAGTATGACATCATATTGTTTCCGTGTTGTTCTCCAGTCTCTTGTTTACATCGCCGAGCCGCCCCCACTTGCACTAAAACACCACCGACAGAGCATAAGGTTATGAGTTACTTCTTCACTAGACATGTTGCTCCGAAAGGTGATGCTGTTTTGCTGTGTTTTTATCCTTGCAAATATGCCCACAGGAGGCAACGGTTGAGAAGGGAAAGGAGGGGCCGGAGGCGCGGCTTGTCACAGATGTTGTTTTGGTCTACAGACAGTACTCAAGCATCTAGTGGTGAAATATCGATTGTTGCTCCTTTAAAGCTTTGTAACTTGTTCCCCGAGTTTAGTAAATTTGAGCACAAAGATTTGGTAACACACGTTCTGTGAACTAGCAGTAGTTACCGTTTCAGGTTCAGTGGTGTGCAAAGGTTGGGTATTTATCATTTAACCATTTTAAACCCATAAACATCAGCTAAAATTGGCAACACACTTCAACCCATTTCCAGAAGAGTTTTATTAAGTTGGACTTGGAGCAAAAATGGCTCTTCGGATTGTAAAGCTCGCAGACCCTTGGACTAAAGTGAGTATGAAGGTTCTTATGATCTATTTTTACTCATTCCAAAGGCACCCAAAAGGCTTTATGGATTGCTTTCAACAAATTTCTAGTCTGATTTACTTAAAATATGCCAAAAAGAATGTGTCAGAGCATTTTTTGTTTTAAGGACCCAGGCAGTTATGTTAAAGCCTGAGAGCAAGTTGAAGTCTGGCAAACAAAAGCTTGTTGTTCTGCTGCAAGAGCTAGAGTTAACCCAAACTCTGGTGGGTTCAACTTCAATTCAATCAACCATAACTGGTGGCAGCTCTTAAACAAGGCGGATGAGTGAAGTGCAAAGAATGTATTTCCCTTCAGGGATCGTAAAAGTCAAATTTTCATTTTGCACTCCTGGTTCAGTCTATATACGTCTTTCCCCTTTAAATTCCCCCAACTGCTGTATTTATGCCATTTCCATCTTCCATTCATCCGTTAAATCAATAGGCATACTGCAGATGCTTCCCATCGAGATTATAGCATGAATATCCTTCACAGATTTGTCAAGATCTTGAGGTTTGGTGGAAACATACACACTCAAAGCGGTAGTGAAAAGGGTTTAGGAAGGTGCATGTTGTAATTTATTGTTAAGTGGAGTCCATAAAGCATTTCCCTATATAAGAATGTGACATGTGGGAATTTATTACACACGTGCGCCTCAAAACACAAACGACCCTCAAGCTCTGCTGAAAAGGCATTCTATAAAAAATATGAAAGGTGCAGTGCTAGTCAGATAAACTAGCTATGAAGTGAGCGAGCAAATAAATTATGAAAATAGTTTCTGACACACATCCTCTCGTAAACTCAAGTTGACATTTGGGTTATTTTTTTTTTCTAAATTTAAATACAAATTGGATACCTGGATGTTCAATTTCAATATGACTCAGAAACGTTGTGGTAGTATTTTTATTATTATATATAATTTAGGCAGCAAAAGTGCTGTTAAACTAAAAAACCTAAAGATGCACTGATTAAGCTTTTTGCCTGGACAATACAGATTACTGATTTTTTTGAGGTCTGAACTGTCCATTTCAATAATATTCTTTTCTTCAAAAGGACTATAACACATTTAAAAGAAAATGCACTGCAGCTTCTCTGATAGCGCTGTTATTTCTGAATTACATAGAAAGTGAGGGGATTACAAGATTATCCCCATTTATGCATTTAAAGCATTTATTCCTATTTAGTGTTGAGGCATTTAATAAACAAAGTTAAAAAAAAATAATAATCCACTAACCAATCAGAGCCGGCCAATCAGGTGATTCCAATCACTGATTAATTAGTGTATCTCTACTATAATCCCTCAGCAAAAAGGAGAAAAACTGAAAAATGCAAAGAAAGAGCCAGCGTGATGGTTTGTGTTAGTGCAGGTACCTGCTTTCTGTAAAGAGGAACTCGAGGTGAGTCATGTAGACTTCCCACAGAGGAACACTGTAACGCTTTGCCAGGGACAGAGCAATCCTGTACACATTATCATCCAGGGTCCTAATCAGAAACGTGTGCAAGAGCGCAAAAGACAGGGCAATGATTAGATTGTATCCTGTTAAGGCAGAGAGGTCAATTACATCTACTCTACTGCATATGTGTAGCAGTAACTTTTCAAAATAAATTAAGCACACATCTTAGGATATAGTACAGCTCATAGAGTACAACTGGCAAAATTCTTATCCAGCTGCAAACTGCCAGCTTGACAATTCACAAATAAATGGGCAAAGATCAGAAAAACTTCCCTGAAATAACCACTTACTCTGTGAGGCCAAGGATTGTCTCTTTCTTGTACTCCGAGTCAGAGCTGAAGCGCTGCACGTCCACTCCACGGCCCAGGCCCTGCAACACCTGAGCCTGAGTGAAGTCTGTCAAACGCTCATTGTACACATAGAGCTGGGCGATTAACTTCTGCAGCTCCTCGGGCCAGGCAGAATATGAGGAGACATGCTGCGTGACCAGTCGAATCAGCTCCTTTGGATCGGCCTGTGGAAAGAAGGAAAGGATTTAATGTTTCTGGATCAAACGTGACAGAAATATACCCTGTACAGACACTGAGACGCTGGTTACAGAAGTGTTGGAAATTTTAAGCCAATGCACTTTTTTTTTTACAACTGACTACCTAAAAAATATTTAGCAAAACATAAAATAAAAAATACATTAAGAACATGGAGCTTTTCAAAGTTTTTATTTGGACCTTTGCAGCTTTTTACTCATTCTCTTCCCTGCCTTTCTTTCTGAACTTGAAACCATTTTGTGCAGTGTACTTACAAAATGATGAAGGTGAACAAAAGGAGCAGAAAAGACGATGTTTCATGGGTAAAACGTATCTACAGCAGCAAACAATCCAAACATCTGATATTGAAGAAATATTACCAGAGGTCCACAGACTTGTTAAAGGACAAGATTCCCTCTGTTGTGTCTAATGTATATAATGACAAAATAATGTTATGTTTTTTAAAAAGTTCAATCTTTTGTGTTTTCTATTGGAATAACAAAAATCCATTTTTGTGATCAAGCACAACAACAACAACAAGAATCATCTTACATTTTCAGTCTAGGAGACAAAAAACTAATACAAGATGATCAACCAAAGCTTCTTGTTGTTTCCCAAAACAAAATCTTTTTTCAGAAACTTGAATCAGTGGTTTGTGGTTGTTCAGCGCGATGGGTGCACCAACGGTCAATTTTGCACTCCAATGACCAAAGATGGCATCAACATCTTGATAACATCCTTTTATTGTCTTGTGACATTTCCATTGCTGTCTCATTTTCTTCATCCTCCCCCTCCCTCCTTTCAGAGCTGGTGGTGAAATTATTCTTAATATTTTCTTCTTTTTTTTTTTTTTTGGGGGGGGGGGGGGGTACAGTGAAGTCTACTTGAACAAAAATCGATCCCCCCTTGACTGCTGCTGAATTTTTAAGTCTGGTTGGTCTGGTTCAAGCTCATTTATTAGCTTTTTTTCTACAGCAAGTGCTTTGTGAAATTATTACTTCGGAAATAAATGACAGGGGAGAGTGGCACTGTAAAATTCTGTCTTCTCATGGTAGTCTCACTCTTCCGCTTGCATCAATATATGTGAGGGACAATCGCGAGTGTGCATAAGGCTAAGTTCAAACTGCAGACAAATGCGACCAACTCCAATTGTTTTGCCCATATACCACCCATTTAGTTTTCATGGCAGCGTGAGCGGCCCATTTCCAATCTGTTCACCCCAAAGAAATATGATTTGTTACACTTCCATATCTGGTAGTACATCGGATAGTTTTCAAAGTGTTCACACGCAGTCTGAATAATCACATCGCATTTCGTCTGACTTTGTCCTGACTGCACAAATAGCCGGGCTTCTTTTCCCTTACCTTTCTTCCGTCTTGTTAATAGGTGGTCTTAATATTGTCGGCACCCATTGCACAACAATTTAAGATTCTAAAATTCTTTATTGTCACCGCGTGTTACAGTTTAGTTTTGACCACTCCAGCTAAGAGTACACATAGCAAAGACAACCAAACAAACAGGCAGTGAACAAGGGTTACAGTTTTTTTTTTTTCATTATAGCGTTCAAAAGATTAAAACATTAAAAGGATAAACATTTAAAAGTTTGTATGAACTAGTTGTCCTTCATGAGTCACAGATAACATAATGAGGTGATAAGGTGCTTATTGTGCAAAGATGATTTGAGGCTTCATTTACAGAAGTATGCATTTAGATATTCTACGATAATAGTGTGCAGGTAGGCAATAACATTAAAGTGATTGCAGCATAGGATGGGCTAGTAACAGTGGGGTGATTTTGAAGTGTTGGAACACAGAGAGGCCGGTATCCACTATTACCTTTTTTTCCTCTTTAAATAAAGCTTTATTGAACACTTCTAGCAACGATATCGGTTACTGCTTCTGTAAACAGTGTGCTGCTGTGCGACTTATCCATCTGCGCATGTGGGTCACTTTGGGGTTGTGATCGATGCAGACAGAAGTCTGAGGATGGTTGCATTTAAATAGTAGTCTGAATGACCACGCAAAAAATTGGATGTCAGCAAAAAATCTGAATTGAACATCAAGACTTGCAGTGTGAACGTAGCCCAAGATGCTAGGGATGTGACTTTGACGGGTATCCTGAATTATTCTGATTGGATGAAGAATAACACAAAAAGCACTGAATGGAAACAGTGCCCCAAGAAGAATCTTTGATTAACAAGAGACCAGCTTAAATTCCCGAAGAAGCCAAATGGTAACACAGACAGATAGACATTTATTTGTTCGAGGAGGACTACATAAAAATATAAACCCAAGCAAGAATGGTAATCCTGAAAAATCAAAAGTCATACACGTTTTATGAGAGAACAGATATAATTCCTTTATATTTCTTAATTTTTACTGTCTACAATTTTTTCCTTCAAATTTGATGGAAAATGGCAATGGTCAACCCCTACCACTTGCTGTAATCTAATGTGGGACCGATGCTGGATGTTTCTGGCATGGCACCAAATCATAAAGTCTGGCATAGTTCTCCGAGTGGTGTGAAATTGTTACTGTCAAGATTTTATATCAATTATGCACTGTGTGACACATTCGAGTCCTGCTCTGTTTTTCGAAATTCTACAGTGCGTGCTGGGCTTAAGAGGATATAAAACTCATTTAAAAAGGATCAAACCTTAAAATACACAATTGATTACTCAACAGATGCATAATTAAATCCCCCTTCAATAAATTACTGCTGATCTGATGCATTTTTATATATAGTATTCCAAAATGTTTTAGAAAGGATTTAACCAGGCAAGCCTAATTTTTCTTTTAAATCTTTCCAGTTCACTGATGCTTGGTTCAGCACATGATTAAAGCCACGTTTGACCAGATCAACACTGACATTAGGAGTTGACTTAAAGCAATACCACACATGGAGGCTCAAACACCCCATACTGTGTGGTTTTTCAGGGGTGGCAGAAAAACACTCTAATGAGGTTATTAAAACAAATATTGGTCATTTTCAGAAACTGAAAGAAAGATGTAGGAATAAATCTACTTTTCTGTAATTTTGCTTGTGGAGACAGTTATTCCTGCACAAATTCCATCTGGTAATTTAACGTGGAGCTTTTTCCTACATGTCAAAAAATTATAGTAAGATGTACTTTCATTGCTGAGGAGATTCGGGCTTGTGGGGATATTAGAGACAGGTTTAAATTGACAGTGTAATACAGCAGGAGGGCTAGGTGAATGTTCTTTCTTTCTTTCTTCACCTCAGTTCTAATTAAATGAGCTCCCAAATTTCAGTCGTTGGCATCTTATACCATGCTGCCCGGCAGGAGGAGATGGTTTATTTGTTGATCTTATTTGCATAAGGTAATTATAGCTGCTGGAAATGTGCAGCTGTGCGTCTGTGTATCTTCTCTTGCTCACACACTTAGCGTGTGTGTGTGTGTGTGTTTGGATATAAGCTTGGTGGCAGACTTGGTGGCAGATTCACAGTTCAAAAGGAGAACAGGAAAGGTTGTGAGAGGCAGAGTTACAAAGAGGAAACTCATAAAAGTGAAGTCAGTGTAGATAAGAAGTCAGAAAGAGGAAAATTCAGAAGATGAGAGGGGGGAAGTAACAGTGGAGGAACAAGGGTAAGAGTATGGGCAACAGGAAAAAAGGAGGGTAAAGGTTAGGCTTTTTTCAGTGGTGGTAACATACTGGATACACTTATTAGAACAAGACTACATGTCTGTACTTCAATCTTAAATGAACAAGAGTAATGGGAGAATGTTCCACTGGTATTTTTGAAAGAAAGAGTATTTTGCAGGAACAGAAGGAAAAAAAATCCAATACATACTATTAGGGTGGAAATTAACAGCCACTAATTTATGTAAAAAGGGAGATGCGCTAAACTTGATCAACCCTGAGGACAGAGTGACAGTTTTATCATTTCAAAAGGAAAACGGTGTTTAGTTTAAACAACAGAGCTTTGGGGGCAGCATTACATTAGAAGTAGATAGACTTCTCCATCTTTAGTAAAAGAAGGGCCCAGTATAGAGCAGACCAGAGATTCAGTTTGATTTTATGAATTTATAAAACCAGCAAGCAACAAGAATACCACTTGAAAAGAGCTAGAGTTGATCTTTTAATACACCTATGCTGACATATGTTGAAGATATTAAACATTTTAATTACCTTGAAGTTTTTTTTTTATATGTGCATTTAGACAATAAATGGTATTAGCTGTACTTGAATACACCATAGCAGTGTTTGAGTTAAACAGTCCCGATGCGTGGTTGTCTGCTGCGTTGACAACTCTCGTGACATTTGCTGCAGGGTTAATGCTACAGGTAGCTGGATTTAGACTAGCATAGCTTTCACTGTACCAGCATGTTTACATTATTCCAGGCAACCGATTAAGTGAACTACATACATTTTTTATTGTTGTTGAAAAGCTTCGAATTGGTCTACTTTCCGTCTTTTCTCATCATTGCTCAATTAGAAACCTTATTGTGTCCGAATACAGTAACAAAATCCCATAATAGCCCTGAGCTCTGATTTGTTTTGTCGCACAGTGGAACGCCCAGTTGTGTTCTTTAGCTATACACATGAACACTCAGTATGTGCAAAAGTTTAAAACAAGGCTTTATTCCTTAGGTACACTTGCATGAAGAACCATAGGTATGGTACCAAAAATAAATATCTGAATACATGTATTGTAGCCTCCCTTCTGCCATGTTAAGTAATTGACACAAGTTTCTAAGAGAGCAACCAGTCACTGCTTGGCTATAATGTTGGTAATTTAACCCTTTTACCATTCTGTTGGGTTTTGGTCTTTTTGTGAGCAACCTTTTCAGACTTTTTGTACCCACTTTCATGTAACCTAATTTAAAGTAAATTTCTATGATCAATTCGTATCCAATGTAAGGAAACATGGTTATGTAACTCCAATGAATATTTCCCAGCAGGTCGCAGCTCAGAATTGTTTTTATTTGATCTGTCAGATTTTAAACAGAACAATCCCAAACAGGGATCAGAATTATGCAAATAAGACCTAATATTAAAAAGTCAGAAAATAACATCCAAATAAATAAAATTATACATGAGCTTTTTTCTAAACCGCTTTCTCTATAATTTCCAAGCTGAACGGTATAGCATGGTCGGGTTTTTTCTGCAGAGCTGGAAGTACATTTTCTTCTACTGTAATTGCGTCCTGTCGGCTACTCTCTTATTCAGAGGTCGCAACAGCACCTTGCACACAGACTTGACAGGTTTGTTATTTTTTACGCCGCATGCCCTTCCTGATGCAACCAGAGTTAAAACCAGAGTATCGTAGATCCAGACTTAGACCGCTACACCACAGAGGGACAAGTGTATTTTATTCCCATGCACTGCAATGCAATGCTGGCTTTTACATACCATGACCTCCTGTAGGAAAGCTATCCCCATTTAATTGTGACTACTATTTTGCTGGATGTGCTCCAGTGTATTCCATTGGCATTTGCTTTAGCTACTCTGCATTTGCCAACTCCACTGTGTGATGGGGCATTAGTCCACTCTTGCATTTTGCCCCTTTGCGCTTGTCACCTTTGGTGGAGGTTTTGATCTACTCCCCTTTCTATATAACCAATTTGTTGTTGGTTGCTAGTTGTCAGTTTAATTGGGTGGAGACTACCAGAGAGTAGTGGTCATCTAGAGATATTATGCAGTCATCTTTTTTAATCAGTTATGCGGTTTTGTTGCACTCTAAGGACACAAGGTAGGTCTCTTTAGACCTTAAACAGTTAAACCAGTATGCTTTTATTAGAAGGAAATATTTTCAGTTGTAAATATTCAACTTCATGGTTGTAGCACATATAAAAGTTGTAACTGTGGTAGGGGTGGGCGATATGGACTTAACCTTTTATCACGGTATATTGTGGTAGTATTGGGATAACAATATACATGATGATAAAAGACTATTCATAGTTTCTTGGTTTTTACGTAACTGTGTGGCTGTACCTGCATGTTAGTTATCCCAATAAACACAAATACTGTCCTTAAAAAACATTTAATGGTGTAACATTTGACATATTAAAATAAAATTTGAAATACACTATCAGGACACTAGTTACATAAAGAAGTGCGATTTATATCGGCAAACTGCACAAACACATAGCATTTAATTAGATTTTTTGAATTTATTGATATTTATTGATGCTCTCAAGAAACCGACAGTGAACAAAATAGCAAAAATAACAATCCTGACAATAATGTCTGTTTTGGGCGTTTTCAGACACCACTAATTGGAATTAGTGGTTCTAATTAGAATTAGAACATTTTTATCATGATAAAAAAAACAAAACTGCGATAACGATAAACCGATACAATAAAGGCCCACTCCTAAACTGCAGTCACGATCAAATACTATAAAGGAAATTACTTACCAAATGCTTCTGTTATTCTTGAAGTCCTTTAAAAAGTAGCATTACATGTCTCACTTAAACTTGCTGTTTTTACTTATTTCGAGTATTATTTTACTATAGCTGAGAAACATTACGGTAAGGCACAAATAGCCTTTTTCAAAACAGTCCATTGTGAAGTTGCCGGAAAATTAGAGAGAATAACACGAAAGAAAAGAACAACTAAGAAGCAAATCTGTGACAAGAATGATGGACAGGCTGATGTTTGAAGTACAAGACTAAAAAAAAAAAGAAAAGACTTTTGTGATGAAATACTGCAAGGTCTTTCTTCCTCTCCTCTCTGCCATTCATCTATTGCACTGTTTGTGAGCTGGCTTAAACCTCTTGCTCTCCTGAACACTATTTTCTGCTGCATTTCTGAAAATTCCTTATCCCCCCTCGCTCATTACCAGAGAATCCCTAAAAACCCTTTTCTTTTTACTACATCCCGTTTTCCCTTCCAGCTACCCTCACAGAAAGACAGTAAAAGAACCTTTGTCTTTTCTTTTCTCCTTTTTTCCTCAATTTCTTTATATAGACACAATTTAATCATATCCTAAAAACTCAGATGTAACCCTTATGGAGAAGAAAGCAAATACTGCTTGTAGGAATTACATTTGCATAAGGGAGTATGTGATGTTGCATTGCTGTGATGCCAGCAGTCTCTAACCCCCTTTAGCTATTCCACGGACGCCACGGGCTCTTTTCTCTGTTTCCTTCTTCTTGCGAAGGTGCTTAAGAATTAATAAATGTGAAAACAAAAACTCACTCCTGCCACATAGGTATTTGTAGCTTCATTTGAAACTTTCCTAGTTATTATACATCAGTGACAAACTACATCAAATGATTTGGCATACATAATTCTGGGGGGAAAGTGTTTACCCCCTCTAGATTTCTTTGTTATTTTCTTTAAATCACAATCAAATGTTTCAGATCTAACACATTTTGAAATCAAAGATAATGTGAGGAAATATAAAAAGGCCGTTTTCAAATGATTTCAGTTTATTAAGGGGGAAACGTTACCCAAACTAACATGGCCCTATGTGATACAATCATGTAGTTCAGAAAAACAATATACCAGTAATGCTGACAGACTAATGTCGTTCAGTTTGACTAGGCCATTTTGGTGTGGCCTAGTCAAAGTATTATGTAGCTTGCCTTTAAACAGGCAAAGAAAAAAGGGCCAACATTAGGGCTGGGCAATATGTTAAGATTTTAAAAATATTGGGATAAAAAAAAAGACATGATGAGATGAGACTACATGGTTTAAATCGGGATGATCTATGTTGCATTATAATTATACTTCATTCCAGAAGGTTATTTTTCTCATATTTATCTACAGTTAGTTGTTAAAAATGTGCCTGTGAGACATTTGGGATAAAGATTTGATTCAGAGATGCCTTTTTATAATTAATTAAATGAAAACGGATTGAGATAAATATTGTATATCAGCATTTAGCCTAAAATTATCAAGATATTATTTTTGCTCTATATCGCCAAGCCCTAGCCAAGATTTCTCCAAAGTGATGTAAAGGACTAATTGACAATTATGGTAATTACTCAGTTATTGGTAGTTATTGCTCCAAAGCGTTGTACAACAAGTTACTTTTCCACATAGGGCCAGGTTGGTTTGGATACCTTTTTTTTTCTTAATGTCATCATCCTTTGAATACTGCATGTATGATTTTCTCGCGTCATCTGACAAACATTTATTTGATAATCTGAGACATGGAAGTGTGGCAGAAAATCAAAAACAGAAGAAATCTTTAAGAGGCAGATACTTTTTTTTTCCAGCCACAACGAGAAACGATGCAACACAGACAACTGACAAGAAATAAAAACACATATTTGAGCAGAGCAGGAATCTGACAAACAGCCAAAAAGATGGGACTTAAAAGATGCCGAAGGTCGTAATAAGTAGGGGCTGCAAGTTAGGGATTAGTTCTGTTGCCTCAGAGCTAGAAGGTCAAATTTTATCTAGGTCCTTTTTGTTTGGGGATTGTGTGTTCTCTGTGTGCTTGCAAGCTTTTTTTGTCCCTGGTTCTCTGGTTTCCTCCTGCAGTAAAAATACATGAATGTTTGGTCACCTGGCATGGCCGTTGTTCTTTTCTGACTTCAATCCATTAATGGCAATCTTTAATTTTGTATGATGGTGCATGGGTTCTCTCCAGGTACTCCGGCTTCCTCCCACAGTCCAAAAAACATGACTGTTAGGTTAATTGGCCTCTCTTAAATTCTCCTTAGGTGTTAGTGTGTGTGAGAATGGTTGTTTGTCCTGTTTGTCTCTGTGTTGCCCAGAGACTGGCGACCTGTCCAGGGTGTACCCCGCCTCTCGCCCATTGACAGCTGGAGATAGGCACCAGCACCCCTCGTGACCCAACCAAGGGATAGGCGTGTTAAAAAATAAACCATCCATCCATTTTCTAACTGTAACTCTAGGATGTAATCACATGAACTAGACTCTTTGTCTTCCTTAAATTACAGAAGAAACCAAAATGACAGAAAATTACAGAAGAAATTATTATAACTACTTCATAGTGGTGCTAAAGATATGATCCAAGGATTCCACACCTAAAATATTATGACTTCTAGAGATCCTCACATAATGTGACCTGCCACCTCAGTCACATTAGCTCTTATTGTTACATCAAACTACCTGCAGTAGCATACGTTTTATTTGGGGTTTTCAGCTTACCCAATTTCTTATCAACTATTCTGTTATTGTTAGAAAAAAGGCTGTGTTCATAGTTTCAATAACCATGGGCCTATACTGTTTTCACCACAGTTGTACATCTTGATACCAGATGAAGCTACAACTCCAACAAGTAGGAGCTACAAAATACAAAAGGTTATAATAGTACCATGTTCCTGTTTTGATAAATATTTTCTCCAGGATTCTTGTCATTACAGACACATTTATGTAAGTTATAAAATGATGCAGCAGCTTTCAGTAATGGTTTGGTGGTGGTGCTGGTAGTGGAGTCCACTGAAATGGTATCTGATTAAACCTGCTGATGATTTTGTTTAGATCATTCACCCACCCTTGATTTCTAACAACCTGGGACTTTGGTTTATGACCTAAATATGACCATGATCTTCAAGCTCTTCCAAACCCCGCTGATGTTGTTCTGCTATAGCGGTCTTCCATCTTCTTCCTGTAATTTTTTTTTTTCATCAATTATCTTCATTTTCAGTTCCCGTTGAGCAGCTCTTAGTTCCTCCTTGTTTCCGGGTTTATTTCCAAGTTGTCTCCAAGTTAAGCCTTTTTGGAGTCCCTCGGAGCTTCTTCAGTCTCCTCAAACCATCTCTTCACTGTGTATCTCACAGCTGGTTTTCTGTATCCACGGTGCTTATACACAGGCTGGATATGCACCAGGTTGTGATCTGAGCTCCCAGGGGCGAGAGGGGTGGCATCCAATATGTCCAGCATTTAATTTTCTGTAGTGTGGCAGGTAACATACTGGGTAAAAGGAGGGCGAGTTTTGGTAGGTAGGGAGGCTGTGTTTGGAGTCTGGTGGTAACAGTGCTGGGTATACACAGTCATCCCAACAACGTGTAGACTCCCACTGTAGGTAGTATGGTCTCTTGCCAACAGCTAGCAGTTCAAGCTCTTAATGCACAGTGTCTCTTTGATCATTAAATGCAGAGTTGCACGTTTTATCATACACAACCACAGCCAGAATACCTCCTCTCTTTGTAGAAGATAAACTATATATATATATATATTTTCAGAATTAGTAAGGTTTTTAAAACAAATTCAGAGGGAGCACAGAGATGTATCCACATTTAAAATTAAACAATTTCTAAACTAAAAATAAACTATTAGATAAACTATAATTATACATTTCTATAGTAGATTTAAGCTGTGAAAGAACAAGGGAGCAAGCTTGAGCATATAATAGGAAGGGTTAAGTTATTACTACAATGGTCTATGGTTTTACTAATTTTAACTTTTAATTTATATCTGTAAACATGGATTTGGATTGGTTGATTTGATGAACACCTTGAAATCTCACTTTGTCAACGTAATCCGAACCACGTCTCTTGGAGAATCTATGCTCTCTTCTTTTTCAGAAGCTCAGACGGCCAGGCTTAGCCACGGAGATCTTGTTCTCAGCCAGCAAGAACAACACATTCAACACAGTGATCCCCCAGTTGTGCAGCGGTGATGGCAGTGAAAGAATAAGATCCCTGCTCTGTGCAGACTTTACGACATCAGCAGGTTTGTCAGTAGCGATGGTAATTCCTCTTTTATAGGAGCACATAATGCTAATAGGTTAATGTTGTGCACTCTGGGATTCAGAGTTCTTTACCAAATGTTTTGTTCTGTTTACAGTTCAGATCTTTGTCTTCCATGTGGCTGGGCTGGAGCCCCAAAAATCCTAATCAATTGAAGAACAGCTTAAAATGTTAACTTCACAATCATTTAGCCATTGTTTCAAAAATCAAAAGCATATTTTAGAGCAACTACTCTCACACACACGTGGTGTGACTTCTCCTGAGTTGTTGTTGTTTTTTTAAATCATTATTGACTATTCATGGAAGAAGGCTATATTTTTTAAAATGCTGTTCTTATCTTCAAGTCAAATTGCTCAAAGGTTGTTTTTTATTCAACATTCTTGTTGGTGCATCATAAGGTCTGAATCTCCAATTATGCAGCAAGTGCAGCAATTATTTTCAGTCAACTTTCTATGGACTGGAGCCTTGTGATGTACTAAATTTAGTAGAAATGCAAATAATTGAATTATAACTGAAATAGAAACTTGAACCAACAGATAAACAACACCCATCATCAGCATTTGTTTTACTCTCTGTCTTTGTTGTTTTAAAAGGTCTATCAGTACATTTTAGTTGTCCTCTCAGGATTTTTTTTTGTGTTTTATAGATCACACCATGTCACAATTTTTTTTAACACTGCGCGGACCAGGCGCGCAAGCCTCATTCGTTTGCCTGTATTGACATCAAATGGCTCAGAAGTTTCAAGCAGCACAATTTTGTTAAATGCTATGTTGTTACCATTTATTCTGTGACTGAAAACAGCACACATAGAATACTGGCATACATTTAGGGGTGAGTTTATGGGCCAAGTTTGTGGGTACAAACAAGGATTTTGAGTTCTATTCCCATCACCTGCCGCGTAAATAAGGTTTAAAACAACTACCCAGAGTATGTAAAGCAATCAGCTTTTATTTAGTATAGCTAAGTTTTTAAAAAATCTTTCATTTTAAAAAAGATCCCTATGGCTTTACAGACAGGCTGTCTTCACCATCTTCACGTCTTTGTGTTTAACGGGTGAACATACCATCTTCTTCTACATCTCTAGCCTTCCATTTATTTCTGTTTTGCTGCCATAAACACACCAACTATTTTTCATGATTGTTGACAATGCCGCGCGCTGCCCTTTTGGAAGTGTGGCGTCAACAGTTTCTTCTCTTTTTACTGCATTTCCACTGGTTATGTTGAGTACTGCCCCCCTATGTTTTTGGCAAATACTACAACTATGTCCACGTCAAGTATAAACATCTACAATGCTTCTATGGGCTCGCGCCCAGTCTGCATAGACCAGCGCGGCAACCCAATGCGCGAGTATAACTCAGCCTTTAGGCTGCTGGAGCCCACTATCTTGTTAACTGCCAGATGCTAGAGCCCATACCTGGCTAGCCACTCAAGCCCACTAGCTATCAGCAGCAAGACATGCGTCAGCTGCTGTCTGCCAAGAGGTGGGCCAGAACGAAGCAGTTAGCTGCACTCCAAATGTCTCCTTATTGTATTACTTTCCTACTCAATATATCCACAGACAGTAACAATGAAGCTTATTTTTACACTACCAGTTGTATTCACATTTGCTCCACGTGTATCAGTGCTGTTGAACTGTGGTAGTGGGGAACAGACATGTCCTGCATCCAGCTTTTGGGACCATGCCATGTCACATTGCTGCAGTAATCAAGGGAAAAGGAGTCCCAGCTATGTATTGAGTTCTGTACATGCTCATACTTTTCAGTTGGCCGACATTTCTGGAAATCTTTTTTTTTTATTTGTCTTAAGTAATATTCTAATTTTATTTGGGGTTTTCATTAGTTGTCAGTTATAATCCTCAAAATTAAAAGAAATAAAGATGAGCGGAGTGGTGTATGCAGTTCAGTGCAGTGAGGAATGTTCTGATCTTTATATTGGAGAAACCAAACAATCTCTCCACAGACGCATGGCTCAACACAGGAGAGCTACCTCCTCAGGACAAGACTCTGCTGTCCACCTACACCTTAAGGACAAAGGTCACTCTTTTGAGGACCAAAATGTTCATATTTTGAACAAAGAAGATAGATGGTTTGAAAGGGGTGTAAAGGAAGCCATCTACGTTAAGAGAGAAAAACCAACCTTAAACAGAGGAGGAGGCCTTAGGTTCCAACTCTCAAAAACTTACAATACAGCAATAGGATTAATTCCGGCCAATCTTCACCTTAACTCTCACCCTCATTCGGGTGATCAAAACATTGTTCCTTTAAGCCAGGCCAATAACAACCCAAACGACTCCTCGTTACAGAGGAGTGGACCAGTTTCGGTCCAATCTGCTGGCTTAATGGCTTTAACGACCGCCCATTACTAAGGGGTGGACCTGTTTCGGTTGAATTTGCATGTTATCTAAGCCATTACAAGGCCTTTGTATAAAGCTGGTTACTCCACATTACTCCAGACTTTTTGAATTGAGAAAGCTTCCTGGAGAGGAAGCGAAACGTCTTCTACTACGGATAACAAGTCCAGTTGCCTTGTTTTTTACTTTTTTTTGGAATAAAAGAAATAAACACTTGAAATACATCAGTCTGTCTGTAATGAATGAATATACAAGTTTCATTTTTTTGAACGGAATTACTGAAAAAAAAAAAAAAAAAAATCAACCTTGTCATGATTTTGTAATTATATAACGAGCACCTGTATGTGTGCTTCAACCAGTTACCTACAGTCCTTGACGCCAGTGTCTACTGTGCTCTGATTTTTCACTGGTTGTAGCGGACTCACCCACCACTGAGAACTGTATACTAATATGGAATCTCTACCTTGAAAGTAAGGCAATATATGCGCTGGATGACTCTTGTTTGCAAGGCTCTTGTTGGCCTGGTTCCTACTTATTTATGCACTTTTTTGGAGAAAGCCTTTATGCCTTGATAAAAATAAAATAAAAAAACAGCCCTTATGGCATTACCACCCATAGGCCTGATCACAGCTCATGCAAAAAACACGGTGTTTAATAATTGCCAAGTCAGGTTTATCGTTGCAAGAGTATGAAAATTTTGTACAGTCTCATGGTCTAAAGAGTTTATAGTGACATCCAAAAACAGTTTTGGATGTCACTTAATCTCAATGTGTAATACGTTGTAACCTAATTGAGAAAAAAAATGAAAAAGGACACATTCTTAAAAGCAGACAGCATGAATACAAGTTGCTGTATATGGCTTAGCTTTATATTTAACCAACAGCGTGTTAAAAAGATGATATAAAGATTCAAATCAAAGGGATTGCCATCACTACGTTCTTGTAATGATCTTAATGAGTTGTATTTATTTCATGACTAACACTTAGCTTCATGGTCAGTGGGCTCATTAGCACTAATACTGTAATAGACTATCCAGTATGTGCACATAATTAGTGGAAAGGCAAGGGGGGAACGAATCCAGGCACAGGTTGTAAAGGAATAATCACTTCATAAACAGGCTCAGCCTCACTGTGGGTCATAAAACACCATGAAGGGGAGTGATCACGAGTAAGACATGAGTAGGACAAGCAGGAGTGATTCAGTGGAGTTAACGCCATGGACTTTATTAAGAATTAAGAACTACTTAGTCTCAAACATCCCCACTCAAATGCAACAGTGCATTTAGAGTGCAGATTTGTCTAATATGGGTCTCTGCAGTTCTAATTTACAGAGCACCTATGACTAAAATATTAACTTCTAAGGTTTAGGGTAAGGGTTTGAAAGTGCATAACCTGTAGAAAACAAGGAAAATAAAGTTAGTTGAATAATAAAGCACCTGTGTGAAAGGAAGGTTACTCAATCAACATTGTTATTCTGGTCAATTCAACAGCATACCGCTGTTTTAATGGTCCATCACGTCCAAGGTCAGCTCTGACAATCAGCATTTTAAAACTCACTTTGACTTACTTAAAAAAATACCAAGGGTGACTGTAATAATAACATTTTTTAAATGCTGTTATGAAAACGGTGTTATATAACCAATGTAGCTATTCAGTTCTACCTTGTAAAAAAAAAAATTCACAAAAATTTCACGCCCAATAGTGAAATTAACAGCATGGATATTCTTCCTGGCTTGCTGAAAAAAACAAACAAAGAAAGAAATGATCTGTGGCCTTTATTTCTAAAACATAATTTTGTAATCATATGTGCATAGAACGTTTTTAAAGCAGGATATACTCTGGAATCGTGCATATTTCTGTATAATACAACCGTGTAGTCTCTAAATGTACAGCAGCGCTCCATGTGGGACAGAAATCAATACTCCAATAAGTGAGAGAATTGCAGCTGCAGGCAAAGATAAATGCATTTGTAAAAATTCTCCATCTCTTTACTCAGCATAATGCCTTACAGAAGCATAACACTCACAGCTACAATTATCTAAAAACATTCTCATAAACCTGCACTGGAAAACACAAACTACTAAAGATTATTAATGAAAGTCACATAATGCCAGGTTAATGCTCATCCAAAACAAAACAAAAAAAAGGACTATTTTGCAACAAAATGTAAACAGCACATACAGAACAGTCATGGCAAAGAGCAGCTCTGTTTCACAAATGAGCACTTTAGCCACTGTAATGAAAACTTCCCTTGTCAACAAGTGGAAAGTGGCTCATTATGCCTTGGGGAGTAATGGAAACTCAGCCTCTGTGTCGCTAAGCTATAAGTTTCTCAGTCATGCCTCGAAGCAATAATCAGATGGGAAAGTTAAGAGCTGAAGGCTTTAAAAGTCAATAGAGGGCAACAGAAAGCTTGAAATCAGACGAGTGCTGTAAAATACCTCAGTGAAATACAGTGGTTCCCCTAGAACTGTTTTTTTTTTTGGGGGGGGGGGGGCAATTAACAGTTAATTGTTCTTTTTTGGGGGATTTCCTAAGATTTTTCTTCCACTTAGCTTTCCATTAATATCACAGAATACAGCTTTATATGAGCAGCAGGCTTCTGTCTCTCTCAATCTTTCTCATGTATCCATCTTTCTGTCTCTATCATGTATCTTTATACATGGTCTTATTTCGAAGGCTACATGCCTATCTTCCTTCCTACTTAATGATTGAATGAAAATATTTTTTTAATCTAGATCTGCCAGAGTTTAGAATATTTTTAAGCGTAACTCAATTCCATTTTATTTTTATTACATTTAAGATCTGTTTCTGAAACATTTATGGGGTCTATTCAGCAACAAAAATGTGTTTTCCAATGATAAAGCAGCCATCTTATTTCACAGATGAACTCAGGAAGGTGACAATCAAAGCAAATTGTATTTTTGCAGGACAGCTAAAAATGACCATAGAGGCGTTTACTTGTTGAGAATGTGCTGTATTGAGCTTTAATGTTTATAATAATCGAGTTTAAACGGACGAGATCATCATCATATTTGTATTAGGCAAACATTCTTAATATATTGAAGGTTAAAGGGTTACCATGTGATATCAACAAATGTGTCCTTCTCTGTAGTAACATACAACAGAAATGGACACATTTATCCCGTTGGGGGACTCGGCGCGTTCTCTCTCCGGGTGGGAGTGTGAGTTTACCTGCGTGCAAACCAAAATCAGTTGATTTTGGTTTGCACGCAGGTAAACTCACACTGAGTTGAGCGGGCTTATTGACTTTATTTCTTGTAACAAATTCCTACATTCCTACCCAACTGGTGCAGTGAGTTGCGTCTCATTTCTTAAACAACCATGTGGAACGAAACATCTCGGGGTCGTGGAAAAGATGTCACTCTGTTTCAGAAGGGACAAATCATTGGCAGGCATAAAGCAGAGAAAACATGTAAGGAGATTGCAGAAACTACCAAAATGGAGTTAAGAACAACAATGTTCATGAATTATCTCCATACAGTTTGACTGAACTTGTTCCATGTTACAAAAAAGAATAAGAGTAACCATTTGGTCTCTAGATGTGCAAAGCTGGTCAAGTTATCCATCCCCAGAAATTTCCCTTAATTCTAAAATGATAGCATTACAGGAGAATGAAGTTCACCCTCACGTAAAGCATTTTAATATATGTATCACAGATATGTATGTGGATATGTCTCTTCATTGTGTTGTTGCATATAAAGTGGATTTTTTTGTGGCTGCATGTAGCTAATATGCACATAATTTGAAAACAATGCACATTCATCTTAAATGTGTGTATTTCACACTAACTTTTAATGTTACCTTTTTTTGGCAGCTTTAGTTTGAAAATCACTTTGATATATCAGCAGAAATGATAAAAAGCTATGAAAACATGCTGCTCATTGAAGCTTTAAAAACACATCAAACACCTACAGTAAATCCTTGGAGGACTCTACTCCTATTTGCAAAAAGATGATTTCAGTAGCTTGAGTGTTTGGCATCTTATTGACTGGGTATGAAATTATGCGATAGACACTAGAGAATTGAAAAAGCACGAGAGTCATTCACAGAGTGTTACTGCTCTTCAAGAAGAGAGTGGGAAACACTCGGAGACAGCTTGACACGCCACAAAACACAAAAACAGACATCCACCAGCCTCCATCACAGGAAAACACATCTTAGACTGAAATCCACACCAACATGTTAGCCTGCAGGAACACTTAGACACTACAAACATTCAATAGCATGCGTGCAGATGCTTAATGCCCATCCATGTATCAGAAAACACTCAGACATTTTCTCTTCTGCTAACCTAATCTGCATTGCAAAGCAGAGTGCGTATAAAACATAGATACACCCTGTCATACTTATCTGAAATTAAATATCACAGAATGTAAAATGCACGCCACTATAAAGATAAGAGAAAGCAATGAAGCTTCTGAAGGAACAGTACAAATGTGCGAGGCATGTACTGCTGAGATAGTATTGTGAATAGAGAGGCCTAACATTTGACAAGAGTCACGCAGGATAGTGCAGGACAAAAAAAAAATACTGAACAGTACAGAAGTGCTGAACAATACTAAAATGCAACATAATATAACGAAAAACAGGGATGATTAAAACTACTGACCATTTTTCAAGCCTAAAGAAATAATATATGTGTTTTTTCCCCTTTAATTCTTACACCAGATCAGTTATAGTTTTTGGTTCCCAATGTTTTCCCCCATGACTATATGTTGGATGTTGAAAAATTCTAGTTGATAGAAAGCATCGTTATATGTTGTAAAAGTACTCATAAAAACTCATATATATGTTATACATTTTAGAAGGGATTCTGGGTGATCTTCAGAAAGACAGCTTTAATGCATTAAAACAGAAAACAATAAAAGGAAATTTTTTTGATCCATTTTATTGGGATTGGGGGGGGGGCGGGTCTGAAAATGTTTCCTTCTTCAAAGAGGGGCTCAACCGAAAACTTTTGTGAACCACTGGATTTGCGTGATGGCAAGGAGGCCTACCGGCCACAAAGACCTGTGGAAATGCCAGTAGAAATATGCAGAACCCTGATCGGTAATCAAAGGAAATGATCTGATTGTTGCCACCCAAAAAAGAGGGTTTTTTAAGTTATTTCAAAGAGTATGATTATTTTCTGATAAGCCATTTAAAAATGTATTTAAATCAAAATAGGTTTGTTTTCTAAAACTGACAATATAGACATTATTTTATTATCTTTTGAGAAATTACATGTAATTTCGCAAAAAATAGTAAATGGCTTGAATTTATGTAGCCCTTTTCCAATCATACTGACCACTCAAAGTGCTTTACACTATAGCCATATTCACCCAATCATGAATAAACATTCATACACCGGTTAACAGATTGGAAGGAACTTGGGGTTAAGTGCCTGTACCAGTGGTACATCGACATGAGACAGGGGGTAGCTGGAATCGAACCCACAACTGTCCAATTGCAAGATGACTAAACTACCCACTGAGCCCCTGTCGGCTATCAGAAAAACCTCTTGATTGAAAATAATCGTAAATAAAGATCTGCCTGAGGTATGAATAAGTTTAAGCTTAACCATAATACATTTGACAGTGTTATGCAGTTGTTAAAATGTTTTTCAAACAAGTTAACGTCTTTCATCCTGCCGAGAGAGCACACGGTCCACAGAGGAAAGAAAACCAAATATTACAGTGAAAAATCTGAAATGAATTTCCCGCAACCTCATCAATAAAAGTTGAGGGACAGCAAGACCTTAAAAACAAGCACTTAAGCTTGTTCAGCACACTGAAAAACAAACAAAAAAGTGAATGAATGGTACCAAAAGGAAAAGAAAAGAGCTAAAAATGAAAGTGAAGATACCAAAGAGAAGGGAAAAGGAGAAAGGCTGTATATATATATTTTAAGTTAATGGACTTGAACTTTACTTGAGGCAGGAGGTTGGGGAGTGATTACTGCCATTAAGATGCAGGAAGACTGCGTGCATCAGAGTGAAATTGTGTGCAGCATTGGCTGGGACTTGTCAGTGTATCTGTGTGTGTAGAGATGGGCGAGTCTACATTTCTGTGCACAGCACTGACCTTGAATGTCAGCTGGGACACACTTATCCACTTTTTCTGCCGCCCTCTTTCTTTCTATTTTCTTTTTCTTTTATTTCTACATTTTACCTCCCCTCCTCCTACCTGAACTAAAAACCCACGAGAGCCACAGACCACTCAAGAAAAAGGTCAGAGCCATTTCTTCCTTTATTCCGTGCCAATCAACCCCTAACAACTCTACTGCCCCTTTCTTCATCCTCGCCTCCCTTATCTGTCCTATATACTTGTATCTCAGTCAGTCTTGATTTACTTATGTTTCATGCCAAAGACGTCTTTAAAATCGAAGAATGTTTTTTTTTTTTTTTTTTTACATTCAGGGGATTCTGTACAACCAAAAAAATAAATAAATCAATATATCGGTCAATAAAATGAAACCATCTGGGTATACCATGACAAAATAAAAGCTGTGGATATAACAGAATTCCCAAATAGCACAGAAATAAGTGAAGGATGCATTTTTCACAGGGAGAACTAATGGGAGTCTCTAGTTTCATACTTTGCTCTTCTTACAAAGAGAAAATATTCTTCTGTACCAGAACAACACCCACTGTTAATAAGCTGCTATAGCTTTACCACACACAAAAAGCTGGAATTAAATGATGTCGTCTGGTTTAAAATCACTTTCCTCAGGCATACTTTGAAGCATAGCAAGATAAATTTGCATCATTGTCTAGGATAAGTCTGTCATGTAACTTCTGATTTTGTTAACAGCTGTACACACCTACCTACTTTAACTTTCCTCTAATAATCCATTAGACATTGTGGCATTTTACACACATTCCTTGTAAAAGTAAACTGGAATAAGAACAAAAACTTGGTCTATTAGTCTACTATAAACCAAGAAACTTCGTAAAAAGGGAATCCGGTCAAGACAGATTAGGACTACAGGGCTATAAACTTCAAATAATTGTATGTACCAAACAAATCTAAGATATCTGTAGATTTTTGTCCCTGTAGTCATCTATTCATCCCTCTAACTATCCATCCATCCATAAATTGTTTAGTCATCCATACATCCATGCTATACAATCAAAGTGAACTTTAGTGTTTATACTTTAAAATTCTTAAAAAGGACGGAGAGCTTTAGAAATTCAAGACTTTAGAAGTATGGCATTTCGGCAGGAAAAATTGACAGGAACCATCATTAAAACATTAGGACAACGTAGGATTTATGAACTCAGATACAACCACAACATTAAAGGATTTACCGTCTTCCTCTATCACCGTGAACTGAACTCACTGAACATACTTTAAACGGACTAACCTGGTACAGACTGTGGTTTTTGTCCTTGAAGCAGGGCATGAGGCGGGAGTAGATCTGCAGGGAGTAGTAGTAAGCAGCCAGCTGGAGTGACAGAGCAGAGTGGCACTGCTTCTCAAAACACTTGTTGGCATCCAACACCTGCATGTATTAGAGACCATATGTTAGAGGGGGGGCAATCACAGCATTGTCAGATGTTTACGTCAGCATAGCTATAACATGTACAGAAAAGTATTAAACTACTTTGAAATAACGTGCGTGATGCAATTTAGACCTATAATCCCATGCCCACTGTTAAAATACTTCAGAATTCAGCACCACGGCAATCTAATAAGCGAGCCCTTTCATCCCCTTTAAAAGAAGCTAGTTAAAGGGGTGGGGTGAGCCATAACTTTAATACTCCCCGCAAAAGACTGAGATTGACTCTTTCTTCTAAATTAAATTACTACTCTTGAGCTCAATCATTTAAGGAGCCATCTTTTGAACTGGCCCAGGCTGAAGTCACTGAGCCACGAGGACTGACAGTAGGACAGTGCAGAGATTAAAACAAAAATCACAATCTCATTTCCCATAAAAATTCTCAATTAAAATATATGGCGGTTCGCATGCAGATGGACCGTATTCCCCAGCTTTTAATTTGTGTTTCATTCATATGCTCACAGAATAGCTTTTTGAATCCCAGCATGCAACAGCAGCCATATTAAATGCTCGTCCAGGCTATTAAAAAGAAAAAGAAAAACCACCATTTTGTCAAGACATTTATTTGCTTTTTATCTCCCTATCAAACAGCAGGTTAGAGAGCAGGAATGAGAGACTAGAGAAGAGGAAGTTTAGAGTATAAAAAAACGTAGTTAGCTGAGCAGACCTGAATAAGTAGTTATAGCACAATAAAAAAAAAATCGCTCAGTCCAAAAAGACTTAAAAAAGCTCAACCTGACAGTTATCTTAAACCGGTAAATTAATAAAGCCATTAGGTTCACATTGCTATCAATAAGCATTGTTATTCAATCAATCAAACTTTAATTGATAGAGAACGTCATCAGTCATATATTGACTGATGACGTTTTACAGAGGATAAAAAGAGAAGGAACATATCCTCAGAAATCCATGAAGGCCAGGTAACAATTCCAGGTAACAACTTTCCACCCAGAGAGATTTTCAAGACTATTATTGTGACATTTCGCTGGTCCTTCCTTAGGTCTCCACCCTATTGATCTAGCTGCTGTTACTGGCTAAGAACCCAAGCAGGGGGGCAGGTGTTTGCGAAAATTGGGATATAAATTCCCTGAGATGAAAATCACTTTTCAGCAAAAGTTGGTAAGCCCCAGAGGCCAGACAAAAAACAAAAGCAATGTGATAAGTTTCTCTTTTTTTCAAACTAGTCATGAGGTCCATGGTAACCCTGTTGGAGCTGCAGCGATCCTCTGCTCAGGTGGGAGCATCTGTTGACAAGACAACTATTAGTTGTGTGAGATATAAATCTAGCCTTTATGAAAGCGAGACAAGAAGAAAGCCTATGCTGATAGAAAGCCATGTGAAGTCCAGTTAATCAGCCTTGGGTGAGAGGACATCAAGATCAGATTAGACCAAAATGTCATTTTTTAACAAATCCAAAACTAGCTGCTCAGATCACTCTAAGCAGAACATGCCCACTGTGACACAAGGTGATGGCAGAACAAGGCTGCAGGGATACTTTTTTCCAACAGGGACAGGGCAGCTGGTCAGATTTTAATGGAAGATGGATGCAGATAAATACTAATTTAAGGCAATCCTGGAAAAAAAAAAAACCTTTAACGAGGCATAAGGTAAACTTGAGTGGAGAAGCACTGCACACATCAGCTCAGAGACACCCCGTCTTCATGTGACGTTTCAGACTTTATCGGCTAAAACTAACTGTTACTCTGGATACACTTTATTGAAAATGTAAAAAAAAAAGTTAAAGAGACAGTCTTACTAAAAGACAAAAGCACCTTTATTGCCACTATGTGTTTGTGTGTGTGACCATGTGCACTTACCTGAGGCAGAGCCAGTAAGTAGGACAGAGCCAGCATCATGTCCCTGGGAAATGCATCGTTGGCCAGCTGCAGCAAAACTGAAGCGTGGAGGGGTGCAAGGGAAAGGAGAAGAAAAGACTTTTAATGAACAGCTAAATTTGAACTCTTATCCAGCATTTGTTAAAAAAGGAATGTGCTCTTGTACAATATTTGGCCGAATATGGGATTCTCCTCTCTTTCCTCTACATTCGCTCCATTGCCCCTAAACCTAATGACAGATTGTGTAACAGCAACAACTGCCTGGTATGCGACTGAGGTCACTGGCAACGGGCCGACCATCACGCTACCAAACACTGTGTTTGACTTTCGGTATAATGTTCATTTCCTGAAATGCTGTGTCAGAGGATATAAAAAAAGGGTTGGCAAATACTTCAGCAGCCATTTTTTCCTCTAAAGGTTACCACAATAAATATTTATTTACAGGACGTTATTTCAATAGTGACTGATTGGATTTCTATGGGTGTCAACAAAACAGTTCCTCAATTTGAACCGAGACGCTTTGAGCACGCAACAGAATACAAATATCTTCTGGCAAATATGTTTTATCAACACTACACAGTCAAAGACTGACTTATTTCACACTGCCTGGCTAAAAGAGCAGGCAAACAGAAAGTCCACACACAATTCACACACAATCTTCAGGTTTACCACCGCAGATGAACCTAAACAACCCTGAGCACACCACTGCACTTAAATAATCACTCACTAACTGAATCACACACAAAGGAAACGGCGGGAGTGAGCAGAGAGAAGCAGAAAATCCCTTTGTAGTCCCCAGAGAAGAAGAGGCTGTTTGTGATAAGAGCAGGAGACTAACTGGAACAGACATTTAAAAAAAATTGGACACTGGCTGCGAGACAGGTTCAGGGGGCAAAGGAAGACGCAGGCTCTGGAGAATCAAGCACACACCGCTGCGCAGACGTTCACACATACAGGAGCCTTCAGCGGCTGACATGTTCAGCTGAAACTTCTCAGCGTGAAAGTGCGAGCAGGGGCGGAGGAAGTTTAAAGAGCCATAACAGCTCTCTTAAGAAGTGAGCCCACCCTCCTCCTTTAGCTCGCTTTTCTCTTCCCTCCTCTCCTACCCCCTGGGTTTCAATGAGCTACACCTCAGAATGAGCTGATTACACGCCTCTCTAAAAGTTACAGATACCATCGGGACAGGAATTACCAGAGGGGTAAACACACACACACGCACGCACGCACGCACACATTCAAAGTAGATAACCCTGACTTTAAAGCAGGCAATATTTCTGCTTGAGAACGAGATGAAGGGGAAAGCTGATAAAGGGACACCTCAGTGAGGAGAAGGGGCCACGAGACGAGGCTAGCTCGATGCACGCATCCGCTTGGATTTTTGCGGCAGCTTAACGTGGCACATTGCTAGCAGGATGCGGCACGTATGGCTGAAAAACAAGTGATTACGGCCTGGTCGCAATGCAGCCGGGGGCAGCACCTACGGCTCAGTGTGTAGCTCAAAGCAAAGCGTGCATCCGCGTGTCTGTCCGGGTTAAGCACTTGTGTCTGGCGCCTCAATTCCGTTGAGTCAATTTTCGTCCGTGTCATCGTTAATTTACCTCCGCCTTATCAGGGGTCAGCTGGAAAATCAGTGCATTTATTTCCTTAAAGGCCATATCCTAGTCTGTTTTTTGAGGACAGCCAGCGCAGCGGACAGATACGCCAGTCATTAATCGAAGCTTGTTATCGTGGACCATGCCGTCCGGAGTAGCTTTTCTCTTTCACAAACACGTCGCACTTCACAAGCAGCTGCGGGAAGGGAAGGTGACTTTTAGGGAGGGAGAAGCGCATTTGAATGACAGAGGCAACCGTGAGAGAGCCTTAGTTTGGTTATGGGTAGGTTTGTGTGTGTGTGTGTGCAAAGCAGATATGTGGCTGCATACTAACACACTGCCATTCTTTGGCCAGGGATCGGTATTCACACACACACACACACACGTGTTTGCTCTTTACTTTTGTTGTTGCATTGATTTCGTTGAGCAGCTGTGATCCATCATAGAGCACGGCCTTGATGTCTTGACATGATGCTATCTCTCTGGTACCACTGCAGTGATCCACCATTAATTACCGTTGCCGCGGGACGAGTGAGGACACATTAATTAGCAGTACGAGGCTATTCTTCCCATGTTATCCCCAAGTTCGACACACGCAGGGTATGTGGAGAAGATGGATGAGACGGGGGGGGGGGGGGGGGCCCATACGGCGGTCTTGGCAAATGACACCGCTTCAATTGTTAGATAAAGCACTGAGCGATGGTTCAAGTTAAGCAACACTGACTCCGTTTGCCCACAAGCCACTAATCTCCTTCCCACAAACCAGAGCTTCTGCAAATTTCATGAAGTTACATTTAAGATCTATTTAAGACACATGTGATTTATATTTAAGCCCTATAAAATACACAAAGCTACAGCTAAGAATGATTTATAGCTTTGGGAGATTTTGATTTAAAGTAATCTTGACCAACATGTTTTTATGGCTGGAAAGGAAATAGATGCGTGTAAAATCTGATTTTAAAATGAGAGATTTTTGTCAAAAACAGAGACTATTATACTATGTTTGAATTGCATTTAATGAAAAAGAGCATGTCTGAAAATGTTCATGCCCTTTGCAAACGGTGAGAGTGTGTGAAAATGAAAGGGTCTAAGCCATTCAAAATAGTCCATGCTGTTCTAAAGAACTACAAATGATCATCATTAAATGGCAACCAAAGTTTTTAATCAACTCATCAGCTGAAAAACAGCAGCTCTTTGCAGCTGGTTGTGGCAGGCCACGGCTAAAACCAAAAGAGCTTATTGAAGACCGACAGCTGGACACTGTGCCTCCTCACAATCCAGGAAATATCTAATAATCTTCAGGTTCCAGCGGCCACAGTACGAATATTACTGAAAAATATAAGACGCTCGCCACCGGCAGTGGGAGGATGTCAAAAATGACACCTGAACCGGCAAGGCTGATGAGGTGAGTGGTTAAAAAGAATTGAAGGATCTCCACTGAGGCCATCCAGAAGAATGTGGGCCGTTCCAGGAAGAAAATAACTGCGGACCAAAAGGAACACGACAGCTCATCTCACAGAAACCTTGACTAAAGTGGAACATACTGGAAGCCGTGAATCCCGTTACATTAAAGGGGCCTATTCACGTACTATGATTATATAAAAAGACATAAAATACCATATAGTCATCTTCCAATAAAACAATATGCGTCAAGTGTTCGCCCTGATAGCGTCCAGTTAATCCTTTCTGAGCCTGAAAAGAACTTTGCACTGGGCAGCAGACATAAAACATTGTTGTGCCATCTGCCAGCAGTACCGCGGCACTATCAGAAAGCAAGATGGTGACAATTGACGCAGCTGCTGTAAGAGCCAGTAGACCGTCCTGCAGTGCCTCGCAGTGAAGGGACAGCTCAGCGTGGTCGAAGATCGACCCGATTACATGTCTTTTTTGCGCTTTTTCACACTTGATCTTGGGCTTTTCCTCTTTCTTTTTGCACCTCCGCTAAGCGTTGCTCTATTGCTTCTCGTTGTTTACTCAATGCGTGCGCGCTCAGTATCGTACTTCTGGTCACATGGTCTTGCTATGGTAAATATATATTATAGTGTTGTATTTACTAGCAGAGCAAAAAACAAAATGTAAAACACAGAAATAAAATTTATTAAGCAAATGGTGCGATAATTCAACCGGTAAAGCTTTCGATAGCTTAAATTTTCCCTTAATAAATTAAATGAAAACTGCATTTGGTATGTACTCGGGTTATCTTAAAAACTTAAAATAAAGAATTGCTGAAGCAAGGTCATGAAGAAAGGAGCCTAGATAATCATTGTGTTTTATCTGTAAACTGCTTGGCTTTAATGTCACTACTAAGATAAAATGATTCTACGCTAAAAAGGAAAAAAGAAAACACTCTTGATCTGTTAAGAGGTCTGTCACAACAAAAGCATGAATGTGTCTCTACATGCTTACCTTCTGTTGCAGGAAACAAGGTTTTTCCTTCTGTTTTCGCCTCCGCCAGCTTCCCCGTCCTCAGCAAAACCTCAGCAAAGTTTTCTTGAGGCATTTCTTTGCAGGATGAGTAAACATCTTGACTCTAAGAGACAAGAGAGGAGAGAGTGATGAACTGCTTGGAGTTAGAGCAAGTAAATCCTTGCAGATGGGTAGACTAGAAACGATGAGGAACAAAAATAGGGAGATGTGATTAAGATGACTGAGCATCCTCATTCCCGTGGAGTTAAGACAGATGAGAGATGGAGCAGACAAATTAACGTTAGAGCTGAACAAAGATTTCCAACCAGAAGGCCTTATGATAGCTTTATAGGATTGCTGTGTGGCAAGTTGTTTCTTAAGTGACTCAGTTGTGAACAATGAAGTTTCTCCTCCCACTTGCCTCAGAGCTATCGCTTCTACATTGAATGTTTCCTGTCTGTCTTTAACACTATTCATCTTTCTGTCTGCATGCATTTTTCTCTTTCTCCCTCGATCAGCTTCTTTCTCGTCTCTTTTATACATTCAATGCAACCTGTACGGTGAAAAAAAAAATGACCCTATTGATCAGTCACACAGAGATGGACACAGGGAGCAATTATTGTTAGATGGATGATGGAAGATGGATCAACTGTGGAGATGAAGTGAAAGAAAGCATTTGGAGAGACCTATTAAAGTGTCATGAGAGGAGATGTATTGGCCTTTGCTGTTTCTCCTCATGTCCACTCCTTTACTTATCCATATGATTTGTGTCTGTGAGGAAAAAGCGCAGCTATGGCCCAGGGCGACCATTTTCTAAGGATAAAGGTCAACCTACTCCCTTTTCTTTCTTTTTTCACTTTTTCACTTTTCTGCTTCCATACATCCTTTCAGGGTTATTTTCTTATGGATTTCTTACACACACCTCTCCTCTTCTGGTTAATATACGCAGCACATTTCAGCCTTTTTTTTTTTATTTTGAAGTCATCTTGGATTTCGCTGACTAACATAATATCCATCTTAAAAGTAAGCCGTTTTCCCTGATGTTAGTGCTTCCAAAGTGCTTTTGGCATAATAATTACTTAGACTGAAATCAATATTCATTTTGTCGCGACACAGTTTGTGAAGGAATGTATAAGTCATGAGGGGAGGGGGGGTGGGGAATCAAATTAAACGCCCTGAGTCAGAAGTCTACTCAGGCATTTTATGTTATTTAAGAAGATAGCCTGCAGTAGAAAATAATGAGCCATGGCAAATACTGGTCTTAGCCACTCACCGGGTCGACGTAGGGATCCTCAATGAGCTCCTGATAAAAGGGACTGCAGCCTTGGCGCTCCAGGTTGGAGTTCTCATACACCCCTTCCTGGTCCGTAGCTCCAACTCCATGACCCTGAGGAGCCATCAAAACATCGTTAAACTTTTACAACATGCCCACAGCACAGTCATCTCGCTCCGTCACAGCTCATATCCATGAATATTCTTTTTCCTCTGGCCATGTGGGCATCATACACCCCCAACCACCCTGAAAGATGGCGTCCTGCTCCACCTTGGTGACCACCTAACAGCCCACTAACCACAAGATATTAAAATATTGAAAAGGAGCGACAAATAATTATGCAACCGATGAACTTGGTTTTTCTGTGTTTTTAATGAAGTCTGATTAGGGAGCATGAACGGAAGAAAGGACAGAAACCTCAGGAGTCCAATAACTCCATCTCTGTTGCACCGTTTCTGTGTCTGCTCCCCTACACTGTCAACAACACTGGGCAGTCTATTCAGTAATAATAATAATGTACTGATACCTGAAGTGGACGGAGGTAATTGAGTGACTCCTTCCACCAACGGTGGTCACTGACTGCAGTCAGCACGGCCTTGGTGGTCAGTCCTGTAGAGGCCAACACCTCCATGGTCTTCGCTGTGGTCCTATGAAGGAGGTCTCCAGTTGAGCCGGCCTGCAGCACAACAAGAGAAACCGAAAGATGGACGAGAGAACTCCTCTCATGTTTGTACACACCCCAAGGGGCTTAACAAATAAGAATAACCTTGCATGATAGAACAAGATTTTTTTTACACCATTTTATTAAGTGCAAACTGTGAATTTAAAGCACCTAAAATCACGGCGGGTTGAGATTTTAGATGCAAGCTTCTTAGGAATGCGGTTGTAATAACAGAAAATCTAAACCAAACTTTAAATGCCTCTGTAAATAAAAGCATTAATTAGTGATGAATAACTGTTTTTGATCAAATTCACTGGTGACACCCTGGCCAGATTACTTCCTGATCTATTCATTTAAAACATTACTTTAACAGAACCTGTGAGAAAACATGAAGTAGGATAAAATATGTAAAAAAGCTACCCGGTACAGATGAGCAATAAATTTAGAAGTAAAAAGGTTGAGATTTAGCTGTCATGGTGTGACTTTAGACAGATGGTTTTTTTTTTCTCAAAAAATGTGCAATCCAGCTGATTTAAAACAATTCTGAATACAGGGTGGTCTAAAATTCCTCGACAGCGATGTAAAAGACACATGCACGTATCACAAAACGCTCAATGGCTGCCAAGAATGGCAAGCGTATGGAGTAAGGAAGCTGTCAAAAAGATGTGTGCAGATACTCACAACTCGTATTAGTATTTTTATGACAGGAAAATACTGTGGACAAAATTCTGCTGTCATATATGTGAGTTTAAATAATAAACTTTTTCAGACTCATATGACAGCAGAATTTTGTATTTGAATTATTTTATAATATTTTATTGACATAAAAATATTAATCTGAATTGAAAACTTTCATACTCCATAAACATACAGATATTCGTTTTAGGGGACAGTTACTTTTCACAAGGGGCCAGGTTGGTTTTGAAAAGCCTTAATGCTAAGTAATCCTTCTCTGAGATTATTCAACTATCCTGAAAGTAAAAAGGTGCAACAAAGGTACCTCTCTAAAAACAGAGACTCTTGTATACAGAATGAATGGTATTTATGTGTAATGTTTTGAAAGCATGCAACCAAATTCCATGTTGAGGTTCACATTTCCATGTTATGCCCACCATGTTGTCAAAACCCCATTTAGACTGGAAGTGGGCTAGATCCAAATTAGTCTGCACCATTCATCCATAATTTATTTGGCAAGGGATTGAGTCAAGGAGTGAAAAAATTGGAAGACAAGAAGAAATACAGATCCACAGATGTAATAATGCAAACAGACATCTAGAGGCCAAGTGAGAAGTAGAAAACATCAATACAACAATAAAATGACAACAGGCAGCTTCAGATGAGCTCCCATCTACACAAAAACGGCAATGCAGTCCCAGTCATGAAACATTAACACCCACTCAAGGCATCATAAAGCTGGAAATGCCGAAGAGGAGAAGAAAGGGCATAAATTAACCAAGGGAACTGAGCAGACCTTAACATTAGGTTTATAATTCATCAAATATGAAGAAGGAAAACAAACAAACGGAACAAAAGGTTCAAAATACAGCCCACCAGGGTAGACCCAAGTAACCTGCTGAGACAGGGATCATATGATCACGAAAGGTAAGCACCTTAAATGAATAAAAGACACAAACCTTTAGATAGTCCGCCTTAGTGACTTCTCGTCCGGTCTCGGTATTGACAGGCTCCATTTGATAATTAACAGTCTGGTACAAGACCTGCAGAACAAACAAAATGAGTTACCTGCTAAAGAAATATGTAGTTTAGTTGACACCAGTTATTGTTTTTGCATATGTATTACAGCATTCTGGCTGTCATTTCAATTTCCCAGCAGCAGCTAGAAAAACAGTATCATCAAAATAAATAACATATCTACAATGGAAAAAAATAGGAAAATAAATATGCAACAAAGAGGAGAAATGCATTTCCTGACTATCACCTTTGAAAAAAAAAACATAACAGTTTGGTGACTGGTTAAAGGAGGGTAAATTATGGCCAACTCAAAATATGCAGTCAATGTGTTCGCCTGGGTCCAGGAGTAGGGCCACACCTCAACCTCACCTTTAATTACCCAGCAGTCTCTTTTATACTCCGATCTGCTGTTCAGCACTTTGTTCTGTTCTTTAAACACCACCATTAATGTGTCCATTAATCCCTCATCTATAGCTCCTTTATCCCTAATTACTAGTCCCTACATCCCTACCTATGTTTCATCCATACCTGTCTCATCCTTCATCTCTGCTTCCCTCATCTATACCTCCTTTATCCCTCACTCATCCCTGCTGTACCTTTCATTCCTACCTCCTTCATTCTTTATCCCTAACCCCTAGTTCCTTTATCCCCCATCACAACCTCCTTCACTAATCCTTCATCCTTACTCTCATTCTTACTTCGCTCCTTTCCTTTTTCATCCCCACCTTTCATCCCACATCTCTACCTTCTTCTTTGTTTACCCCCTACCCTTGGTTCCCCCATCCCAATGTCCATCATTACTCAACCCTAGCACCTTTCACTCTTCATTCCTACCTTCTTCATCCATCATCCCATCACCCACTTTACCTATTTGAGACAGAGACAAAACCCTGGCTCAGAGTATTTGCCTTCAGGTCTGCTCAGATGATTCCATCAAAATTCATCAATCCTCTATCTTCAGTCCTCTTTAATAACTCTTTTAAACTGACACCGTTGGGGGATGGTCCTTGCTAGTGAAGAAATGGATACACAGGCAAGTTCTGCAATAAAACAAGGCCTTGAAGGCAAGAGAGGACAACTGCAGAATATGATGATTGAATTCTTTTTTAATTAAGAAAAATATGAAAAACTGAGAGGAAAATAACCTTGCTGCAATATCTAACCGAACCAAGGACACTCTTCAGGCGGAAGTCTGTTTACTATGATACTCCTTATGAATGTAAATAAACGGCATTGTTGAACCACAGTAGTCAAACTATCAGTAAAACTGAAGAGGAAAGACCTGATTTGCATGTGCAGCAGCATCTGCCAAAACCTTAGAAACAAGACTCTATGGACAGCTGACACAATCACTAACTTCTAGCTGGATGAGGGGAGTACAGAGAAAGAAAACATAGGCATTGTCTGTCAAATATAGTCAAGTCAATGTGATGGTATAAGAAAATATGGCTGCCAATGTAACTGGGTCAGTGCTGTGCAACGTTGTGACTACTGGCTGAAGTAAGAGGAGTTTTGAAGCGTACAGATCTTTACTTTCAGCTCAGCTCCAGCAAACAAAAGAATTCCTTGGGAGAGCGAAGGCTGCTGCATGGCCCAGACAGGCGTCTAACCTGAGCCTAACTGAGCATTCACTTTTCCTTACAAACCCCAAAATAGAAACGTGACAAACAATTCAGAAAGGCTGCTGTAGAAAAGTTTTTAAAGGAGAAACTTCCAAAGATTAAAAACCTTTTCTTAACGCTTATGGCCTACAGCATTGGGTTGTTGACAAGACATGGACCTAAGCATTACTAAATAATTTCAATTAGGAAAAATAAATTAGTTGGCGCAATGTTTTTTTAAGTCTCCGATTAGAGTTTCAATACTTTCATGTCAGTCCAGACCCAGACATTTCACAATTAACGAATAGAGAAATCCAGATAATTTAAAGACTAACTTGGAGCCACAGTTATGAATCAAACAATAAAATATGTTATCTGAATGTCTGACATTGCTTAATCCTATATCACACAAAAATTAAGGTAAAAAGAGAGGGCTCAATTCCACACAACCGATTCCAATATACATGCACTAATCAGAATTGGCGTGCTCTGAACATTTTTTCCTCGTGTATAAACAAAGTCAATGCGTTGTTGTTTTTTTCTAAAAGTCAACTGCTGTAACCTCTAGGTTACAGCACTCTCAATTTACAAAGGCACGTTTTTGAGAAGGGCAGCCCCCACCGAGCTTCCATACACGGTAAGTGCTGTATTGACCTTAAAAATCATTTGGAAATTGTTCACAATTCTCACCATTTAAAAAAACTAAATGAATAATACCAGTCGTAAACCACGCAGACATACTTTGCTCATTAATTTAGTAGCCACATATTTGAATTCAAGCTTAAAAACTAAACACACAACGTAAAAAACAATCAGTCTGTTATTCATTATATTTTAAAGTGTCCGTTTTGTCCAAACCTGAGTTTGTAAGTCACTGGAGGCAGCGAGGAGGCAGTGGATGTTGTCGGGGGGACAGTGCGTCAAAGCAAAGGCTAACAATTCTTGTCGCGCCTCCAGGTGTCTGTAACCCTCACTCTGACCGAGCAAACTGCACACCTCCCATGCTGGGCTGTAACCTGGGGAAACAACAGAACGAGGGAGACGAGGAAGAGAGCTGCGGTTAAGAAAGATGAGCCAGGATAAAGTCTGGTAAAAAAACTGTCTGAATTATAGTTTCTTTCGTATCTGAAGGAATTCTTATGGCATAACAAGGATAAAGAAAAAACATCAAGGATATGCATTAGTCAGTAATCGTTTGGACATAAACATAATTCAAGTCCTTAAACTTGAATCATCTAAACAATTGTAGTTTGTGTGCTCATAGTCACTAAAGCTTCTTCCTATTCAAACAACAACATGTCACCTTGACTAAGTTTTTAGAGACACTGTGCAAAAGTTCTCTCCACTTTCAAATACAAACTCAGTGTCTGACTTGTTTTTATCCTTTCTCACTTAAAGATACTTTTTTGATCTGCGCCACCTCCCTGTTTGTCAGAAGCGCGAAAGAACGCATTTTCTTCTTCTTTCAGCTTTTCCCTTTCAGGGTTCACCCCAATCTGTGTCCATCTAACCCCATCTTCTGCATCTTCTTCTCTCACACCAACTACCTTCAGGACCTCTTTCATTCCATCCATAGATAAGTCTCAGTAAATACAATTATATTTTTCATTCCCTTCAAGAAGTGTCAACCTGACCAATTATTCATAATTTGGTCAAACTAATAATATATCCCCCCCCCCCCCCCCCCCGGCGGACAGACTGACAAAACAAACAACTTTAATTTTAGTCTTGAATAAGCAAATTAGATTGCCATTCCTTGGAGGAAATTTAAAAAACAACGAATGGAACCTTATATATCTGCAACAAAATATTCACCACCACTTAAAGAGCACCCCACTTGTGAAGGCATGTTTACAAGCAGCAAATGTACAGTACTTTGTCTTGTTCAAACATTTACACTCAAACTATAAAGAAGCAGCTCAGTGCTTTAATTTCCACCAAAATTCATAACCATGGCTGCCTTTTTCAACATAGCGTGCCATCTTCCCAACTTCCCCAGGCATTCAGTTTGATTTTTCAGACGTTCCGACTTCAAAGTGCAAATTACAATTAAAATCTTTTCCAATATGCACAATGATATCAACTGAAACTTTGGGTAAATTTCCCATTTCAAATGCCAAGTCACTGGTTTTCAGCATAAACCAAATTAGTAAACCGGAGCTGTATTGTGATTTGGGTTCAAAAACAAGGTGATCTTAAAACACTTTCAGGATGCAATTAACAACTGACTATTTCAAGAAAAAGACTCTGATAAAGTCAGTATTAAAGGACAGAGGTAGTCTAGTGCAGGTGTGTCAAATAAAAGTTGCAGGACACCGGCCCTCGCAGACTGGAGTTTGTGTCCCTGGTCACCTGAGTCAAACAATCAGGTCATTAGCAGGACTCTGGAGAACATGACTGCATCCCGATGAGCTAATTCAGCCATTTGATTCAGGTGTATTGGACCTGGGACGCATCTAAAAGTTGCAGGACACTAGCCCTCGAGGACTGGACTTTGACACCCCTGGTCTAGTGCTACCTTTGAGTAGCACTAGAGCACTAAGGCACCTATTCAAAAGTTTTATCATTCTTTCAACATTTAACATTTAGGATCTAAGAATCCAAACACAACATTGTGTTGTTAGTTTTTAATCCTATGTTTGAAAACAAAATGACTCACTTATAAAGAGGGAGAAACAATGAAAGCCTGTGTGTAACTTTGACTTGTGAATAAATAATTTAAAAAAGCATACAGTTGTTAGATAACACGAAATAAAGAAAAAGGATTCCAGAGCAGTTCAAACATCCCTTTGCTCCCATTATTAGCTTCCATTTTATCACTATTAATGTGGCTTAGTGACACTTTTCTGAGCTCGAAACCACATCTCAATGATTTCTGTTTTTGCAAACTCTCTTGTTGGTGCCATAATAAATGCAAGTCATTGTGCAAATCACCATATTTTCAGACCTTCATTCCTCGACATACTAAATTATATCTACAAAAAGTCTAAATTCCTCCCACTGATCCTTTATGTCTTTAAAATAGTTTGGCAACCTACACACAGCCAGAGAGTGATATCACTTTGAAGGGAATGTTACACCAATGATTTTCTTGCACAGGGAACTCCATGTTTCTTCCATTAACTATGCACACGGGTTCACAGTTCTTTTAACTACAAACCTGCAGCCATGAGGTCCTGACAGTGGATGTAAGAGGCTTTGAAGTCCAGACATTTGAGCGCTTGCTCTGCCAGCAAGGTCAGCACTTGGCCTTTTCGCCCGCCGTTGTCGTCTCCTGAACACACAAAGCATTTGCTTAAGCCGGCACACAGACAGGCAACACAGAAACACATGAATTCAAATGCCCTTGAGAAGCATTGGGATTTTATCTGATTAACAAACACAAATCAAGGTATAACTGAGGGGGGAAAAAGGATGGTCTTATACAACTTTACAAAAAAAAAAAAAAAAAAAAAAAAAAAAAACATTTTAAATGTGGCTAGGATTTGTATCTAGTGACCCTGAGTAAATTCTTTGAAAAGACAGAACAGCTTTTGCTGTAATTAAAGCCGCAAATCGTTTGGGGTATGTTTCTTGCAGCTTCAGAACCAGAATCAGAATAATCTTTATTGATCAAGACTGTACACACGAACAAAAAATCGGTTTCACGAGGTCACAGCTTACATATAGTAAACTTAGACTGAATAAAATGTATGATAAATTTAATAATATGTATGTGTATGTACAGTTATTTTTTTAAATAAAAGAAAATTAAAAAAGGTAGGTTATGGTAGTGCAAATACCGTGCCTTGCAAAAGTATTCAACCCCCAAGGCAATTTTCACCTGTACAAGTCCCCCCCCCCCCCCATGATGCTCTATGCAACCTAATTGGTCCTTGCAGTCTGGACCTGTCCTGTTTTGTAGTCCAGCCAAACCACACGGTGATAGAGGTGAATAGAACAGACTGGTTTCAGCAGAGAGCTTTTGAGATTCTTCAGCTGCTTCAACACCAGTCGCTCAAAGGACTTCCTGACCACAGATGTCAAGGCTACAGGTCTATGGTCATTTATTCCTGTGGTGGTGCGTTTCTTGGGTACCAGGATAAGGCTGGACTGCTTGAGGCAGGAGGAGATCCACAGACTTGCTGAAGATCTGAGTAAAGAAGGGGGGCCAGTTGGTCAGATGCAGGCATCCAGGCAGAAGAGGGAAGTAATGTCAGGTCCTGCAGCTTCTTGATGTTCAGTGCAGGCAGAAGGTCAGAGGGTTACACAGTGGTTGGTGGGTGGGTTCAGGCAGTCCTTTGGTGTTAGAGTAGGGTGTAGTTGGGTGGCTTGGACGTGTGAATGGGAGTTTTCAAACCTGCAGAATAAGCTGTTGAGGTCAGCCAGTCAGAGGAGTAATGCCAGCATGGGGGGGATGGGCTCTTGTTTCAGAATACACTGTCATCATATGATGTGTCCTCTGAAATATATATCATATGGTATAGACGTGGCCGGAGGCTCCAGGAAGTCTTCACAAGGTGGACACCTCAGCAAAACGTTAGGTGAGAAAAGAAACTAGCAAGACATGACAAGGTGAGAAGAAGACTAAGAACCAGACCAAGTGAGATGTGTGAGCCCCACTTTCTAAGATTTAAGGCCAGTTATCCAGCCTGATCATCTGAGCAAGACTGACTGAGGAAATCCCTTTGCTGTGTTTTTTTAAACACCTGCTGCTGATCATCGGCATAATTTCTGTGTGCGACTTCTAAAGAGTCTCTGCCTCCTTATCAACTGAGGAAGCTTCAGTCAACACACCTGGACTAGTAAAGTGTCCTTTAACAGCTCTCATTTTAAGACTCGGTCCTGGCGAGAGAAGAGTAATTTCAGCCAAACATCCAAGCATGTTGGACAGACTCCCTTTCACCTGTTGACCTCACGCGGAGACAGCCCAGGCAAGTTGTGGAGATGACGGCAGATACCACTCTGTCGAACAGAGAGATAAAAAGGCTGGACTGCTAGAGATATTCCTTGAATAAAAATGGATGCGGCAGAGAAAGACCTTCAAACCCTGTCCTTCCCCTTTCTCACTGTGAAAATTGAGATACTTTCATACAATGTTTTGCGAAAATCTGGCCTTTATGATTCCGCAGCTCACATCTGTCCGAGCAAAACTGTCATTACATCTTATAAACAACAGGCGGGGAGAGTCTGAGACCCCATTTCATTTTAGGTCTTTGCAAATGTGGTTATTGTCATGTCTTTTCATCCGAACCAGAGTGCTTGAAATCGTAAAGTCATTCAGCATGCTGTCTCGCTAAACAGGAAAAAAATAAAGCTTGATATCTTAATAAAGGTGAGAACAGGGTGATATGTCAAGATTTGGGACAGCCTTTGATCTGTGTGTCAGCTCAATAAACAAAAGTGTGTGTTTGTGTGTGTGTGTGTGTGTGTGGGGGGGGGGGGGCAAGGAGATCAAAAGGGACATGGACAGAGACGCAGCTTCTGAACAAACTTGTGCGGTGAGGATCAAAGAACCGATGCGATGGAGAAATGTGCTGGTCTTTGGCTCTGCTGTCTGTGTGCGGGAAGAGTGAGTGATGGCTAGAGATGCGGTGTTTACCGAGAGAGGGTGAGATCTATTTGTCAAATATCTTCTGGGTGAATGGTGAGAGGGTGTCTTCAAAGGCTGTCAAGACCTCAATATAAAGGAATGTTGGTGTCTGAGCAAACCAACCATCATCTTGTGCTGTTTTTAAATCCAAGCGGCTCCTGGTATCTATTTCGAGTTCGTCTGAATCGGGCGTATTGATAATCCGATCAATATTTGAACTTCTCCCAGATGGACCCATCAAAGGCTGACATCAAAAGGTTGAGAAATGTCACGCAAAGACACGTTCTCAAAGCGATATTCTGGATCAGCGGAAATAATCACCGCGAGAAATATTTCAATAAATATTATTACTGCTTCCTTCGTATATTCTTTTATTTATACCTCACAAAATGAATGATTTATGGAGCATTTTGGTCGAGGCAGAAACCCAGCTCTAAGTGTTTTTAACCTGTGTGTTGGTGATACCTGCATTAAATATTCACCACAAAGCCCTGGAGCTATGCACCCTTCAAAAGGCTACCTCCTGCATTTATTTATTTAAAAAAAAAATGTTTATTCCTCCTCTCATCTCCCTTCTTTATCCCCCCCCCTCTCTCTGACACCACACAGGGAGAGGTTCCTGCTGACAAACTGTGAGGGGTACAGGCACAGAAATGCCACGAGGCCGGTGGTAGTAAGTCTCTGAGCTAGAGGACAGAGGGACAAGCTCACAGACACGGTAGAAATGATAAGACGAAAGCAGAGAGGACAGATGCAGCGACACAAAAAGAGCGAAAGCTTGTATTTTTGACAGGTAGAGCATTTGACTTTGGCCTAAAGGAAGCCAAAAATGTTCCAGCAAACATCTTTTTTCTTTCAAAGTTGACTTTTTTAGCTTTCAGAATCAAGGTTTCCAAGTCGAAAAGGTTGCAGTTCTTACTTCAAGGTTGGTTGAGGTACTGAAGTCAACTTCTACAATTTGCAGCGTTTCTGCCTTTCTGTACTGAACTGCTTACACTGCTGGTTGATGTGGTCAGAGCTGCAGTGTAAACAGCTCTACAGCATCCATTGACACACAAAAAAGTCAAAAGAAATCATAAAATATTTCAATTAAAGTAGGGAATTCCCCTACTGGAATTACAAGATGAATGGTGATGCAAACATTTCTCTAATGGAGAATATAAATCCAGTCAAATCTAAAATAAAAAATAGTCCAAAGCAGAAGGAGGAGTAACTTTCACATTAGTTTGTCAGCCAAGACGGAGGTAATTCTGACTTTTTCTGCCATATCTGCTTCAAACTACTGGATTCCTCTCAAACCACTGCAATTCTAGGTGAATTATTAAATGTTCTTAATACAAACTTTTTTAAAGTAAAACAGAGTTTTTGCATCAGAAAAAACTGGTAGCTAAAACTGTTCATACCCCTTGAAAACACCGTTTTATCACCATAAACACAACCAATCAGGAACATGGATAAATAAAGCATGGTTTTAAAGTGGAAACTGAAAAGTACTTTTCCTCATTTTAAAGCAAAATCATCAAAGTCTTATGTGCGTTTTTGCATTAAGTCAATACCTAGTAGAATCCTCTTTCTCTGCAATCACAGCTGCTCGTGTTTTGGAGTACGTCTCTCCCAGCTTTGCTGATCTAAAAACTGACATTTTTTGCTCATTCTTTGCTAGATAAATCAACCTCATTCAGATTAGAACAGTGTTCTCAATTAAATTTAGGTCGGGAATTTGACTGGGCCATTCTAACACATGAATATTTTATTTCATTTTTATTAAACTTTTTTAAAAACTAGATAAGGACCCATCAGCCCCTTTTCCATTGCCACTCTAAAGCCTGGGGCTTTTGAGAGGCCTGGGGCGTTGCAAATCACAGGTAGCGTTTCCATACTCGCTTTACTTTCCCAGATACCCCAAGCCATTCAGTACAGTACTTCTCTGCTTTCTCTCCTGTTGAGGGGGCGGGAGTAGCTGCAGCAAGAAAAACTGCCTGCCACAAGGGTGGACTAAGGAGCAGTAAGAAGATGAGAAGTTTACAAACCTGTCAATTTCATTATAACCTTCATATATAACTTCATCTGTACAGTCAGTTCATCAGGATGATGTGCCAATTTTAATTCTGCTCGGACTCGCCGAGACCGCCCCCCGCTGCTGGAGCGTTATCACTCGGCCAGGCCGTCTGTGATTTCCCGCTGACTGTTCGTCGCGGCTGAAAAGACACTATAAGGCGTTAGTGGGGAATATATGTGCATAAAAGATTCTTGGTTGAATGTTTTGAGTTGATTATGTACTGCTTCGCCACAGTGTGTGTGTATGCGAGTGGCGTAGGCTTGCTTTCCGTGGCAGAGAAAGAGGAGATCTTCTCAGCGCGTATAGCCTTTAACCTACATAAAAATAATTTTGCTGTGATCAAAAGTCCACCATGCTTTACTTAAAAACCGTCCCGGCTGAACTCGCAGTGGCAAGAAAAATTATACTCATAGAACTCTTAAGATCAGTCTTGTCTACCCTCCACTTCTGTCACACACACACACACACACACACACACACAACTACGGTCCCAGCGGTGCGCAGGCAGAAAGAAGCTGTGCTTTATTTTTATTTACAGGAATAGAACAGATTGGAGCCCGGCGGTGAGAAATAGGGTTGGTGGTGGTGTAAAGACTCTAAGGAAATGTAACCGCTGCCTTAAGTCTTCCGTCGCAGGTGACTTCTAAGATTACTGTGTATCCATCTTCATCCGTCTTCCAATCAGATCGACTGGCTCCCATGTCCCTGCTTAAGAATTTCCTTGGCATGATCCACCCACCACCCTGTTCCACTGTGGTTTCAGGTTGATGTGGATTGCTCCTTTTCTACCACACACAGCATTTTGCTTGGAAGCCTGAAAGGTTAGTTTTGGTTTTGTTGACCAGAGCACCTTTGTACAAAGGCTTACCGTGTCCACTACACGGCTTGAGGCAAACATTAACTGAGAGTTCTTTAGGCTTTATTTTAATAAGGTCTTTCTTATTGTCACTTTTGCACAAAGGCCAGATTTATGGATAGCAGAGCTAGTGGTTCCCCTGTGAACATAAGTCTCCGAGCTGAGTTGTGGATCGCTGCAGCTCCTCCAGAGTTTGGCCTCATGGTTGCTTCTCTGATTAATGCTCTCTATCTTTCCATGTTTTCAGTTCAGGTAGACGGCCACATCTTGGTAGATTTGCAGCTGTGGTCGAACTGTTTTTATTTTTGGATGAAGGATTCAACTCTATAAAGATAATAAAAGCTTGAGGCTTTAACAGAACAGCTGTAAGTATGCTGCATACAGGCGGACTCTGTTTAATAAGGGCTATGAGGGCATAGAGGACAGAATAGGAACATATGCAACACTTTTTAGAATTATATTGGTAAAAACAGGAAAAGTTGTGATATAAAATCTGTTCAGGTTTCTTGTTGTAACATGATAAAAAGGTAAACAGAACTTCAAGGGTTTTAGAGCAATATTAAGAGAAGAAATAAAGCTAGTAGTGATTAGTGGATGGTAGTAGGTCACGTTTTTCATACAGCACCTGCTGTCAGAAACATTAGCTAAACTAGGACTAAAATTAAGACTTTCTACAAAATAACACAGTAAAGCAAGCAGGTTTAAGAAAACCTTGATGCAGGAAAATGTTTGTGTAAAGACCTGTTGGCCGTGTACTAATTCAGTCTCTCAAAAGGAAAAGTGCAACAGGTTTCAGTGCAAACAAAGATTCAGAGATCATTTAATGTAATGTTAATATGAACTGAAATGTGGGGTATTTATCCTTTGTGAGAGCGAGCCTGAGAATCAATCTTTGCTTGAAAACTGCAACATTTATCTTGTTCCTCTGTTGTGTGAGAACTATCAGCAACCTTCCTAAAAACGTCCACCCATGCATCTTTGTGCACCTAGGTCGAACTCTCTTGTATTTCTATCACAATTCATCTCTAAAGCAACATCACCCATTAGCCAGCAGGGCTGTCTTGTTCATCAAAGATCACCCCCACCATTGTTTCTACACAATAAGTCTCTAAAAGCAAAAAGGGAGGAGAAGAAATTAGAGGCGACTTTGCATTTACCTGACACTCTGAGAAGTGAGGCCAGGTTGAGCAGGGTGGCGGATTGTTTGTAGGCTGGGGAGCATTGGGCGATGCACTCTTCAATGAGAGATAAGCGGTTCGATCGTAGCCGCACTGGAAGAAAGAAACGGAAAGTTACAACATTCAATCTGGAGCAAGATGCAGTTGATGATCCAATAAAAGGAAATTGTGCACAATGAATATTAAAGCAGCTGTTAACATGTCACGTAAACAAATTGAGATAACAGTAAAAAGCACAGGACAAAAATTCACACAGAACATGATCTAAATCATCAATAACACCATTGACTGGATGTTGTCCTTTCTGCAAAATTGGTCTTAAAAAATGAGAGGGAAAACTCCAAAATGTAGTTTGAAATAAAGAATTTGAGGATAATAGTAAAAAGTACGCATATAAAACAAGAGGTGCACCAGTCAGGCTTTTCCAGGTGAATATTTTTAAGTGCTGATTTTCTGAGGCCGCATTCAGATTTCTTAGGATGAAAGGACGATAAAGACATGTCCTACAGAAAATGAAATAAATTGCGAAATAAATCCAATTTCTGCATCAAAGCAAATGTCCCTTACCTTATTGAATTTTTACAAAAAGGCAAAAAAAAAAAAAAAAAAAAACCCAGAATAAACCAAAGAGCATGCTGTTGGTTGATGTGTTTAGCTGACATAAAACATTTAAAGCTCCTAGCTTTGATGCGTATGATGAATGGAAAAAAATAATTGCTCTGATCAAGCGGAGCCATTAAAGGTCAAACTAGCCAATTCCAATCTCTGGGTTAGAGATTGGAGCATCTGTAACAGTAGCTGAATAAAGAATATGGCAGTCTTCAAAAAATCCTTTGATTTTAAACTTCCCCAATAAAATCGTATATGAGAAACAGATCTTTCACCATTACCCTTATTTTTATAAGCCTTTTTGAGATCAGCACTCTCTAGAATAATTCTTCCACTGTAGCTTCCCTTCATCCTGTTAGCTCTTAAAAAAAAATACTATTCATATTGAAGATTTTCTGTAAAACAACAGCAATTTTACTACTAAAAGTAAACAGAACATATTTTCTACTTTAAACATTTTTACGCACAAGACTAACTTTAACTCAAGACGCACAAATTCTGCAACACCGTCGCCACATTTCTCCAACCCTGCAGTGAAACATAAGAAATGTCAAGTTTAGAAACTCAAGAAGCCTCTGTGAATTATTTGCTCCCCTCTGAGGATCTTTAAAAGTTGGCATCACTTTGGGCGAGGCCTAGAGGGAATTCTGGGGAGAGGGGGCGTGTATGAGGCATCGCCTTAGGCTCTGTGGAAAGGCTGCGGGAAAAAAAGCTTGAGATGGATTACATATGTTCAAATGCTTCGGCTTCATACTTGTGTGCGTTTATCTGCTACAGAGCATTGTAGCAGGGATACAGCTTTCACCTTGTGAGAAAAATTATGTGCTATTCATTTTTTTTTTGGCGCGTGTGTGTGTGTGTGTGTGTGTGTGTGTGTGTGTGAGAGAGAGCGAGAGAGCGTACCGCACTGGTGTGTCCTTGAAAGAGTGCAATAAAATGACACGAGAGCACAGTGGGGGAAAACAGAGCGTTGGCCCTGAGCAGTAAAGATGAACTTCAGACAATCACTAATCCACATGTCAAATAAAATCAATAAGTTGAGTTTTCTCTTTGCAATTTTTGTTGTGCTCTTTTTCCATCGACAAGGCATTTTACTAAGTTACTTTAATCAGTTTCTTGTGAAACTCGGTCCTGCTTTCAGTCTCTAAGTGGAGGTGAGATGCAGTCCTAGAAAAAAAACGATACACCCCTTTTTCATTAAGTCTTTTTTATATTTAATGTGTGTAAAAAAATATAAAAAAAAAAATCAGGTCAACATTTGGCCAAAAATTAAACACAACATCAGATATTTCTACAGTCATTGTAGTCCAAAAGTGGAAGAAATATGAACATGATGACAAAAATAAAAAAATAAAAAGGTTGGGAAACCCTGGTGTGCATTTATATTCATTTCTTGAGCCAACACTCTGTCAAATCACCTCCTATTGCAATTACGACTGCAAGCGTTTTGTGGAAACAGCTTTGCACGTCTACAGAACAAATGCATGCTCATTTGTCTTTGAAAATGACCTAAAGCTCCGGCAGATTGGCAATCTAGCCACATCTTCTCATGTAGATTTACTGTAGGTCTGAACTTTGAGTGAGCCACGTATATGAACTGAAACAAAGACCGTTTCTTAAAAGACAAAAGAAGCCATGGAAGCGATGCAGAAAACATGTGGATCAAGATTTTCTGACCAGATGAGAGGAAAATTAAGCTTTTAGGCAAAAATATAAAATATGCATAAATTTGCAGAGGCGTGTGGCAGCATCAGGGTGTGGGGAGCGTTTCTTCAGCAGAGATGGGTAAGCTGGTCAGACTGGATGGGCAGACTGAAAGAGCAAAATACAGGACAACCCTAGAAGTAAACTGGAGCTACGCTTAAAGGAGATTGGGCAAATATTTTAGTCTCCCAGGAAGACTTGCAGATGTAACTGCAGTGAACTGTAGTTCCAAAAATAATCACCTATGTTGGTCTTTTTCAAGACAAAAGACTTCAATCATGTATCATTTCACATTTATGCACTTCACTGGACTGATGACAAGTAACATTCCAATACAACACATTAATGTTTGTGGTTTTAATGTCACTAGATGTGAGGATACTTCTGCAAATGACAGCTGATAACTCAAACCAAACGGATGCAAATTACAAGCAGACATGTTGGGGGACAACGAACAGCAGCTAGAGACAGTGCATCCCCTCTTCACAAATCCACACCATCCTGGCTCTGAGCCAACTGTTGTTTCTGACTCCTAAGCATCTCAGAAATGTCTAAACTTTGACTCCCCTCCCACTCTGCCTCGTCACCTTACACCACACTGAGTTGCAACAAACGTGGCCTGGGCAATGTTATTAAGCCGATGCATGAAAGGGTAAATGAAGTCACCCGTGAGCCGCTCTGTACTGTACTCTGGAGTCAGATGTGACGCCGCTGGCCTGACATGAGAAGCTTGGCTAAATTGGGTCATGCTGCAGAACAGCGATCCTACGCACAGCCGTAAAAGTTCGTTAAAATGTATGCGAAAGGGGAAAAAAAACAACGAGGTGATGCAATGACCCAGTTTAAATTCAGACTCCTGCTGTGATGGGAACTTCAGAAGTGAATACAAGACGTGCATGAGAACCTTAATAAACTACAGAGATAATATATATATTAAAAAAAAGTTAACAAAATTTCTTCTACAGCCTGGATGTAAAACCCTGCTACGGAATAAGTCATGTGTTGTTAGTCGTAATTTTGTTTACAACCTGGTGAAGGAAAAAAAATATAAAAAATTGGAGCTGTAAACCTTGAATGGTGAATTTTAAACCTGACAATCTGCTATTCTCCTTGAGCTTTATTTAACAGAAGGGAATTCCTAAAAACCAGAGTTCCAATGAGAAAGAGTGCAGGGATGAATACAGATTGATCAGGTTTACGTCTGAACCAGACCTGTCAAAAACAGCACATGCACATGCAGACATAAAACTCTGATCCTAATTAGGCCATCAGGCAGATGTTTGCTCAACACCTGATCCATAAATAACCATAAATTTAGATATGGAGGCAAGAAGGAGCAACATTTGGAAGGATAATGCATGAAGACAATTTTTATAGCATATGTGGTAGGGAGTTAAGGAACAGCATTTTAGATTAGTTTGTCTATTTAAAGGACATTGTGTATCACCTTGCAGCGGGAGAATGCGAACACTGAAGTCCTCCAGTTGACTGAGAGCACTGATGAGGTCCAGTTCTTCCTGGATGGGTGGAGGACAGTCAGTGATCAGCTGGAGACAAGCCCTGAGGAAGAGCACAGCCAATTAATAGCAAAAGGAAAAATCTGAATAAATCGGATCACTGGAGTGATTACAGTGTTCTCCTGCTGTATGAATGGAGGATGAACAGCGTAACGCAACATTGTCTCTCCCCCAGCTGTTGCGGTGCACTGGCAGCCAGTTGGATAAAAATAATAAATAAACATAAAAACAACAATGACAGATTTGGATGTTTTGAAAATGTTTTCGATTGAAAGAAATACAGAAATAATGCCTCGAAACTAACCACTACTGTTGTGACGACAGTGATGTTTTAACTACATTTATTTTAATAGCAGCACGCAAATCTTTAGTTATTCCTATATTTTACTTGAAATTGTAACATGTTATCATATTTTTAAGAGGCCAGTTCAAGCTTTACATTTTTATGACTTTTTTATTTTATTCTCTTTAAGCCCATCTCCATATTTGAGAGAAAATAAAACATGTTTTAAACATTAAATCTGTTCCAGTTGCATGTTCTGTTCGGCTCTGTATTTTGCTTTATTTATGTTACAGATTTTTTTTTTCTTAAACCCAGTACACTAACTTTAAAAAGTGAATTGTATTTTGAAGACAAAAATACGCCACATATTGGAAAACGGTGCATCATTGGAAGACCTGTAAGAAGCTGACTACTGGGTGGCCAGGGGCGCCTACTTACCAGATTTATCAGATTATTTACCAGTTATCAGCCTGTTACACTATTGTACTCTATAGCGGAATGCAAAAAAAAAAAAAAAAATCAGCATAATAAGCCTTTAAACACTGCAACCAAATTTCCTCGCCACTAATTTTATACCAAGTTTTCTGTATTAAGATCTTGATAATAAGAATTAAATTTTTTAGACTAATTATTAGGCATGGTAATAATCAATGTTATTTCTTTGGCAGCAGCATAAGGAAGGGACAGATTTTGCTGTTCTGTTTAGACCTTGTAATTTTTTTTTTTTTTTGTCTAAACGCAATCAAACTGGCGTTTTTACTCAAGGTTGTCACCACTTGATGCCTGTTTTCTATTCATTTAAATGTCACAAACTGATTAAAACTAGGGAAACTAAATGGATTTCCTTTATTCCAGTTAACTCTAAAAGTTACAAAGCATGAAGTTTGCAGAGTTCAGCAGTGCGACCAGAAATGTGATGAGGCTTCTAAAGTGGATTTATTTACAAAGTCTAGACTAATTTGACGGCTCCACAACAGCGGAGGTTTCTCTTGGAATACAATCCCGGCTCATTAGCCTTAAGAGGATTATGCAGCATAGCACTCAGAATAGAAAACTGTGCTGAACGAGTGAGTGAGCAAAAAATACAAGTTTATTTTATAAATAAATAAACCCCAAGGTCTGGAGCAGGAAAAAAACAAAAAAAACAAGGCAAAGTGATAGATTTCTCCGTAAATCCCCTAGCTTAGAAAGCAGATATTACATCTGCATACACCAAGTGGAGGGGGGCTGGCGTGTCCTTGGTATATGTGCAATATTTCATCCAATAAAGCATAATGAGAACAAAAAAAAAATGCTAAAAAGAATACTGCAGCTAAGTGCTCAGTAGGCACACTCCATAAACACTCCACACAGCTTTGCCTGCTCTTTAAGCAAGGCTAGGACTTTCTGCCAGGAAGAAGAGGTTTGTCCTGGCAAGGATGAGAAGGGGGAGAGAAGAGCTGCAGATGGGCGAATGAAAGACTCAAAAAGGACATGTTGATTATGCACTTAGGCTGTGAAGGATATGGAGGTGTGTGCACTGACAAAGGCGAGCCGAAAAGAGAAAGAAAAAAAAATGTCTCACAATGGTTTGTTGCACCTAAATCCTAATGTTCAGACTACTTTGGGCTAAACTTATGCATAAAAACACAACCCTAATCAATGTGTCTTTGAAACGCAGAAGCAAAAACATTGACGCTTCCATTCATTAAACAAAGACGTGCAAACATGTTTCTGCTATTCTGTATTATCCCCTTCTTTTTAACAAAGATAAAAACCGGGAATCCTTTTCTGACACTCTTCTTAAGGGTTGTTGAACCGTCTCAGGCTTTTTGTGCAGTAGATTTTAACAACTCTTTCTTTTATCTACAGCGCAACAGACAGCAGGTTGTTAGATCTGTTCTACACCACAGATTAAACAACAAAATAAGAACGAACAAGACAAGATAAAAAAAAGGGGGGGGGAGGAGAAAAAACATCTTGTTTTAGATGCTGTCAGCCAATTTGACACTGGAAAAGGGATCTCGGCTCTCTTTATCTGTAAGGACACGCAGGGAAGTAAAATTGTACAACTTCGGCTCAAATGTTTGAAATTTGAGGAATTTGTTAACTGGATTAAATACACAGCCGAGGCCATAAGTTTTTAAGACCGACCGTAATTTGTTTCTTCACATACTTTGCTGCTTCAGTGACTTTAAATCATTTTTTCAGATGGTATACTGAAGTTTTATAATACACGTTTCAGGGGCTTCATAGGATTTTCTCTCTGGCTTCCTCATACAGTCTAAAAACACGCAGGTTAGGTTAATCTGTTCCTCTGGTGCCCTTAGGTATGAGCGTGTGTGTTTGTCCTGTGTGTGGACTGGTGACATGTCCTCTTGCCCATCGGCCGCTGGTGATAGCTGTCCTTTGACCCCAAAATGTACAGCTGTACAATAAGAAGCCTTATTTCAATGAAAAAAAACCCCACCAGCCATCAACGTTAATAAGTTAAAATGCTACTTTCTGTCTTTTATCCATACACAACACACATGCACAGCAACACATGCACAGCAACACATGCTCGCATGGCGGGAGTGTCACAATGGATGATGCTGTCCAAGTGTGTGGAGGGGGGCCTCCGTATTAGTTACTATAAATGAATGACGACCCAATTACTGTCCCACTTCCCCACTAGGAACAGACAGTGAGATTAGACATCCACCGGCCCCCCTCTAAGATCTGAAACCAGCAGGAGGCACAAATACAGACAAAATGAAAGCAGACACCAAGGCAGGAGCTGCTTTTGCTTCATGCCTTTGAGGCGATGCAAGAGGCAAACGTTGTTCATGCGACACAGCGAGAGCCAAAACTGCCGCACTAAACGGTAACCATAAATATATTTTAATACATGTTAAACAAAGATAAAAATGTAAATAAAACATTGTATAATTACATTTGGTTGTCCATAAATACACATTTAAGTACTGAATTTGTCAATATTCAAAAAAATATAAAATAGTACTATGCAAACTTTACTGAAACTCGGAAGTATCTTCAAACCATATCCAATTATTTGGCAACTTTATTTTTAGTGTTTTAAATTGACACAGCCACTGTCAAACATATGGCTGCACGATTTCGGCAAAAATAAGAATTGCGATAAATTTCAACCACGATTGCGTTTTAATTTTGACTTTTCTCTGCATTAACAAGCAACAAAAATGGCCTGTAGATAAAGATGTTTGTAAATTTAAAACAAGAATGGAACTGTTTTTATTAACCAGAATATTATTATTAAAGAGAATAGGTTGTTGCTACACTTATTTGGAACAAACTCCCAGGAAACTGCAGCCATGCTAAAATCCTGAGTTCCTCTAACTCAAGGTTAAAGACCTATTTGTTTAGAGTTGACTTTGAATGTTAAAGTTTGTAGTCCAACTGGTCCTGTATCTTGACCTACTGCTACTATTCCACTGCAATGTGCTTTCCTCTGTAATTTTTTTCTTTTCTTTGTTTTGTACAAGTACAGCATTTGACTTGTCTTGTTACTGAAATGTGTTGTACAAATTCACTTGTTTTAACTCTTGATGTCTCAGTGTACAAACTTTCACCTTTCACTCCTCTGTGCTGCGTCTCCTTCTGTATTTAGTCCATTCATGTCTTTTTTCCTTTAATTTGTATCCGTTCAAATAGGTGACTGTTCATGTACTTCAGTGACCTAGGGCTGCACAACACTGGAAAATCATACAATGGCAATTTTATTAAAGGGGACGTATCATGTAAAATCCACTTTTTTTTAGCGCTTAAAATAAATTTTGCTGTGTAGTTGGAGCCTCTAGGAGTGCAGAAAAGCTGAATGTATCTGGTCCAGGAGCTGCGTAGATATCTTTGTATCATTTTTGGGGTTTATTTTTTCTTGCCATTCACTTTTTTTCTTGGGTATGGAGGTGAGGGTTCCTGTTATGCTTCTTCAACTAAAACAACTAAACGATTTTGTAGTTCATGCTGAAGGATGCCGAAGATACAACTGAATAAGTCATCGGTTGTTTCTTACACCGTCCCCAAACATGAAAAGAGCCAATCGGTGTGAGGAATGATCTGCAACCTGGAGCGGGGTGTGAAGTGCATCCTTTAGATTTAAAGAGAATGCACCAAAACCAGTTACACTCAAACGCACCTCAGAACAGGGGTAAAAAGGGGGAAAGTGGGGGTAAATTAATAAGGAGTTGAGACAACAACTGAATGATTTCAATGTGAAAAGGAAGAACTGAAAAGCATATGTCCCCTTTAAGAAATATTGCGATGACAATATTAAGTGTTTCCAGTAGTCTTTATGACCTTTAGCATCTTACACATGGTTTTATATGTTAGGGGTGGACATCTGCCAGAAAGAGACTTCCTCCAATGGGCTGAATATCTTATTGGCATGCAAAAGATGGAGTCATGAGACTTAAAAGTATTACACAAAAGTTATTTCATCCACAGTAGCCCTAGAGTGCGCAATGAATCAATTTAAATTGGGCATGTTTGATTAGAGCAGAATTAGCCCCGCCCACAGAGTGGACAGGGTATGTTGAACAGATCAAACTAATTAATGTGCATTAAACACATTGTCAAATTATTTTTACTTAGGGAATAGTTGATTAACCATATATTTGATAAATAATCTATGTTTTTGTTTCATACAATAAATTTATTAAATTTAATACATTTTACCACTTTTGAACCTCCATTATAACACAATAAATGCTACGAAAAGCAAGCTCACATAAAAAAAAATGTATTGTATTATTTAAATTGTTTTCATGTCCAAACACTTCACCCAAATAGGCCTAATTAATGCCAAGTGTAAATTCAAGTAAGAATTGGCACAAAGAAGTCAGAGTTAATTTTCTAAGAGCCCATTTTGGATGAAAATACAGCTACTCTTATGATTCCTCACCTGGCCAGCCCCATGCATGGGTCTGTTAGTGCTGTAGAGGAGTTGAAGTACTCCCTGGCAGCAGCCAGCACCAACTCCACGCTGCTGTCGTAGGCCACCTTCAGAGCATAACCTTTTCCCCGGAAAGACAAGCTGACAGGAACATCCTGACTGGCCTAGAAACATTAATACAAACGCAGAGAGATCAATGCGAATGGAAAATTCATTATAGGCGGCTTAATGTTTGGAGAACCCAGTGGGAGTGGTATGGCTGTGTAAAGGAAAGTCTTTTTTTTAATATACCTTGGAGCAATGCATAAGCTGTCCTGCCAGGCGTACGTTCTCCACACGGTTTGAGCACAGCAGGGACTGAACAAAAACCTGCCACAGGAAGCAAGCAAAAGGATTTATGATGCAGAAATTATACGCATCTTTGTTGTACGAGCACTGTAGAATTCCTAAACCGCAAGCTTAAGTTTCTAGCACAAACACTAACTTCTCACAAATTGGTTATTTTTCTTGTTGTTACCTGATGACACGTCTCTGATTTTAGACAAGTGTAAACGTTCTGCTGCATATCAAGCAGGTCCTGCAGGAGGCCTCTCCACACAGTCTCACTCACTGGGGGGTTCCTGAGCGCAACACAAGGATATTCAACACACTCAGCCGCACGTTTGTCAGTTTCCCATTCGTGAATGCATGTTTTTCTAAGCTCTTACTTGCGGCCGGTGTGACGGCATAGCTTGACCATTAGTTGGTGGGCCTCCTCTTCACTGTTCTGGCTGTTCTTCACATATGAGATGGGCTTCTGGAGGCCGTGCTTCTCCAGAACTTCCACCACACTATCAAGCAAACAATCAAACAATTTGGAAAGCTAGAATGATCAGTTTGCAGTGATATATAAAGAAAACAAAAAGACAGAAATTGTTTTTGAAGACAATGTCAGAGCACCATGCCCATTCATTCTACTGCGCTACTGCATCCAATGTGCAAGCAGTGACTCCAGTGACCATCTCTGACTATCGGCGCTACTTCCAGTAACCAGGAAGTCCAGAAGCACTCAGAGCAAACATTTCTATCCACAACCAGGAGAGGGTGCAGCAGCAAAACCTGAATAAATAAATAAAACTAACACCTTTAGTTTCTCTTCTGCAGTGTGGCATAATATATAAAAAATTTTATTCAAACTGCTTTAAGTCTGCCTTTGAAGTTGTTTTTTTAAAGAATACTGTATTTTTAAAATATGTTTGACTACTTCTTTTAAATTGAAGACTATGAATTACTTTGTCCAAGAGCTAATAAGTCAAAGCCAAGACAAATTTCCATTTTAAGACCCAATTCCCCAAAGTTCTCAGTTGGACGTATGAATGGATGATCACAACTCTTCTATATGGATATATACTGTAGTTTACGTTTCATCATGTGTCAACACCTGAAAAATACACGCATTTAATTCCCAACTTTACCAGAATTTAAGTCTGTGTAGGAAAGCTGATCTTACACTGATGGGAGTGAGTCAGGACACCAGTGACCTACTGTCATCGATAAAATGAACTGCGATATCTGTAATTCTACTGAAAGTTTCTCCAGATTTCTCTAAGAAGTACTGCTAATGTGTAATGTACTATAGGTATTCCATGTAAATGAAGGAGTTTCAGATGAGTTGGAAAAACTTAAGACAACTAATCCACACGAACATGTTCCTACAACTTCACTTTGCAGAAAAGCAGAAAAGATGAGAGGAAGTGTTGGGAGTCACAGCTGGAATAGCCAAAGTAAATAAAGAAGAAGGATGGCAAAACAAAACCAGCCCAATCCACAGGAGAAAGACGGAAGACGGGTAGAATCTAAGCTGTTCATTATTTTGGCAGCACACAGTCATTTGTAAGACACGGTGCAGATGGAGGAAGCACAGTGCAAGTCAGAACAACATGATAAAGTGCATGTCGCAGAGACGGCACACGTTTGTGTGGGTGCAGCACACACCTACAGCTGTTTTATGTGACCAGGGGAGAGGCTGGGTGTTGGTGACGGATTAGCGTTGCACCCCCTCCCGTCTCAACAGGGTTGTGCCGCTACAGATGTTTGATCTCCAATGCAGCTCATTAACATAGCAAACAGGTGCCTGCGAATTTGTGAGGGCCCTTGCCCGTAATGTATGTATGCGAGTAAAATATAAACCGCAAGGCCTGAAATTTAACTCTGCTGGTGTACACACTTGATTTTTATGTGTGTGTGTGTGTGTGTGTGAGAGAGAGTGTGCATGCTTCCTGTGGACATCCTAATGTGCCAGTAAGTACCAGTGGCAGCAGCTGAAACAAGCCTTTATCACAGTGGTCCTCAAAGAGCAAACCCTTGGCATTTGCTGCCTGATTCATTTGTGGTGTGTGTGTTTGTGTTTGTGTGTGTGTCGCACAACTTGAGCATGGCACGCATATAAACACGATCTGCAAGCTCAAGCTGTTAAGGCCACTGAGCCTTAACAGTAGCTTTTCCACCTCTACTTCCTTCCCTTCTTATTCTTCCCCATATGTGTTGGGATTCTCTTCCGGATACTGCCCTCTTCCTGCCTTCATCCGTATCCAATGTTTCTGGAAGTTCGTCCATGGGAGAGAAGTAGAGGAGAAAAAGAAAAACCTGCAAAAGAGTCAACGCCTGGGGCTGTTTTAACCCACAGGGAATGTCCAATGATCTTTTGATACAGAGTGAGTGAGCTGAGTGGGCATCTGTGACTCCTCTTCTTTTTGGTGCTTCCCATCAAGTCAAAGCTCTAAATTAATAATTCATTTCTGCACAATGGACGTTTCTCAAGCACTACATCACTAATGATAGATGAGAAAAGCTGCTTCTGAGCACCTTAAATGATGTCAGGGGAACTTTAACCAGCAGCTGCAGCGAAGAATTTGGGATGAATGGCTGGAGTAAATCGTGCTTTACTCAAAAAAAAAAAAAAAATTCTTGACAGATTTGATTCCTGCCTTACCGTTGTCATGAAATCAAACCTTTGATTGAGGTTTGATTCCTGCTAAGTTTCACCCCAATTCACACCTCCACACATTTGACCTAACGACTCAATTGTTATGGCGACCAGTTCCAGGTGAATCTTCATGTGAATCCAAGCTCCAACGAGGCCTCGCAGGCAGAAGTCCAGTTGTTTTTATTTTTTAAACTTTGTTCCGCCCTGGATTACAAGGCTGAATATAAATATAATAAATTGGAGATTCTCAGTCATCCAGGTCATGATCAATCCTAACAAACAGCAGCTTTGCGTTATACATTTGCAATCTGAGCAGGTCTCCTCTCTGCCCTCTTTGCTCTGACCGCTTGCAGGGCTTTCAGGACGAGGCAGCTGCCTGTGCCTGTGAGACAGCGCTGAGGTAATACAGAGCCCCCACACAGCTCTAGCAACTGTCCTGAGACGTTAGCCGGATTGCTGCTTTCACTTGAAGCTGCTAAATCGCCAACACACAGAAATGTCACTAGATTTGTTTCTAGTTGCTTTTTTAAATAAAAGTTGCTAGAAGGGTCTGAAAAGTCCCAAAATATAGCAACAAAGTCGCTAAGTTGGCAACACTGGATGGTCGTCTCTAGTCTTCACAACCGAGAGCAATGCAGCGTGCAGTAGCCACCAGTAGCTTCATACACTATCAGCTTTGCAGTGAGACAGACAGGAGCCGGCGGGATTTGTTTTTCAAAATGAAGTAAAATTTTAACATTTCATCATATTTAAATTCATTTTAAACTCTGGTTATGATTATAAAGTGCACAAATATACAGTAGCTATGCTACATCATATGCTTTACATGAGTTTTTGAATTCATTCTGAAGGTGTGGCAGAATTTATTTTGGTGTGGCAGTGCGCTACGATCAAATTAGCAGAAACCCTGAATTGACTTTTTTTTAAACATCTTGTTCTAAGGAAACTAAGCAAACTTACGTCTTACAATAGTTTGATAGGCCATGTCATTGAAATCCTAATGAATAAAGCACCAACTGATTATCTGTGGGAAATTTTGATTTTCCAATAGGGCTGGACCTTTATCGAATCGTTTTATCTTTTTATCGTTATCGTGACATTTTTCTTATCGTGATAAAAATTTCAATTTATCTTGATAACAATAAATTCCAAACAGTGGTGTGTCAAAACCCCCAAAACAGTATTGTTAGGATTGTTATTTTTGCTATTTGATCTCTCAGATGTGACCACAGTGTTGATTGACGCAAGTAAATGTTCTGATGTGAGGCTCTTAAAGTTGCACTAGATCGATGAATTTAATTAATAACAGTTGGTCTGCGATCACGCCAAGCTGCCGCTTTACTGCGAGGCATTGCAGAGGGTCAGGCTTGGTCCGGCATTATTTAATACCATTTTAATAATCAAGCAAACCAGCATTATGATGTCGGTAGATGGTGCCACATTTGTTTATATCTGTTTATATCAGCGCCCGCCGCTGGATTCTATCTAGCCTCAAAAAGGACTACCAAAACACTATCGAGATGGAGGTTTGGTCTATATAGCTTTATTTTATCATGGTCAAATGTTTTTTGGTCTTTTATGTAAGCATATAACGTGGATATATACCTTTAAAGACAGTATTTGTGCTTATTGGGCAATAATTGACATGCAGCCACAGACACAGTTAAAAAGAAGCTGTGAATAGTCTAATCATGACTTTTATCGTTATCGCAACATGACCACAATATATATCGTGATAAAATTCAGTCCATATCGCTGTTTTCCGGCATTTTCATTCCCTTTCACTATGTTTTACCGAACCACCTTGTACACATTTGTTGTCATATAAGGTTGTTTTTCACTGCAGAAAACTACACTTTGGAGTGCTGTTAAATCCTAGATAAGATGCAAGTCTGTTTAGCTGTATGGTCAAAGACAAACGGCCGCATAATGCCGCCAAAACAAGATTTGGTATTCTGCATGTTACCCGTGATACCCATGTTATCTTTCTCCCTTTAAAATGTATGGCTGCATTGGTGGCTACCTTGTGTTCATATTCTTTTACATGTTTTGTTATTTTAGACAAGGAAATTAATATAACTACCATGATCCAAAAGCCTGGAGACAACTGAAAGGAAAAGGTCGCAAAAATGATGGTGCATAACCTTTAATGCCTGAAAAAATATACATTTAAACTAATTTATTCATAGATCTGAACTAAATTAAAAATGGAAAAGGAAAAAAGAAACAGTCGGAGGCGACAGATAAAGTGCAAATGTACCTCAGATGCTTCTCAAGTTTGTCCACCTTGTCATGGAGTGACGCTGTGATGTCCGTCTCTGGTCTGCGAAGTAACAACACAGATCATAACAAGTGGTTTTACAAAGTAAAGTAGAGCACAAAATAAACAGTAGCTTGCGCATTGCAGGTGTGTAACCTTCCATCGATTCCAAACCAAGATTACAACCCCATGTTGCCTTTTCCTCGAGGCAAAGTATTCTGCACCAAGTTGGCCTGTACCCCTGCAGGGTACTGGCCATGAAAAAAATAAACCATGTGGAAATGTGTGTGTGCCTTTTTACCCCACCAAAACACAAACAAAACCTTGACATTTCAACCCATTTCTCTGCTTCCTTCTTTGCAGCTCTAACTTTCAGCCCTCCACATCTAGCTCCTGCTCCTTTTAATGGCCTTTTTCCTGCCATTTCTCTCTCTGACTCACTAATGTCTTGTTCATTCCTACATTTTATACCATCCAACAGCAATTATGTACTTCTTAGAAGATTTAGACGTAATTAGGCAGTGTCACAGATTAGGAAAACTGAGTTGGAGCAGCTAAGTGATGGTTTCTATCCTAAATTACAATGGTGGATCATTGTATGTGGGGCAGGGCAGCACTGGAGCTTAACAAGTCAGGAAAATCCCTCCCAGGAGAAATGTTAGGTTGAGGTTATTGCATATACAGTTCTGCCATACTATTGTTCCTAATTTAAATGCTGCAGAAAATAAAGCATTCAAGGAAAGTGAGACATTGTTGCCATTATAAAATGCTTATGTATAAGGAATTTATTTAGTTCTGGTGTTGCCAATAGGACTTTGCTATGTCTTAGAGTGAGTGTATTAGAATGAGCTTGGACAGACAATTGGCAGTCTAAATCCTATTTTGACTGATTACAGAGCTCCCATATTTTAGCCAGTTTTCTCAGACTAAGTTTTGGGAATGATTCAAATGGGATGTGATCCAAGTTATCCATTTTAACTAGCTGAACTAAAATTTACCAGTGTTAACACCAATGTTATGTAATTTATCACTGCTAGGGGAGAGCCAATAATTGATGCAATCAATGACAGCAATCTACCTTAAAGGTATAGCGGGCCAATCTTTTTTCAGCTTCGAGTTCTTGGGGTTCTCATCTATTGGTTATCCCACATGCCAATCTTTGTGGCATGCTTACCTAACGGCAATGTGTGTGCACGTTCCTTGTTAGCTTCCCCTTGCTGGGCATGCACACTTCTAGTGTTTATGTATCCAGTGATCTTTGGTTTCAGCCGTTCATTGTAGCTCCGCTGCTCTCACCGTATACTTTGAACATGGCTGAGAGCCGCAAGAAGCAAATGACGTACAAGTTTATGAGAAGAGGAAGGCCTCAGTACAAAGAAATAAGACCAGAGTGGATTTGGGAGATTTTTTTTTTTTTTTCCCATGCGATCCCCCTGAAGAGCAGAAGAGTATGGAGGACTGACTCTGACACAATCGAAATACAAGCTCAATAAATACACAAGCATAAAATAAATGCACAAAAGTACAGCAAATAAATAAATGTAAACTATAATTAAATTATACAATGAGACATACATTTAAATATCTCTTATAATTATAACACATTTATTCCTCTTTTTAATAATCCCCTCATTTTTTATTTTTCATTATAACTGTTAACTTTATTTATCAATTACTTTGTTTTTAAATGTATGCATTTATGTTTTTATATTTTGGTTTGATTTATTCTTCCTTTCCTTTCTATATTTTTACCCCATTTATTTCAACCATATTTATTTAAGCTTGTCCTTTTTCCATTCCTGTATGCATTTCTGCCTCATTATGCAAATGAGGAGGGGCGGTCTTAAGGGGTATATTGGAAAATTTTCTTTGTTTGTTACTTGTGCATAAAACCTTGCGCAAAACATGTTACCTTTAGCAGAAGTGCATTTATAGTCCAGCCTGTGTCTTGCAGAACTGTGAGGTTAATCAAAGTTCAGTGCGTCAGGCATGAGGTTCATATGTATATTTTGAGTTTTCACTTGTCCATCTGTATGTCAAAGTGTAGGCTGAGGAGGAACAGCAAGGCTCTTCCTGTTGTTTGTGGTTAAGCTGAATGTGTTTCCTATAAAAGACAGTGCTTCTTATCCTGCACGCACATCTGCGAGCTACTGCTTGGGTGTGCATCGAACACTGCTTTCGACAATAAGACTAAACGGACAAACCGTTTTTTTCTCGGACCCTTTGACGAAACAATGTCGTGCTCCTTTGATAATAATTTTATTTTTTTACATAACAGGGGACAACTGCTCCCTGTTGGTTGGTTAGCATCAGCCTTCCATAGCTGGAATCTTCATGCTTCTGCCATCAATGGCTGCTGCTACCGGCTGCTGTCACGGTGGCTACAAGGTTATCAGTGAGCTGAGGCATTTAGCAACTTGATTTGAAAACGACGCTGTAATTCCAGACTTCATCATCTGTCGTGTGGATGCTCTGACTGAACGTGTGTTTCATTAAGCGGCTCACACGGACCCATGTGTTGGCAGGTGTCGTGCCAGTTCTCCCGACAGAAACTACAGCCCCTGTGTGCTTGGAGCTCGCATTGGGCTGGAGCAGTCAGCTACGTTTCATTTTATTAATATAATAAAATAATTTGGAGGAGAAAAGGAAACAATCGCTTGCTTTCAAAGTTTTTACCAAAAAAAAAATCATCAAAAAGCGTGGCTTTTATTTGTATTCATCCCTTGTGGGTTTTTGAGTGGAGAAGGTTCTTATTAATATATTACCCTGCCTACCCTGAGTGGTTCACAGGAAGAAATCATGAATGGCAAAATAAGAAATGAGCAACATTTATTTACACAAATCAAAATAATTTGAGGTCACTCACAAAAATAAATGAAGTCGAGAATCACTCTTCTAAGTACTACCCTTCTAACATCATCAGTTTGCTCCAAGAGGTTTTAAGCAGCACTGGAGCAAGTCTTTCCCTTCTGCTGCTCCGCCCTGTTGAGGAATAGTGCAGTTCTTGCTACCACTTAACAGAAATTTAAGGAACAACAAAATGCCCTTTTTTTAACTGCATTCTCTTTAACTGGAAGGATGGCAACTCTCTCTGCCCCTCGAGAACGTCTCCCCAAATGTCTGAACACGACTATAATACAGCAGTCAAATAACCAACCGTTTTGTCTGTAACTCAATCACACATCACACAATATCAGTAATCCTATTTCATGAAGTAACGGATCCCCTTTTCTCCATTATAGACCCATGAGTCAAAACTTTGAAGAACCAGCTGTGTGATTCTGACTTACTGTTTGAGGGTCGAATCATAAACAAATCCCAATAAAACACAATATAGCCGTAATGTGATACAATTTGAGAAAGTTTAGGAGACCTGGGCAAGCCACTGAATCTACTAGAGATCCTTGCAAACATTTGTCACAATCACTTCTAGTTTAGAGCAAAAATAATTCTTACTTGCTCACCTGTAAGTCAATATTATATCTAATATTCTAAGCAAAAATTTTTTTTTGCAAATTTGACCAAAAAGATTTCCTGACATATGACGCACATGAAAATCTGTAGGACACATTGCCTCTGTCCACAGATGTCTCTTTATACAGAAATGAACAACACAGGCATTGAATTTAGTCAGTTTATCATAATATCAAACATTGGTTGTAAAATGTTTCCTGCTCCAAACCAATTCATACATCTTGTTTCAGTGCAGTTATTCCCCGCGGTGAGTGTGCAATAGAAAAACATCCAATCAAAGCCCGAAGCACCACTGTGCAGCTAAATGGAGACGGATGAAAAGAGCAAAATGTGCAACTGCTGAAAGTCAAGATTACCTACATTACTGTCACAATGGTGATTTATTTCTACAATTAAGGTTCATTTTCTGAACAATTTTATTTGATTTCAGCTATTCTAAGGGAGTTCACATGTCCATTTTATCAATGATTTGCTCAATTTTCTCTCTTGAGATCACTCAGTCTCCCTTAAAAGTGCTGCAAACCCACACAGTCGCATGGGAAACTCACAGTGTAGGCCCTCATGTCATATGAAATGAAATGTGCAACTGAAGAGGCGTACAGCGAGAAGGACTGAGCAATGGGAAAGGGGAGGGGGGGTAATAATATTCGGACTGTAGCACGGTTGACTGACGGCTCTTTGGAGTGCAAGTTAGATTTATAAGCAGGAAGGAGGAAGAAATTATAGGCTCAAGGGGAGAGGAAACAGAAACAGAGGTGGTACTTGGGTTTATTTATAGGCCCAAAGAGAGCTGGGGGGCTGGAATGAAAGGCGAGATGGTGTGGGAATTGGGATTATTGTATTTTTGTGGAAAAGGCAGTGATTGACTTCTTCTACATCCTCCAACCAGGGTTTCCAGAATCTAGATGAAGATCAATGCTGCCATTTAAAGGGCATTAAATATCTAACCAGCTAACTTTGGGTGTCGGTGTATGCAATGTGAGACGTCTGACCCATAGCCCCTTTGGGGTAGACACTCCAGGATGTCGTAACAGAGGCTCAGCTGGTCGTCTCTCTCGCAGCTGTAGATGCACTTCAGGGCGACTTCCATCAGCTGGTCTGGGTCTCCAATAATCTTCTGCTGGCACTGAAGAAGATGACAGTGGAGTCTGCGTGTCAATCAGCATCAGTACCAGACCTACTTATACAGACTACCCATTTATAGCACATCAGTGCATGATCAGTATATTCTATAATACTATACAGAACATAGTTTATCATTTACAACACATGACCAAAACCATTGGCCTGGACATAAACCAACCATAGGGTACGTGTGGGTTTTGGGACACTTACAACGGGTTTGGAGTGCTGGAAAATTATGAGGGGGAGAGTGAGGTCTTGCTGGGCCACGCCGACCAGGTAGTCTGCAAGCAGAGACTTGGCAGCCCCTTCGGTGTGTCCCTCGCAGCGGTGCAAGAATGGCACCATCCACTGGAAGGCATCTTTCACATAGCGCTCAGGTTTGGACTGGAAATGGACAGAAACATTCAGAAAAACGTTTAGCAGTGCGTACTTCATACAGGATGAAAATATGCAAAAATCAGCCAAACAGAACTGAAAGATCTGTTGATATAAACCATGCACAACTTCTCATTTCTTGCACAAAAAAAATGCAAAAAGTTTCTTTCTTTTCTCCTTTAGGAATTTAAAAAGGTTAAAGAAATTTATTGGATTCAGGCTGCTTCAGCTGCATGTCTCCACACCTGTGTCCATGATTTTATCCAGGTTTGCCACTGAAAATAGTTCTTCATGAGCAGGTTTATAAGTTACAGACATCCTGAATCCATTTCTCAGTCATATGTTAAAAAAACACAAAAATACAATTCAAAGTTAAAGCAGATGTTTGTACAATGGTCATAATTTGAGTATGTAACCTCCGGAACGGACGGATGAGTGGATGGAGAGCAGGATGGATAGCTGGATGAACAAATTGAGTGACAGACAGAGAGATGGAGGGAAAAATGAACAGCTCTACGGAAGGATGATTACATGCACGGATAGAGAGAGCAAAGGGTGGATGGACGGATTGACAAAATGATGGATATACTGATGGATGGACGGTCAAAGGGAGAGACTGAAGAATGGCTGTACAAATGGACAGACGGATGGACGGTTAGACAAATGTTGGAAAACAGAGACCTCCCACGGTCTTGTTCCGAACAGTATCTATATTTGAGGGCCATCTTTGTTTTTTAATAAGCGAACCGCAGAAGCCACAGTGTTGTTGAGGATGGTGAGGGGAGGCAGGGTGGGGGTTGTTTTCCCCAAGTCCATCATCATCTCCATCATCTTGAGGTCCAAGTGGTTCTGACCGCACCAGTGGACCAACCTGTGTGGTGTTTTAGATTCTCTCGATTTGATCTGAATTCTCTTTACTATGACATCTCTGTCGGTTCTAACACATAAGCACATTAGGAGACCTATTTTCTGATGCTGCATTTTACCTTTGGGAACCCCTTGAAATTAAAATGTTTTTTCTTGGCAAGGTAACTGGGGCTAGCTTAGCATTAGCTTCAGCACTATTATGGCTACCTGTTCTGTCTCTCCTGTTTCTACCTCTCCGAGTCTCATTTTCGCTCCTGTTCTGTGTGTCAGATGTGTAGTGTCTCCTCCAAATTCCTTTAGTGATAATAGTACATGTAATAAATGTAGTATTTCTGTAGCTTTGGAGGTGAGGGTGTCAGAATTGAAGGCTCAGCTTCGTGCCGTTGAAAAACTAGGAGATAACCAAGGCCCAGCAGATAGAGGTCCATTGGCACAGAGTCACTAAGGGTAGCTTTATGAAGCTTACCTTCAGCAGAGCCCACGAAGTCACGACCTCAAGCCCGGCCGGGTGACGTATGTAGGCAGTATAGCCCGAGATTCCAACCCATGTGTCACCACCAACCCGTCCAGATTTCTAACAGATTTTACCCGCTGAGAAACAGACTCTGGTGATTGGCAGCTCCACAGTCAGAAAGACACTAGCGACCATAGTCAAATGTTTGCCAGGGGCCAGAATGGGCGACTTCAAATCCTACCTGAAACTGCTGGCTAAGGATAACCGTAAATGCAGTATTATAGTAGATCATAGTTGGAGAATGCTGTAACAACCATTGAAGACTTTGTTCCATTTTTTTATTTCAATTGAACCTGAACTTCATCTATAACTGCTGCAGCTTGTGGTTGGTGCTGTTGTCTGCAGACGTACATGTTAAGCTCTTCAGAAAGCCTTACGCTCACCTTGTGATAACCCTGACTCCCAATGTGTTGATGAGAACGTATTCACAGAGAGAAAAAAAAATGAGATTCAAAAACAAAATTAGAACAGAAACGCAAGCTTACACACCCCCGCACATTTTCTTTTTTGCTCTGCTGTACTGTCTCTCTGAGAAGAAAGACATCAGACACCAGCAGAGAGGGAGATTTAATCTAGCCAGTTTGGTAAACAGTTACAAACACACACTCATATACTCGATGAGAGCCCAAAGGGAGTTCCAGTCAAACAGCATGTATTAGTGCAGTCAACAACATTTGCTGGCTGCCTGCCTGTGTGGCAGATCCCATTGCCAGTGGTCCTTACAGGCTAAAGCTGGCAGTTATTAGCTACAATTTACAGGACAGCTCATATCATGTACTCCAGGGGGACTTGTAACCGCAGTACCTGCAATAGAACCTCGTTCATAGCTCTCTTGCTGTGGCTGGAAAGCAGGTTTGTATCATTAAATGTCAAGGATTTGGGGAATTTGTTGCCGTCATTAAATATATTTTCAAAGTGTGAAACTTTCGGTGCCTTTGTATTTAATTTTTGATGAACTAGGTTATTTGGTCTCAAATTAGACTTCATAATACAGTACATTAACATTTTTAGAACATGCGTCCAATCATCTCTCAGTCATAGGTTAATACCTGACATGTCTCTATACCAGTTTTGAATCAAGGCTTAATCTAACAGAAAGTCAAGCCAACATTTCACTTTAAAAGTATATTATGAACAAGGGCAGCCCGCATCAGGGGGAATGTCACTCACGTTTTTCATGAGCAGCCGCAGTTTGTCAATGTCGCTGAGCTGCTGCAAATCTTTAAGTGTCAGACTGAGTTCACATGATGTCTCATACACCAGCGTTTCCATGGTGACTAAGTCATCAGACAGGAGCTCCAGCGCCGGGATCTCCCGCTCCTTCCCCAGACGCACCAGTGACAGGGCGCAGTCCACCTGGCAGGGGGGAGAAATGCAAATGAAAGAGAGAAAAAAACAGCAAATGATGATCAAATGATGGATAATACATTAAATTTTACTTTTTAATTTTATTTGGGGTTTAAGAATTAGTATAAAAAATATCGCAGTCTTTCAAAATCCCTTTTAGGTTTAACAGAGTGAAACAAACGGGTCATAGACATAGATGAAACTGCGACGTTAATATGTACCATTCAGATCTTTATAGTCTGATACTGAATAAAATCTAGTGCAACCAATTACTTTCACCAGTTTTCAAATTAGTAAATAGAGTCCAATCGTGGATAACCACATCTCAGTAAAAATCCAGCTGTTTGTTGAAGGCCTCAGAGAGGTCCTGAAGACCAAGCAACACAGTAGACGGGTCAGGTATAAGGTTGTGGAGACGGCTACAACGGGGTTAAGGTATTAATAAAAGGTTTTGTAGATTTTCCAGACCATTGATTAAATAAATGTCTAAACAAGGAAAGTGTATTTACACAATCACAATCCTAAAAAGTAGGTCTGTCAAACGATAAAAAAATGTAATCGTGATTAATCGCATAATTTCCATAAACTCGAGATAAATCACACATAAATCGCATATTTTATCTTTTTATTTCTAAAGTGTAAAAGCCTTTTTGGGCATTTTAAATATGCAATTTTGCAATAAATGACACAAACACGCTTTAAATATTTTTATTTTTTATTTTTCAAGCACTTTTCATAATTGGAATGATAACATCCTGGTGCCATAAAATGATAAACTCTGGCCAATAATGGGCTAAATCACTAATCATAACGCCCTGATGTTTACACATTGTGTAAACAAATGTGTAAATAAATATTTCATGCCGAAATATTTTTTTGCCTCCTAAACAAAGATAGAAATGGTATTAAGCATTTACATATAAATTAATACATTTTACATTTAAATAAGTTTTATTGTTCATTTTTTCACTCTCTCTCACACACATAATCCTGAGCTTTCACACCAACAACAATAATTGCTTTGTATATTTTTGCATGCTGTTTATATCCACTTTCAGACACAGTTTTTTTTTAAAGCCAGGAAAAGGGTTTAAAATTTCCAGGTCATTCCAGAGTCTTACACTTTGCTTGCAACTGGTGCAGGAGCTTAATACCCTTGAAAGAGAACTGTAGCATACAACTCCAGGGTACTTCATTTGGCAATATGATTCAGCCTTAGTTTGTCAAATACAGAGACAACAATTTAATAAGCATTAAAGTATGGTTTATGGGTTGGGATTCTGCAATGTTATCAGGGTGTAAAAACTCATCTTCAGAACCAGTCTCTGCTCAAAATGGTGATCTACACCGCAAGAACTACTTTCAGCAGTTATCACCAGTTATTGCACCCTAAACTGCAGAAAATACGGGCAGAGTTGCTCCCTCTGCCTTTACTAGCGTCGGCTCCCATGTCATTCTAGAGGAGGATGCGCTGAAGCGAATTGAGGCCGAGGGATATTTCAGCTGGTTATACTCAAGTGTCTGTAGTGCAAGTGGGTCTCTTTATAACTCCTGTTTATCATCACTTATTTTAGAGTCCAAATAAGCGACTTCACTTTCAGAAACAAGGCTAAAAAAACAGCAACCTGTGAAATTTACAAGCGACTTTAGAAAAAAGAAGCTCAAAGTTGCATAAAACAAGCGGATTTGGCAACAGTGAGCGTGGGTCTATTTTACTACAGTCTCTAGCACTCTTGGAACTACGGAAAGCTCTGAGGGTAAAAAAAAAAAAAAAAAACATTCTGGAGAGCGCTGCGGGGAAAAGAACATCGGGGAACGGTGTGTGTGTTTTGACGCGTAATTAACGCGTGTTAAAAAAAATGTCGCCATTATGGTCTAACAAAGTTAACGCGTTTAAACTGATAGCCCTACTAAAAAGGAATGACTGCCCCCCTAAACTGGCAAACCAGACAAGGAAAGCCTTAAGGCCCAGTTCCACTGGCTCGAGCACCACACGGTAGGGCATCCGAAAACGAACGGGCCAGTGGAACTGCGCCTTCAGAGAAGAAGCTGATATGCCCAAGGTAACGCTGGAGGAGCTGCAGCAGTCCCCAGCCCAGCAGGTGGAATATGTTAACAGCACAACTGCACCTCAAGAAATCTGGACTTCATGGAAGGGTGACAACCAGCAGATTGCCACAGGGCATTTAGAAAACAGAAAACAGGATGAACCACACTTTCAGGATGATGGTGCTCTGTTCAGATGAGAGCAAAGTTGAGCCAGTCAACGTACAAAGCATTATGAGTGGAAGAAAACTAAGAATTCAAATTACCTTAAACATTCATCTAATCAAGCGTGAACATTTTTTTGCAATAGTTTGAAAACTGCATTTTGTATTAACCCAGATTATCTTTATCTGATAAGGAAACATGTTATATGATATAGAAATAAGAGACTATTTTACAATTAAGCTAAAAGTGAACTCTGTACGCTTCTATGGTAGTGTAGGTCAGAGTACTTACTAAATATTGCAATAAATAAAAAATTGCAATTTGCTTCTAAACTGATCAAAACTTATTTTGAAATGGTCTTAATTTCAGGTCATGCTATCAAAAAAGTTATCCTACTCCCAATTTTTCATCAATATTTTATAGCAGCATTCACTATTCAATTATTCTAAAAAAGGTAATAATAACAAAACAACAACAATAATAATAGACGATGTTAACTTTAACAGAAATTAATTTTATCCCAGGGTACATTTTTGTTTAGATTAAGAAATTCTGTCCCCCCTCCCCCCAGCATATTAGCATTTTCATAGTGTGTGACTTCTGGTTTTCATATTTTAAGTGTTTCCCAGGGAGCATCTCATATGTTTCATGTCCTCTGTGTTGGTTAACAGTCATCTTCTCCTGTAAAGAACCACTTGCGCTGTCATTTCATGTGGAAACTTCAAATTCATTCAAGAGTGTAGGGCTGCTGTACAAGACAGCATTGTTATATGTAGTTCTGTATCTCTACACATTGTCGAGCACAATGGACCGCAAACTGAATACAAAGGGTGTTAGTAGCAATGTGCCAGGTCAATAAAAATATGCTACTGAGGATACTGAAGTGGGACAGAAAAATTACCAGTATCCAAGCCAATCCCGTGCTAGATAATACCCATCAGTCTTTACTAATATCCAATCATTATTCGTTCCACAATAAAAGCACAAGATTTGGGCTTCCTGCTGCTTGGATCAATACAATTCCAACCAGAAGAGCAACCGATCAATATTGGACCACCTATACACTGGCAGCCCGCCTGGCCAATCAATGCACACCTACCTGTGGATGTCGGCCAATCAATAGCAGATGCCACTGGGCCTCTGGGCGATGATTGCTTTCCTCCTTACTTTAGAGCAGAGCCTCTTTGGCCAAGCATCTTTCTTAAGCACAGGCATGGGCACACACACAGACAGGTGCTACAACCTTGTCACGTGCTTATTTTCACTGAACAAGTAATTCCATGCATTTACTCGCTGAATGTACATTCTTTGTTGCCCTGTGATGGACTAGCAACCGGCCAGGGTGTACCCAGCCTCACCCCCCACACACTTACGAGAAAGACAAATGTACGTGTTTCAAAATATATACAGCCATGTGAAATACAAACCGTTCCAAAACAGACAGTAAACTAGGGTCACCCATCCCTCTTATTATGGTAACATTATTTTAAAACTATAATTGGCAAAACTAAAACTCTTTTTCTAAGCACCTGACAGCAGACAATCTACCTGCACAGATAGACCAACAAAACTTGTCTGAGCTTCAAAGATGATCAACATTACTTCGCAATGAATAGAAAGAAAAACGAATGATAAAATACTATAAAATAATCACTTTACAACTACTGCCAAATATAATTGTTTATTAAGCTTGCTAAAGTCTTTGTGTCAAAGGCCAAAACATTAAGTGCTATAGGGAGAGTTATTAACTGTAATAATATGTGATGTTGTTTTGGCAGAAATGGGAAAAAATGTTGCTTCTTTGTTATAAAAGTTATAAAAGCAATTGGGTCATGTTATGAATTTCTTTTCATGTAAGATATACTGAGATATTCGGAAACTGTAGAATCTAAATTCAGTGTTAGTGAGAATACTATACAAATAAATACATCAATAAGTTTAATTATTTATTAAAAGAAGCTCACACTAGTCTAGACTTACATCTTGTGTGGCTCATCAATCTCTCAGGTTTTAAAACTACAGTAAGCAAGCTATGAGTACCATGTTTGTAAAGCAGGTGAGTATAGGCTAGCGTAGGAAATTCATAAGGGCTTGAAATTGAGTGATTATTACCTGTAGCAAGAGGGAAGACTACATATTCACATTGGTGACATAAATCACATAACCTTTAAAATAATTGTACATACTTGAATATTTCAAAAATGTATATTTATTAAAATCCATTTACTTATTTTATTTTATTATTTGAGTCCAGTATAAGGAGAGGATGACCACCCCCCCCCCCCTCAAAAAAAGTCAAAATGGTCTGATTGCTGAGAATTTACTATACTATAGTAGCTAAATGCATGCATGACCCATAGCACAACTAATTAATCCGTTTTTAGTCTGCTTGTTTTAACGAAGATTTTTGGTACAATAAGCCCCTCAGAACTACTAGTGGTTGTTTAGTTTCATGTCAAAAATAAAACAAACGTTAAAAACAGCATTAATATACTGGCAATAATCTAAATTATTATTACATAAGCAGCAGGAACAATTGTATAGTTTCCTGTTTTTAAAAAAAAGCTAGTTAATGATATACCTACATTTTCTTTCAACGTGGTACTTTTATCAGCCTAAATCCAACATTATGACCCCATCTTCCCCTCTGTTGTCATTATTGATGTGGCAACAACATGCATCTCCTGTCTTTTCTTTTTCTCTCCATTAGCTCCCTCTCCTCTGTTCTCGATGATCCTCTGGCTCGATTCAAGCCTCCTTATTCTCTCATTCTTCTCCAATCTCAGTCTTTTCTTTCAGACCCCAGTCTCGCATTATTCTCTCCAACGCAGCTCAATTTCTGACCCACCCATCTTCTTCTCTTTTCCTCCCAGCTTCTAATAGAAGTCTGTAACAGTCTCTATAGATGACCTCTGTTTGAACTCCCAGCCTGGCCATCTGCTTTTCCTGTAAGCCAGCAACCCCCCTTTTCATTTCTACCTTTCAAAAGGCATCCCCTTATTTTGTGCCATTTGGTGCAAGCGCAACCACCACTTGTTTTTAATATAATTTCTTTCCACCCCTTCACCCCCCTATAAATGGTGATTTTCTTCACACCGAGCTCTTTCCGTGAGATTGCTTTTCCCCCACCCCAATCGAAGCGTCTGGCGGCGTTGGCCTCTCTTCATTTTCTGTTTGTAATGCGCTAACCTGGTGGGAAATGCTGCATTGGCCCTGCACTCCTCTTCTTCTTCTTTCTTGTTTTACACTCTTATGTTATGCTTTTGAAGCTTGTTCCCTTCTACAAGTCATGTCAATCTCCCCCTTCAGCATCTTGGTAGCCATCTCTTCAGAACACTTCAGCAACCCCTGATGTGGCTTTTTAAATCAAGGCCCATCTCTCTACATTAAATCACTTCTACAGGAATAAACACCAGCCTGTAGTGCTTTGCAAAAGGTTGCATGTCCTTAAGAATTTTCACATTTTGCCACATTACAACAACAAAATTCCTTGTATTTTATTAGGATTTTATGTGATAAACAGTTCATAACTGAGGTGGAAGGAAATTGATACAAAAGTCAGCCGTGAATTTGTTTTCGGTGGCAACAAGAGACCCATTTCTGGAGGGGAAAAAACAAAAAGCTCTTTTTGCAGTTTGATTCAAGCCATGTAACATGACAGCAAACGTGTTAATGAAGGTGCTCTCTTTTTGACAACATGAAAAAGACTACATATGGACGTAAAGTAACACCACTCCTTGCCCAGAACACGCCTTCTCAGTGATGCCTGGTGGTGGTGGTTGGATCATCATTCTCTGGGGATGCTTTTCTTCAGCTGCTCAGAGTTTATGGAAAGCTAAAGGGAGCTAAATAAAAGGCAATACTGTGAAATGACCTTTGGGAATGCAGCCTGGGGGCCATTTGCTATCCCTAGACTGATTTTGTGCAGCCTGCCGATTGCACTTAAAAAATGGTACAAATCTGACCCGCCAGCACAGGCGGTTCATACTGGTGGAGACTTTATTTACTGACAGACTAAAACCTTCTTACAATGGTAAATAGGAGTTATCGCCAGCACAATTCAGCGTAGTTTTGACAACTTTCAGCGTAACGGGACAAGATAAGCTAACGCTGTCATTTCCTTGAGGAACATCCCAGTAATGGGCCAGAACTACAACATGATGTTTTGGATTAATTAAATTGGCCCAGATAAACTTCAAATTTAAATCTAATTTAAAAACTGCCAGAGTTGAACATTGTTGTTTACAGATGCTCTTTATCCAATCGGACTGACCTTCAGTTATTTTACAAGAAGAATGGACTCACATGTTAAACTTTTATATATCTCTACAAAATATGGCATACTGCAAAACAAATGTCATCATCAATGTTACAAACGTTGCAGAGGACTACTTGGGGGCAGTATGCAGTAGGCTACGCATTTTGGCCTGAAGGATAGACTTTAATATTATTTTATGGCCATGTCTGATTCAGATCTTAGAGTCAAAGATACTTAAGGTCAAGGAGAGTGGTACATCCATTGTGTTGATACAAGAAAAACGGAAGAGAATTATAGCTGATTGCAGTTGATCACATCATCGCACCATTAGACAACATTGCAATATTTTTTCCTAATATTATAAAGCCCTGGTCCCTAGATGTGCAAAGAGTGGCAAGAAGAGTTGCAGCTTTAACTCCATGTGGTTCTACAGAGAATTGACTTGGGGGCTAAGAACACATACAGGGCACACATTTTATATTTGTGAAAAATAGTGAAAACCAGGCACCATTCTAGGTCCTCTTCACAACTATATTAAAAAGTACTATGTGTTGGTCTATAAAAACACTGAAATTTGTCTGGAAAAGTTCAAGTTGTATGAAATATTTTGCAAGACACTGAATGTAGAGGAAAAGCAGAGCGTCTTTAGGGCCTATGTCATTTCACTGCGTGTAAAAAAGACACGAGAGTTAAGGAGTCTCAAGAGGCTCCTGGAGTAACGTTTTAGAGTGCAAAAGGAGATGAGCTTTAATTAAAAAGAAACAACAGAGAATGAAAGGGAAAGCTGGCAAGATTCCTTGAGATTAACAAAGCCTACGTTTTTTTTTTCTTTCTTCAGACCCTCTCAATCTCCCTCTCTCCTGCGCATGATGAAAGCAACAATTCCCCAAGTCTCACAAAAAAAAAAGAGCAATGGGCCCCCAAATCTCTATTCCTCCATCCTCCTTGAGCCGAGGGAAAGGAATGAAATAGAGAAATGAAGGGGAACAATATGACTTCACCCTAGTTAGGCCTTTCAAATAAGATAAAGAGAGGACCCTGACAACCTTGATCCATCACTGTGAAGGAGGTGAAAAGAGGACAGAGTTACGGTTTGGATGGTGTGGGTGGAGACAGTGGGCAGCTCCACCGTTTATATCCCATTACTCCTCTAAACAAGTCCCATCAAGTCCTATTTTACAGCCCCGGCATCAGAGCGCAGATGACAGAAGCTTTGCTTTCTCTTCATTAAAAGTCCATATGGCCAATATGATAATAACTGTCAGAGACAGGATCAAAGTGACCTTGACTGATGGAGGTTGGCAACATCCCTTCTGCATTCTGAATCCATGATCGTCATACGTTTCTGCCCTCAATTATCTAAAAGTAGTGAGTAGCAGCAATTATCTTTCCAATAGCCATATTTCCATTAATTGCTTTCTGCTGCTGCCCTGCTGTAAGTCACAAAAAAAAAAAGAAAACAGTAGTCAACGGGGGTGCATAAGATGTTTCACGTTAATGGGACAAAATACCAGTCATCTGAGCCAATTTCATCAGAATATGTTTGCAAATTGAAAATGAGAGCAATGAGAATTGCAATAACATTATTGTTGGAAATTCAAAGCTAAAACCCCTTTTTTTGAGAAAGGATTTACTCTCACCAAGGTAGATACCCGCTGGAACAAAAGGCTTTTTGGTTTCCACCCATGGCAGAAAGATGGTGTTAGAGATGCTTAGATTTTTACCACTTACGCCAAAATGCTAAATCTGCTATTATGAAACGGGGAAAGATGCAATAAGTATGGTGGCCGAGAGGTGCAATCGCACTGCAAGGACCTAAATGCGCAGCAAACACAAGAAGTACACCAAACACAAAACAGAAGATAACACACAGAACACACGCAATGGAAAAATGCAGCAAAAGAGAAACGCTGCAATCACAGACATGAGACACACAAAGAGCAAACATGCTGCAAACACACATGATGCTGACACACGAAACACACGCAAAGGCAAAATGCTGCAAGTAGGAAAAAACCACCAGTAAAAGAAAAGCTGCAAACTTTTAGAATGCATTCTACGCAATGTTTTATAAATGAGGCCTTACTTTCTTTTTATCAGCCCTGTAGAGCAGTTTTATGCAACCTCTATTTGCATGAAAAACAAAATATATGTAAATGAAAAGAAGAACCGCTGTTCCACCTACCACGGAAATGGCCAAGTTACAGATGAACGCTTTAGTTATGGCAGAGATAGTTCTGCATCCAACATGTCTAATAAGCACATTAGAGCTGCAAATACTGGGAAGGTTCATACCTGTCTAGAGCAGGAGTCGATGTCCTGGGCTCTGCTCCGGTACCAGTCGGTGAGAAGCTCAATCGATGGTGTGGCTGTACGAAATCTTTGCAACTCTGGGGTCTCCTTATACAGGAAACCATCATCATCATGCAAGTTCTGATCCAGCACCGCTCTAGGGAATTGAAACAAGAGGTTTTTTTTACAGGTGTAAATAATTTATTCCAGTGAATTAGTGACTAAGTGAAGGGGCACCAAGATATCTCAGTAAAGGTTTTTATGGACTCATAGGGCTCTGAAAGGAAACATTCAAGGATTTTGATAAAGTTCAAAAGCAGCATTTCAAACATACCTGATGTAAATCAAACATAAAGCAATAAGGAACAGTTTATTATTTAGAAACATAGATTTGGTTGTACTTCAGGTAGCACAATAAAGAATAAAGTCTGGGAAGGTTAACCATTTTTCCATATTCCTTCCTTGTTTTCATTCTTATCCGGACACGGAAAATGATAAAGGAAAAATCCCTACTTCTCCATACTTTTTAAGACTGTGTAGGAACACTGTTTTATATTCGTACACTGTAGCTCCAGATTGTAGAGAAATGTATAAGTCCTTCAGAATAATTTTAAAATACAAAATACTAAAGTTCACTATGAAGTTCTCACAGATATGCCTAATGTGGACAAGTTTTGAAAATGGAAAACCATAAAACTGCAAGTAAGGATGTACACAAAGAAGAAAACAGGGAAACGAGGCAGGACAACAGAAAATGGAAAGACTAAAAAAAGGAAAAGAGGAGGGGAGAAGGTAAGACACAAGGAAGAAAGACCCGAAGGATGGAAGGAACACACAAAAGGAAGGAACTAAGGACACAACAAAGGAGAGAAGGAAGGACATAAGGAAGGAAGGATTAAATAAAGGACAGAAGGAAGAGAACTAGGGAAGAAGGGGGACACATGGAAGGAAAGAAAGGAAGGACAAGGAAGAAAACAAGGAAGGGGGCTTGGACACAAGGAAGTAAGGATTGAAGGAAGGAAGAGAGAAACAAGGAGAGAAAGAAGGGGAGGGATATAATATTGAAGGAGGAAGGAACTAATCTCCACCATGTTGTGATCAGATATCTTTTTTTTTTTCTTTTTTCTGAGAAATGCATTTTTTTAACCAGAGATCATATATTGATTCTTTAGATAATTATAAAAAATGGCAAGCAAGTGGAAGCACCAAAATTGCAATTAGAAACGACCAAAAGACTTGGAACATTTGCAGAGCTTTCTGCTGTTGAGAACGTCGGACCAAAGATGTCTAACGACACATCAACAACGTTGTGAAAAGGTTAAAAGCTTGTTTTCTACCAAAGGAAATCTGGCATCTTAACCAGATGCAGCAAGAACTAATGAACGATGAAGCAGAAAAGAAGCTTTGAATACATATTACAGCAACAACACCACATCCTGGGGTGTCTTAAGACCTCCCTGAATAAGACTATAACCCCCCTTATGAGCCCCCTCCCAAGCCCAGCAGTGTTGATGATGACTGATTCACATTTTGAGCTTTGTTTTCATCTGATCCAAAGTCAGATCAAATCGCGGCATTCGTGCCTGCTGAGTGCTCTCATGTCCATCAAACTGGCAAAAAGAGTAAAAGGGGAAGATGGTGGTGGTAGCAGTCGCTGTATAACAGGGACTTTCTAATGTTGGCGTGATGGAGGGGAACAGGTTGCCTAATGTTGAGGAGGAAGATGAGGATGATGAAGAGGCGCTAAACTCCGAGGACGGCGTCAATGAGACGGAAGGGACCAGGCGCATCGTTAGTCACAGCTTATTTCAGAGCAGCCGGGGAGCCAATCAGAGTGGGGGGCCTGGTGCGTGTTGCACACAAGAACTTGTGGAAGCAGCAGCATAACCCAGGCTGAAGTTAACAGTAAAACCTGAATGCTTACCCAGAAGGGGCTGATTGAATGTCACAGCTAATCACTTATATTCAGCCAGCAAGACAAGAGGTGGAGGTTTATTCTAATAAGCATCATCGGGGTCATCAAGAAGAACACGGAGAAAAGGGACTTTCACCCGAGTTAAACCTAAAAGCTCTGGCTGTGATAAAAAACAGTAGGAACCCTTTTCTGTGAGTTTCCAGCTGGATTTGCATCCTGCTGTGAAATGATCTGGTCTTTTAGTTCAGTCAAAATCAAAGCATTTAATCCTAAAGTAGGAAAAAACACATTAAAAGGTCCTTCAGCTCACCAAGTTACTTCTCATTCCTGCAGTCGGTCCAATTCTACATGTTGACAGAAAAACGTTTTGCTGAATAAACCTGATACCAGCAAGACATAATAAGTACAAAAAGTAAGCTTCCCTCTTTTCTTCCATTTTTTCATGCACTTCTGGGTTGCTTAAAGGTGCAACATTAAAGAGAAATAAACCATAACAAATGTACCATTATATGTAATAGTAGAATACAAACTAAATTAAACAAGACTGATGTTTTATTCAAAAGAAAACATTGATATCACTTTATGTAAACAGTATTAATAACTGAAATATTAATACTGATAACAGGACCAAAGATGAGGGTCCATGTTATATTCTACAGCCCACAAGTTATCACCTTTTTCTGTGCACAAAGTGTTTCAAAGTAAAGACTGCAGGGAGCAGGAGACTGTGTTGTAAAAGGATTGATTTATTATTTTTGGCTGGCAATTGAAATATATTTTGTAATTCAATATCTAACTGTTCTCTGTGCAGCAGCCGTTTTCACTCACATTTACACTCTTTGTAAAGAGTTTTTTTGTGGTTTGTTTCAGCTTAGTTCAAATGTCTTGATCAATATTTGTTCAATCATTAAAAGCAGTTAGATAATACACTGCATATGTGTGATAAGCACTTAGTAACACCCGTTTCACAATATTTCACCATTACAGCCTGGGATCACTAAATCCTTCATATTATATAATAACGAACCCCCCCCCCCCCCCCCCCCCACACTCAATTATTTGGTGCCGCCACTCTCCACCAGAGAAACTGTGATGTTAAAATAGAACAGTTTAACTTTGATTAAAATAAATTGGAAATGTTTATTAACTATTGTTAAAGTTTCACACATTGGATTGGGCAAAGTATGTATTAGTATTTAGATCTGGTATAGCACAATACTGATTTCATTTTATATGTTTTTCCTTATAAACTAAACATCCAAGACGCCGACTGATACCAAAAAAGACAATATCTTCCCAATTCAACAAAAGAACGTAATGCAAAGATTTAGGAGAGTATTTAGGTAGCCTGAAAACAAGTTAATTCTGTTATCTAAACAAAATGCAACTCCAGGACAAGTATATTCAAATAGGGGATAACCGCTCTACACCAAGGAGTAATAAAACCATGCCTGCAAAGTAAAATTGTAAATGAAGCTGGCCTCCCAACACTAGACAGCAAATGGCACAAATTGGCAGCACAACAGGATTCAGCATTAGTCTGATATGGCTCTATTTAACATTTGGATAATAGGATGTCGTGTTTTGTTTCACATAATGATGCCAGCACAAGCATCTGGCCTTTATGGGACAGGAATTACTCCAATTCCAACATGTGGATGGGAGGCTTTTTGTTAATAAGGACAGATCTCATGATTACGCATTTTGTGCAAACGCTGGAATTTAATATTGTTTAATGTACAACGCTGAAAAGCAGTCAAGTGTTAATGTGAAGTCTTTACCTGCACTTCTCTGCCTCACACCAGTCCATCTCTCTGTGACGCTGACCGTCCCAGGGGATCAACGCCAACTCACCTCTCTCATCCAGACTGTGACGGAAACAAAAGGATTAGAAAGCAGCATCCACAAATGCAAATTTTAATTACATAACTAAACCAAACAAACTAATTGTCACGACTTCCACATAGTGCTTACAGTGCTCTGGGGGGAAAACAGCAAAAAGAAAAAAAGAAAAACCACAAACAAACAAACAAACAAACACGTAACCTTCCAGGTTTCGTCTGTTTGGGACAACCAGAGAGAATACAAAATGCAGTTAACAAATCATAATTTCTGTAAAAAAAAAAATAAAAAAAATCAAAATAAACCTAAACCTACATAAGATAACTGTCAAAATAATAAAATAATAAAACTTAAGTTTACTAATGAAATGCATTTTTTTTTTATTTAGTTTCACTAGTCACCCTCAGACCTAATTACTGGTAGAGAGGTAAAAATCATTTAAACGGAACCAGAACAGTAATATGAAGCAGAAGGTATCAGGAAGAATCTGTTTCAAGAACGTTCACTCATCAAGTGGAACAGAAACGCTGTTTTTCCAAACTGGATGACTAATTATTTTTAGATGATCGTGACTGCAGTTTTGCCCAAAAACATTAATGATTATATTTTTCTTTTCATAAGCTTCTCATCATAATTAAGCAGCCATAGAGGTACCGCAGAGACATGCATGTCAGGACAAAGTGGTCGGACTATTTCAAAATCGGCCTGCCTGAGAATCGCATTAAAGCAGAAACAGTGATAATGCAGCAGTTCTGCTAGGAGTAATATTGGGTCATGGAAATCATCTTATGAAATCCATCGAACAGGCCTTTTGGTTTCAACAACCAACTTGGGTCTAAGGGGATGGCTGAAGATCTTTCATAATAAAATCTGTCCATTTCAGTCTGCACCGGTCCTCTTCACAAACCACTTTCATGTGCTTCATTATTGCAAAAGTTTCAGAAAATCCCAGCAGCATTCTCATGTACAGATAAAATGTTGTTGTCCAACCACAATGAACATCTTTAAATATCTTTAAACGGCAGAATTTTGATAAAACATGAAAATTAAGAAGAAAAAAACTCCAAATATAGATGTACTCAAAAGAAGTTTGATCAGTGGGCTTATACCACATGTGACGTCATCAGAGGTTAGATTTTAATATGATTAAATATATTGAAAACTATTTACAACAAAATAGCAAGACTGATCATGATCTGTCGCTCAATAGGTGACAAACAGAAACGTCTGGCTTATAGCTTTAACCCCTTTTTAACACCGCTGCTACTAAACTTGATTTCCTCCGACCCTCCTTGAGGAGCAGTTTGTTTTTAAAAGTAAACACAAAAAAGAAATAGAAAACAGGAAATTATCTTTTAACCTCACGTGCCAGAGCTGACAAGTTCTCACAATAAAAACAAATTCACTTGCAAAAAAATAACAAATGGCTACACTCATGCCGAGCCATACCAAAGGCGAAGAAATGTGGATTTCTTTCTGCTATCTACTCCTCTATTGACAGAAAAAATATGCACTGTGCCTGTAAACTCCTAGAGATAGCGCAGCTACAAATCATCCATGGCTTCGGTGCCGTTAAAAGGCCGGGCGCACACGCGCTGCAGCAGTTTTATTAGCGCCGCCATAAATCCTGTCCAATCACAAAACTACGCGAGGAGAAAGTTGCAGGTGTGATTTATGTGAACTTGGAAAAATTAGTGTCGGATGTTTTTACCGACACCACAGCGCAAACCTGGGGAAGATGAACCTCAGCAAATTCATTCTGTTTTTTTTTTTTCTTACTACCTGGTCTTTATTCTTCATCAACGACAGCTACGTTAGAGCGAGGAGTGTAAATGTTGGCGAGCAAGTTCAGATATCAATAAGGGGAATAAATTATTCTGCGCTCGCGGCTCTGATCTGCACATCAGGGGAAGCAGGAGGGAGATGGAGATTTTCGGGTTTATTGGGGGAAAAAACAATTTCAAACTACAAGCAAACTTTTCAACAAACCAACTCCCCCCAAAGCTTCGCCGAGTCCCCGCACAGACCTGATCGATATCACAGAAGAATACTGTATTCACCCTCCCTCCCCTTCCTTCCAATGAAGCAAGACTTCAGTATATAGAGTGAGCTCCAGACAGATGGTGCGAGCACGCTCCGTCTGCTGCAGTGTGGGAGTGAGTGCTGAAGGAGCAGCAGTTGGTGCTCACAAGCTGAGGGAAATGGAAAACTGGCCCACAGCGGCAGCTCCATGATGGATGCCCACTGCAGAGCCACAACCGCCTGACCTCCATACAAACTCAATACATGGCTAATAAAAAAAAAAGAAGGCTGCAGAGAAATGTGTGTGTTGGGGGGTGGCAAACGTGTAGATGGAAACCAGAAGGACAATTACTTCTGTGTAGTAAAAGCCATGACTCCAGAAGACCTTGTCCTTTTTTTATATAAATGCTTCTTCTTTGAAGACCAGCAGTTTTAGCAGCCTCGTGCAGTCTTTAAGTGCAAATGTTCTGTATAATGAAAACAAGGTCAAGCTCTCCTGTCCAAGTCCCCGTCAAGGGAGAAACCAACCAGATAATGGCCATCTTTGAGTCTAGTATCATTTAATTTGCCCGTGTTCTGTATTGCCCTGAAAACAGATGCAGCACCTCGCCAGATTGTTCATCATTCTTGCACTTGTTCACATTTTGTCACATGACTACCACAAACTTTAATGTATTTTATTGTATATCTTGCAAGATATAGACCAAAATAAAGTGGTTCACAATTGTGAAACGGGACTGAAAAAGACGCATGTCTTACTGTTTTTTCTAAGTTAAAAATCCAAAAAAAATTATCTGGCATGTCACAGCCCCTTGTGTCAATACTATGTGGAACCACGGTTTGCTGCAGTTGCACATCTAGAGACGTCAATGTTTCCACATTCTTTGCTACAAAATTGCTCAAGCTCAGCCAGATTGGATGAGGAGCATGTGCATACATTCATTTTTAAGTCTTGGCACAGATTCTCAATTAGATTAAGGTTTAGACTCAAACTTGGCAGTTCTAACACGTCAATGGGCGCTGGTCTAAACCAGAGGTCTTCAACATGGGGGTTGCAACCCCTAGGGAGGTCCCCGGGGTACGGCTCCACAAAGTCCGAGCTTGTAAACCCACTCTGTTATTTGTGGTTACATGGAAAATAAAGAACAGAATGTTATTATTCACATGAAACAGTGTCTATGTTATTCTTATGAATAAATGTACAGTCGACTTTTTTACATTTTACATTGTTTGCTAAAAAGGCATCACTTTTATATTTCCCCATTTTTTTCAGAAGTGGGAACATCTCACTTTATCAGGTGCTTTTGTATGAATTTAACAGAATTTAACAATTTAACCCTGACTGATGATGGCTGATTCTTGCTGTATTATTTCTTCCTTCCTTCATTTCATGGCAATGGTGCCAAAATGTCAATCTAAAGATCTTTCAGCAGCTTCCCCCATCATGTTTGCCTTAACACACGCCGCTCCATCATGCAGATCATCACCAAATTTTCTCTGGACATTTTGACTCCGCTCTTCGTTCATGGCAGTGCTTTCGGCAGATTGGTAATGAAGCATGAGAAGCAGCTCCACATATTGATTGTATCAGTACGCTTCATTAGTGGCATCACAAAGAACTCAGTGTTCACCCTTTCTGCTCCAGACAAATGATTTTCCAGATGTTCTGTCCTTAAATTGTCAATAGGATTGACAAAAAATAAATAAAATAAATATACTTTGTTGAACCAAACCAACTTTTTAACCTAATTGGGGGTACGCTTAGGGTAAGATGGTTTTCTTCTTGCCACTCTTCCATAACAGCCAAATTTGTAAAGTGCACAAATGCTTGTTCTCTGTCCAAATCCCCCCACCTGAGCAGCAAATGCTTGTAGCCATCCAAAGTAACCGTGAGCCTCTTGGCTGCTTCCCTGATGAATGCTCTTCTTGCCTGGCCTGTCTGTTTAGGCGGAGAGCCATGTCATGCTCGGTTTGCATTTAGGCAATACCCTTTCCACTTTTGAATGATGGATTTGACAATGCTAGTTGAGCTTTATAACCTAAGCTCAGAAAAGTTGTAGAGCAGTTTAATTCCCCACAACCTGGAGTCTGACCCATCTACTGTCTTCTGTGGTCTTCATGATTCTGTTCGCTTGCTAATGTTACCAAAGAAAGCTCTCGGGCATCAACAGCATGGCCGGCACACAGCTGTGTTCCATCTAGTAACTTGGTGATTTCCAAAGGCATTGCACTGGGTTTTATTTAGTAGTATTAGGATGTCTTCTCCGTTTTGAATCTGTGAGATTTGTGCATTACGGGAGTGTAAATGTATATTCTGATAAGTTCTATTAAGTTATGTGTGTCACCAGTTCAAATGTTTATACATTTTTTCAACACCGTCTCCGAGTTCCCAACATTAATTGATTCAAAAAGATAAATGCACATGATGTTAACCAGGTCTGGTTGTCACACTTTTTTTGTTTAAGTTGAATTTCTTGCTAGCAAGTTAAAAACAAAGTTTAACAGCACTAAATCCAGTTAATGTCATTTTATAACCCGTTCTGGTGTCCTCTGGTACTGGAAGCCCGGTGTTAGTAAATGGGGTTATAAAATGGATAGAGGTTTTAAGTTTGACAGTCAAGTGAGAGCTTTAGTGAAATCCAGCTTTTTTTCCAGCTGAGCAACTGGCCAAAAATTAAACCCATCCTGTCAAAAGATGATTTTAGAACAGTAATCCATGCCTTCATTGCAACTCAGCTGTACCTTGGTGTCATCCTTGTCACGTCGGCGGCTGGTTGCAAAATGCAGCAGCACAGCTTTTCACTGGGATACAGAAGGGAGGGAATTACTCCTGTTTTATCCTCACTACACTGGCTGCCTTTCTGTTTTAGAGTTTGTTTAAAATTATTATTATTATTATACTTTCTCATTTTATGTTCAGCACTTTGGTGAATGCTCACTTTTTTAAAGTGCTTTATATAAATAAAGTTTGCTTGGCTGCTCATTCCCTTATTGGTCAACGTTTTTTCTGCAGCATTGAATTGAGTTTTCCTTTCAGAAACTGCCATTTCTACCTTTGTGTTGATTTACACTTATTTGAGTGTACTGCAACGTAAAACAAAGAGGGGTTATGTTTGTTTTGTTTTTTTACCCAGCGGGATAAATTAATATGATGCCCACAACATCAAGTAGGTGCTTATGCAAAACAGCAGTTCCGCAGGGGTCCTGCAAATAAAATGCTAGAATATAGACTATAATGCAGCCAGGTTGTTTTAATAATGACCAACCAACAAGAAGAGCCAATTACTGCTGCAGACAAGTCTATTGAGGGTTGAAATGTATGATTGTGCACATGATTAATGGAGAATAGGGATTAAGGCAGCCATGCTTTTCACTTAAAGCACACAACAATCACATAATTAAAAGAAGCAAAAAAAAAAAAAAAAAGTTTTAGATACTTAATAGCGAGCCAATTAGTTGCTAGTATTCATAAAATAATGATATGAACCAAATGCATTACTAGTGAAAGTGCTTACTCTGAGCCACGGAAGCCTAAATCTATTAAAAAGAACTGGAGAACAAAGGTAGAATAAGAACAAGTGGACTTTTTTATTGCAGTGTTTTTTTTTTCCCTTCTTGGAATAAACATTTTAAATCATTAAAGCAAAAGGATAATATTAAAGTAAATCATTATTATTCTAATTGCAGATAAGATGACACATTACTAGTAATTTGCCCTGAGAGAATACAAAGTTTTTGAAACCATCTTTGACTACCCAGATTAATTACAAGGGCAGAAATTATTTTCTTTCAACAAGCTCATTTATTATAGCTGCAGACTTGAAAACTGGTCAGATGCTAAATGGGTTATTGCTATATTTGATTTTGATTATTGAGCTAGTTGAATCGTTTAAATAATTAAACTAATACAAATAGCTTGGACAAAAAAGATGGGTGCCTTAAAATAATTTGTGTTTTTGTTTTGTTTTGCAACACTGCAATTACATGCTTTTAGCTGCATGTTTTGGGTCATTATCCCGCTGGAGTCTCCATGACCCGTGACTGAATCTCCAGTTTTATATCATTAGTCAAGGTTATTCTTCTGGAAAATTTGGGGCTTTTGTCGACAACCAATTTGATGAATTCCAGTGTGCCTCTTTTTTGTTTTTCCTTCCGAGACTTTTTGCCTTCCGATGGCTTTTTCCCCCAGTTCAAAATGTGCAGCCAGAACCTGAAATGTGAATCCAGACTTACCTTGACCTGTAAGCTATGTTTAAACAGTTTTGGGTGGAATCTTTGGCTCTTTTTCTACCATTCATTGCATTCATCTGATGAACCTGTGGTTGCATTTCTTCCTGCGGCCACATCCTGCAAGGTTGGCTACAGTCCCTTTAACCTCGTTAAGGTTTTTGCAGCTCTGACCCGTTTCTCCATCCCCACTTAAGAATTTCCACAGCATGATGTTGCCACCACTTTGCACCACCGTGAGAATGGTGGGATGCTAGTTTTCTACTGCCTTTAGCGTTTTAGGTATACAGTAGGTCAAACAGTTAAATTTGGATCTAATAGGACAAGAACTACTTCTTTACAAGCGTTTAATATATCCTCTACATGGGTTGTGGCAAAATGTAAATGGGTCCGCTCAAGCCTGTTTTCAATGTCTTTCTTCATGCTACTGTTCCATACAGGACAGATTTGTGACGTGTAAGTTTATTTGTCAACATGTATTCCCTGCTGAGCTGTGGAAGTCTGCAGTCCACCAGAGTTCCCATGGGGCCTTTTGGCTACTTTACTGATTAAGGCTCTCCAGGCCATGTTTTTGTAGGCTTGGAGTTGTGCCAGCCTCTTTTCAATTTGAGATGATGGTCTAAACAGAGCTTTGCATTTTAGGATACCGTTTTATAAACTAATCTGCTTTAAACGTCTCCACAACTTTCTCCCTGAACTGTTCATTGGTCTTCCTGACGCTGTGTGTTTACTAATGTTCTCTAACAAACCTCTGCGGTACTGGCACTTAAATTTATTTAGGTATAAAGGAGGCGCAATAAGAACTCATGCCACATTTTACAATTAGGGACAACTGTTGGTCTATCGGATAAAATCCCAACAAAACACACCAAAGTTTGAGGCTGCAATGTGACAAAAATTGGAAAAAGGTACCGTCTTAAATCATAAAATGTACAACTGGAAAGCAAGAGACCCACATACACTTTACCAAACAGCATTGTGGAACTCTGGATAAATGCATGAAGAAGAAGAAAAAAATCACTATAGCCCCAAATCATATGTGGCAAGAGCTTCAGGTGTATTTTAGGTAAAAGAAATCATGATCTGGCTTTTGGCTCACTGTATTAGACAAGCATTTTAAATAATTTGTATCATAATGTATGTGAGCCTCTGTGTGTGTCTCACCAGGCTTCAGGCAGCAGGACGGCGTACTCGTGGGGAGAAGTGGTTTCTGGGAAGTTGTAGAGGATAGCCAGTCTGTGCTGCAGGAGCTCCTCTCCGTGATACGTGAAGAGAATATTCACAGCCTGCACGTTGCTCTCCTGCAGGTTACAACACACGTGACAAAACTCCAACAGCAGCCACTAAAATGTCGGGTTTTACAAACTCAAAATGCAAAAACCTTGGGTGGGGCATTATCGTCGGATTTAGTCTTTTTTAAATCAAGTTTGAAAGCAACAGGCGGGCCAGAGAAACTTAATATAGGTGATGCATGCAGCTAGGATAAAGAAATCATGAGAGAAAATAGTAAAACACTTTTTATATAGATAAAAAAAGAAGAGTCTTTTATTACCCTGGCGTAGTTTCTTGCTGACAGAACAATATTTTGACTCCGGAACTTCTTGAAGAACTCTGCGTCATATTTCTGCTCTGCTTCATGAGGCCCACCAAGTATCTCCTGGAAAAAAGGGAGAAGGGGGAGGGGGGGGGGGGGGGGAGCGGCAGACAAGCCAAACTGAGAAAGATGAAATGCTTCTCTGGTTCTCCAGAACAAATTTGAGAAGAAGAAGGGTTATCTCCCCAGAATAAATGTTGCGAGTGGGTGGCAATTCAAACGAAAGATGGGAGCGAGCGAGCAAGAAGATGATGAGACCGTGAGGAAATGAAGTAAAGAAGAATCAACAGAGATGCTATTTAACTTTGTAGCTTACAGCTGCTTTGGGTGCATCTTGGGAACTTGTATGTGCGCGCATATGTCAGGAAGGAACATTTGTTGTTCTGGCCTTTGGCTGGAGGGATTTATCGGTGGGTATAAAATCACTGCAGCATCTTTTATGCTTGAATATGTGTGTGTGTGTGTGCGTTGAAGAGCGTGTCGAGATGCGTGTGTGTGATGGATAGCCTTTGAATGGGTCGTACTCAGACAGAGTCAGCCCGAGTCAGGATGATAAAAACCCCAATATCATATTCATAGACAGCCAGAGAAAAAGGATCGGGGCGAAAGGAATCTGACGAGTCCTGCCGTTACCATGACAATGTCCAAGTAAAGTGAGGGACGTCACTCTGAGCTGAATATGCAGCAGGGTGAAGAAAAAAATAATCTCATCTCCCCCTGCATGGGGGAAAGCAAAGCCTTGTTCATTTGTGATTTATTGTGGCTGAGCAGGGTCTGCATGTTAACATCCTTCAAAGTGAATATAAAAATCCACTTTTTTTTTTTTAAGCGCTTGGCTGCAAGAGTCAAGCTCCACATCAGACGTGAGTATGTTGCACTGAAGTGCTTCTATAGCAAGTCTATGAGTAATATATGATGTGTTCGAGCAGGGAGGATCTGCCACTTCTTCTGCCTTCCATTCACATACTTAAAAATCCTCCCGCATCCATATCTTCTTTTGCCGTTTTTATATTTCTCAAGATATTAGTGGGGTTGAGAGAAAGTATCCATGCAGGATAGATGGGAAAATCCTCTGCGCGTTGTAGGGATTTGATTTGAAAGCAGAAAGCATTAGTTTGCTGGTGGGGGAACATCTAAGCCATAAAGAATGTTTAAGAAAGCATTAAAGCTGTTTGTGTCCCACATAAACACGAGCGAAAATATGCGAGGCATTAAAATCCCTTTTACCTAATGCAATTTTAATTATAATTAATAGTGCTTCAAAGACCACCTCTTTGTATTAATTCCCACAGATTCAGGCTGAACTCTTAGGACGAAATTAGGATGCGGGTTTGGAAAACATCCATTCAGACAAAGTCCACAGAGTCTACAGGCTAAAGGATGAACAATCAATACACAGTTGGGAACGGCCTCCATTAGGAGTGTAATGAGACCTTGTTGCACAAGATCTTGCAGTATCACCGCATTCCTCATCAAGGTGAACCCTGTGCTGCAAAACTCTGCTTTCAGCATGTCTTTCTCGACCAAAATCAGTTGACGGTATTATTAAGAGTCTAGAAAGAAAAAGGTTTGTTCTTTAAGCTTGAGACCCTTTATTTTGTTTTAAGACTCATATTTTGGACTAAAAAAAAGGAACTGAATTTTTAACCGTCCTCTTGTGTTGACAGACTATTCAGGACTTTTCATCAGGCTGACCAAGTACAGTCAGTCATAACAACATTGACGTGCTGCAATAATCGCCCTGCTGCATGTTCGCCTTGCATTTTAATGGCAAACAAAGTTATGTGGACTAGTTTTATAAAAAAAAAAACGTACATCGGTCTGTGCATCTGATACATTAGCATATGTAATGTCATCATCCACTTTATTCATACACTGTGTACAGCCAAAATCTAAACATGCAGTGTATAAAAAACGTTTTTGAACTGTCTGACATTAAGTCAGAATAAAGCTTTTCCCTTATAGGTAAGTTAGGATAACATTATTTTCCACTTCTTAAATGCCACAATAAAAAGAGTTTTTTTTTTTTTGTTTCTTTAAAGTCAGAACCTAACATACACTAAGGTGTATTTAACAACTTCGGAAACCCTGGATGTTGATTTTATAGATTTGTAGGCAACTGTTAATTTGCAACTTTTTAATTAAATAGAGGCACACCAGTTTAATGAAATATCAAAAGAGATCAGCCAAGATATCAGGAAGGGATTTGTGGCCCTCCACAAGTCTGGTTCATCCTTGGGTTTATTTTCCACATACCTTCAGGTGCCATGTTCATCTGTGAAATCAATTGTCAGCAAGTGAAAGCAGCATGGGAATGTGCAGCCATCATACTGCTCACAAAGGAAACGTGCTTTAGTGCAAAATGTGTAAATCAATGGCAGAACAAAAGCAAAAAGGAGTGCTGGAATGGGTTCAAAGGGCACTCAAAGCGGAAGAAGCCCATTACCAACATAAAAAGCCAGATTACAATGTGCAAGAGCATTCACAGACCGAGACCTTAACTTTTGGAGACATGTCCTGTAATCTGATGAAACTGAAATTGATGCAACCATTGCTACATAAAGGGAAGAAAAAGCAGGAAAGCTTGCAAACCTTAGACAAAATATGAAGTATGGGGGTGGCAGCATCATGTTAAGTGTTTTATTTTTTTGGAGGTCTGGTGCACTTCACAAAATAGATGGCATCATGAGAAAAGACCAGTATGTGGAAATAGTGAGGCAACATTTCAAGACCATCAACAGAAAGGCAAAGCTTGGACACAAATGGGTCTTCCAAATGAAAAACAACCCTGAGCATTTGTCCAAATTAGTTCAAAGTGCCTTAAGGACAGAAAAGTCAATGTTTTAGAGTGACCATCACAAGGCCCTGATCTCAATCCAGTAGAACATTTGCAGTCAAAACTGAAAAGGTGTGCACTAGCAAGGCGGCCTAAAAAATATTCAATTAATCCAGTTCTACCAGGGGAATCAGCCAAAACTGACCATGTATGACCAAAATGTTTAGCCTAAGTCATACAGTTTAAAAGGGAATGTTTCCATTAGTCTAAATAATTGTCTCTCGTTATTCTGGCATTTAGCAAATAGAAATATTTTTTTTAATAACAGGCAAAGTTTACATTCATTCAAAGAAAAACAGTAAGCAATACAGTTTCTCTTTAATGTGTTGTCTACCAACATCTGGTTTTATTTGCATAACTAACCAGACCATTTCTAAATCAATCCATCAATCTGATCTTTTAAAAATCAACACTAAAAGGAAACGCCTTCATCTTTTTTTTTCTTTTCCTTTGTAAAACAAATTGCCAAAATGTACCCACGTCAAGCTTGTAAAAATGTGGCTTTTTTCTGATGGCTTTAAAGTGAATCTTTGTTTGCTGAGATTGTTGACATTTAAAAATGCAGCAGCTGCCTCAAAGAGATCGTGATGAGCATTTTATTTGGCAAAATGTAATATCTGTGCCGTTAAGCGGTGAGTTCAGAGGGGTTGTTCTTACTTCGTATGTCGACAGTCGGTCCAGGTAGGAGAGCAGTTTCAGTCGACTGCGACACAGCTCTTTCTGCTCCAGGGTCAGCCTGAATATGAAGAAACACACATATGCATGTCAGCAAAGTCCGGACAGTTAACGCCACAGTGAAATTAGATGTCTACCTTCGTCTGTACACCGCAACCAGCTTCAAATTCACTGGAAATTGACTCTGCACAAGAAATTCACAGGGACATATTTTTTGACTAGACTGCCCTCCGTAATAATCATTTTCTAAAGCAGCTAAATCAACTTCTTTGCACCCCAAAAACCCCATTCAGTCGTTATTTATAGGATTCTATCTGTCAATGAGGTGAGTGATTATCCTACAAGAATCAAATCAATGTCCAGCCTCACTTAATCACAGCTGTAAATAAACTGAACGACTAAGAAACATTAAAGGTCCGGGCACAAATCAGAAAATATCTGTGAAAGGATCAGGTCTGCCCCTTGAAGATCAATCCCAGATCAACAGCACTGGACCTGACCTCTCATCCTTCGTCTTAATCCCTAATCCCTAATTACTGAGGGTGATATCAGGTTTTATCGGGGTGTCTGTGCAAAGACTAACAAAGATTAACACTGGCTCAAAACACCCTCTGGCACATCAAAGAGTGCTGGCTTAGAGCTCACACTGCTGGTAATTACTTTGCTCTGTGTTCTCAGAGAGAGGCTAAGAACAATGGGAGCGAGGAGACGAATGGCAAAGGGGTGAGGAAGAGCGATGAGGAGAGATGTTTAAAATATATGCACCCCTCTGCTGTTGAACAGCTCGAAACGATGAAAACGCAGAGAAAATCTGACACTAAAAAAGCTCATATTCTGGGAAGTTTCTTCATTTTAAACTCGCACGGTACAGATTACCAGAGGTAAAACATGCTTTAAAAAAATATTCATTCAGTATCTACATTCGTTAGACACTGAGAGAAATATTTCAAGTATCCGTTTCTGTTATGGCCCTCAGCTAATGAAAATGTAAAATATTCGTTTTTGTTTTTAGAAAATTTGAATATTACAAAACAGCAAGAAAATAAAAGGCTTTTCAATTTACTGCAGAGTATTTGCTGTTTTTTTAATTAAACACTGCATTATTGCAGAGTAGCATGAAGATTGCCAGCCATTGTTTCTGCTGAAGTAACCCCTGGTTGCTTTAATAATGGACTAATGCACTTTTCCCTTCCACTTAACTTTCCATTTCTATGCTTGAATGCAGACAGCTTCTTTAGAAAGAACCTTTTTTTGTCTTAACCTCCCTGTGGAGTGTGTTAATGATTGTTGGCTAGACAACGCTCCACTTCGCAGTTTTCCCTATAATTGCATACAGGCCATTGAATGGCCATAACATGAACATTCTGTATTAAAAATATTAGTTTTATTCCTGTTGGTCTTACGTGATATTGACGTTTTCTGAAAAAGTAAATCATGGGATTTCATTAGCTGTAAGCACAGTAATCAAAATTAGAATAAATAAACCTTTGAAGTATATCACTTTGTGGAGCTACAAGTTTAACCTTACAAACTGAATTACTGAAATACATTTTTCATGATTTTGTAATCTATTAAGGTGTATGTACAATTCAACAACTCAGTTCAACTAAGATGCAGTATAAACAACATGTGCTGCAGTTCAGTGCTAAACATACAAAAGGAAACCTTGGTAATACACCACAGTGGGAAACACCTGAGCTGCAACTTTAAAATGGTTTAAGGTCTTTTCCTGTATTTTTCTTACAATTGTAAGTAAAAAAAAAATATATATTATCTGTGACACCTTAAATTGTATTTAATGCTGTCTGTTTATATAAAGTACAAAGCCTACCGTATTTTTCGGACTATAAGGCACACTTAAAATCCTTAAACTTCCTAAAAAATTGATGGTGCACCTTATAATCAGGTGCGATGTACATATGATTGCTGTTGTGCTTACTGACCGATTGTATGTGGTACAATGCGCTCAAAAATCTGTTAAAATGTGTAAGTACGACTTTGGTAAGCAACGAAGCCGCGCCACTCCATGGATATTCGGAGCATTACGGTACACTGTGTCACTACCTGAGCTGTCTACAAGACTGCCTGACTGTAATGTCGAAACTAGAAGTACATTCATGTGAAGGCCCCCACATACTCATAGTTCACTCCGCGGAGGTCTGCGCGCACTCAAGCCGGACTCTGCGCATTCAGTTAGAAGTCTTTACATCGGACTGTTTTAATCACACATTTTACCGTTCTGCCGTTCATCCCACTGGCAGAAAGTGGGGGAATTGTAGGAATTTGCCAAAAGAAATGTTGCCAACAGTACGCTCGAATATGAAGGCTAAAACATCCGTGGAGAGTCAGCGTAGGGCCTTTAGGCAGCCCAGTCCGGGAGTACGCCCTAGCAACAATAAACCTGGTAAGTCAATCCAACATAAAAGTGACGTTTATTTTGGCCGTATGTTAGAAACAGGGCAGTGTAGACCAACTACTCTGTTCTCCTGACAGAGACGGATAGAGAGCTTTGTACGTGAAGGGGTGGAGTGATATTACACACTTGGGAAGAATATTGTGCGCCTTATAATCCGGTGCGCCTTACAGGCTGAAAAATAACGTACATTCACTTTTGCTTTTCTTGTGTTTGTCATCTGAAGGTGCAAGGAGAGTGATGAGAACAGTAGAAGGCCTGGAACAGACCAAGAGCAGCAAAAGGACTCTGCTACAGAAAGCCCCGGCAGGGCATGCCCACATCTCCAGTCCCTGCTGATCCAGCACTGGAGCTGGGGTGCACACTAAATTCTTTTATTTCCACTTGTTTCCAACCATTTCTGCCATCGACATCCTCAGAAACCATTTGTATATGGTGTGAATGTCGAGTTCTCCTGTAAACGTGGTACACACATTACTCAAAAAGAGAAAAGGGGGGTTTTATCAGAATGCGCAATAACAATCATGACTTTTTCGTTGTTTATCTCTTTGTTTTGCTCGAGTGATGCTCTATGGTTTGATGCACAAGACGCCCTGACTGACTCAAGCGCAGATGTGATCGATATCAAGCCATTTCTGGAATGGTTGTGTAGTTAAAAAGAAATTAAGAGAATTGTGATGTGACTCACAGGCCTCAGCCGCAGGCCCCTCGTCAACATGGCTAGATCCATTAGCTGCACAGACACAAACACATTTTGGGGACGCGTGTCAACTCCCTGGGAGACACGACGACTCAAAGACTGATAAGAGAGAAATATCCGCATTTTAAGAACTTAATTCACTAATGATTCAATGCAATAGCCTATTCTATGGTTATAAATTATCAAGTTTTTTACACCCCCCTTAAACCCTGCGCTCACCTTCCATCTTATATTTATCTACATGACTACAGCTCTGCAATTAAACTCTGATTTATTTGGATGAGCCACAGAGACAATCACACAATCCAATCATGAAATATTACCAAAAGAATGCATGGCAGCCATTACAAAAGCTCATTGTTACAAACTGTATGCTTGTTCTCATTCAAATGTACAATGGAGGCTCAATAGTTATTTTAAGAACCCGTTGTAAGAAGAACAAAAGACACAGCATAATCAAGTTACTCCAGATTAAAGCCAGCAGTAACAATGCACACAGTATGTATTTACATTTTAAAAGTGCATCATCCCTGCAAGTTTATGCATATTTCCCTCTGTTAACTTTCATTTATTTAGAGGTGTGTGTAATGTGCATAAAATTGCATTAAGAGGGTTTTCGGGCCACATCGGTGCACAAATTTGCATGTGCGTATGAGGGGTGATTAGTGATCACTAAAGGGTTTTTCATTAGTCTTTCTCTGGGCACTTGACAACAAAGGCATAAATTACCTCCAACAGATTACCCACTAATCTGCGCCAATGGTTTTCCTCTGTTTTTCTCCCCTCATCTTCATTAGCATGGCTGCCTTTATGATCCTCTCTCTCATGCGCCACCTAATCAAACTATCAGAGTTCAATTTGGCAGCCCTCTCTAATATCCACTCCTGCTTTCTCTGGCTACAACCATAACATGTTAGCTCAAGAGTCCCCTGTCTGGTGTAAAGTGGATACCAAAAAAAAATACAGTACTACTGTAATATTTCAATATGCAAGGCAACAACTTGCCCAACAAGCCGTCTCCCACGGGTGAGGGTCAGGTTTTTTTCCTTCGTGGGATATTTCCACCCACTCAACAAATGGTCCTCCCAAGTTATCCAAGTTAATAAATAGACATTACCCACTGTTTTGTAAAAAAAGGAAAAAAGCATGACGTAAAACAATTACACAAACAGTAATTGAATTAACTCTAACAGACACCAACGCATGGGTTTGTGCTCGTCAGCTCAGCTCCAGCCGGCAAACAGATCCTCTCATGCATTCGAAGACAGAGACACCTCCAGGCTTTCTGCCTGGTTCAAAATAAGGCGGCACTATGCAGAGAAAACTGGCTTTGTAGTGTTTTGTTTTTCTACCTTGTTTCATGAACTGCATCAGTTCTACTTTCTGCCTCCTGGGTTTTGGGAGAAACTTAAATCTCAAATGCAACCAATCCAAACTGGCTGGAGGCTCCGGAGCTGTTGGTACTGGATAAAAAAAATGAGCTTTTTCTGACACAAAAAATGTTGTGGCTGAATTTGCTGTGATCTTGTAGAGCTCACATAAAATGAATGGCAACAAATTGTTTAACTAGCTTCTTGTTCTTCATCTCCATAATAATAATAATAATAATAATAATAATAATAACCATAAGTGAATTAAATAATTCTGGGCTTCCATGTGGGCTTTTATCACAGTAGTAGTCATAATTCTCATGTGAGATCTCACTTCCCTCTGATGATCCTCAGATTCATTTCAGTTCTTCATTCTGTTGACCACCAAATAAACCCAACCAGCACAATATTGTCCAAAACCGCATAGGATGAACTCTTTTTAATGGACCAACTGATCGCACTGGGCGTTTTGAGAGTTGGATAACATTTTTTAAAAATGAAATGCAAAATAAAGCTTGGAAATATAAATATTTTTAGTAATCTGTTCTCCTTTTCAGTTATTTTTTAAAACTGCATGGGAACCCTCGGAGATGGGTTGTCAGTAATCCTGCACAATACCTGATATTCTTGTCTTGAGACTATCATTGGGAAGGTGTTGACCAAGCCACACAAGACAAAACAGATCAAGAGTTTGACCTCAGAGGGAAAGTGACAAGGCCAGTTGATTTCAGGAGATATGGTGTGAGGAACAACTTCTCAATCAGTGATTAGAGCAATAAAAACTGCAATGAATTTCTATTAAAAACCAAATCATGGCTCTTTACTTTGCAATAAAACCGGCGCTTTACCACCAGCTGTTAGACTGGTGCATGAAACTGCAGACTTATAGGTCAAATGCTGGTAGTAAAAGCCGCATACCTGCTGAAATCAACTTTGTCTAGCAGCTCCTGTCTCTTCCTTTTCTCCGTCTCCTTCTTTATCTCCAGCTCATCATCATCTGACAAGAGGTCTTCATATGGGAGGTCATCAAGGTCCACATCACCAGGCATTATAAACCTGAGAAATGGAAACAGAAACGACATCAACAAGCATGCAGAACGCAACACGGGTAAAAATGCCTTGGGCCCTTGATACAGATGTCCGCGTTCAGCACCACATGTCCCACCTGCCGCCATCTTCATTTAGCCCAATGGCTATCAGGGCCTCGAGGTCAGTTCCCTTCAGCCCATACTGCAGCAGCTCTTTCGCAGCATCTACGTTTTCTGGGACACGCTCCACACACTCGTGCAATACCCAGGAGCGCTTGCGGATTTTGCTCTAAGAGAGGAATAAAATACGAAGGATTGAGCCCAGAAAAAATTATGTAACAAAGTGAGAAAGAGAGTTAGAAAAGAGATTGAAAACATTTATGCAACAAAATAGAAGGAAGGCTTTAAATAAGCGTATGTGTTGTTTTTTTCTAAACTTCAGATTGTTGCTTGTCTCACACAGCTCTACTTAACATACTTTCCTAAATATACTGAGATAAAAAGCCGAACGCTCGGGTTTCTCTCTCCTTTCCTTCAATTCTTACCAGGTAATCTTGAATTGAGGCGATGCTGACAGGGCTCTTCCTCCACTGTCGCTGGTAGACCAGATCAGAGTCCAGGTTATACACCTGAGCGAGAGACAGGGCTTCTCCGTATTCCTCATTGTCAATCTGTGGCAGAAAGACACACAATCAACAACTCTACCTTTTATTTGCACCGTGAAACAGACACACACACAGCAGAGGAAAGAGTGCGAACTTAGCACGCAGGCAAGTGTTTTTAGATGAAAGAGCATAGAGCTCACGAGAAACTACTTAGAAAATGTACTAAACTGCAAATATCAGAAAAGGTGTTATTTGATTGAGATATAAAGTAAAAAGAAAATGAATGCAAAACATCTGATGTAATTTATGTATCTTCCATCATTTAATCTTCTCTTCAAGGGTACTTAACTGATATACATTTCATGCACAATATCCTTCAGGTGGATTTAAAACAAACTCGAATAAATTGATTTATTTAAACGAGAATCTATTTTTCACAAGGCACCAGCAAAAACAACACTAAAGCATTTATTATTAATATGTCAGAATTTACATCACTTTGACATCATTTCTTGCAGTCATTGTCACTTTTCTGTAACTAAAATGCGGCTCTTTAAAGCCCGGGATTACCTTGTGTATGAAAGGTACAACATGAATAGAATCATTTTGCTTTGAAATTAACAGCCCGGTGTTTTATATTGGCCAAGGTTTCGACTAAACCTGGCAACAAAGCGGGGTGTCCCTGAACAGGAACAGTTGAGACGGTCGCTCTCACAATCAATGTGTAATGTGTCAGTGCTGAACTGTGGTGCAGATAAGGAGACGGTCCCATGGTGAAAGCAAGTTGTTACCAAGAGACAATCTGAAATGTTATCGGGAGCAAAATGTTAGCCAGTGCAAAAATATCCAGCTGCAATAAAATGCAACCTCAGGGGTCCAAACCACACAAGAAGCCACTGTTTACTCAGCAGGAGCATTTAAGGGAAAGTGTTAGCATTGTTAGAAACAGAAAACTCGAACGTGTTGAACACGAATAAATCACAAATGGCTTATCTGTTGTTTTCTAAAGCAGATCAGCAAATTTAAAATTCACTTGTCTGCCACATACACACACACAAAAGCATTTGCAGCACCTCTAGAAACCAGCAGCATCATTACCATATATAGGCGATGCAGTAGCTTAGGAAACAATATAGTGCTACTGCAATTTGATTTAAACTGAAAAATAAATTCTCATCAAAAACAAAACATTTCTAATGGGGGATATGGGCCAAGTAGGTTTGAGAAAGGGTGGAATAAACCTTTATGCTTTCCTCAAAAGTCTAGTTGCACAGGAAAAGTGGGTGGCGCTTTGTAAACATAAATTGAAGATGACAGATGTAACCTCACCAACAAGAAATAGGCTCTCTGTTCTGTGCAATTTTTGACCAAAGATTATGACACAACTGTCTTTGCGGAAAACTGAATGCAGAAACTTATGCAGAAAAGATTTCAAGAAAAAGGAATAACCAGACCAGGGGGCTCATCCACATAACTTTGATAAATTAGATTCCTTAAAAATCTAAGATAATAGGCTGCAGCAGCAACTTTTCTTAATGGGAAAGAAGATAAATCCCGTAATTATTTATTGTCCGTTTTCCAACTATTTGCTTCATAAATCCAATCAAGAAATAAAGCTGTTTGCCCTAAATCCATGACGAACAACCACACCCCTAACGGACTTTTCTATCAACTTTTTCAAGCCCTATTTATAAGCCCAATCTCCATAATGCCAACAGTTTTGGTTTCCAGGGATGAGGACTTGTTTCCTCTGGCTTCCTCTGCCTCTGATTTCACAGTCCTCAACATCTACCATAGTTATGCTGTTGATTAAAACATGGATCGATTATGTGTGCAAAAAGTGGGACTTTTGGCCACTTCCATTCAATTTCTCCAAATCTAAAAGTTGCCAAAATTGAACTTTTTGGGCTCACAATTTGTTTTGGCCACATTTTAAGTTGTTTAAGCTTTATTTGCTGACCAATTAAAATGTTTCCAAGTAGAACTATTATGTCACGTGACGCTGAAGCCTTCACTTCACCAGATCTTTGACCTGCTCAATGCACCTTAGGAGTTGGTGAAGTTGTGCCAGAAACATTTGGATCTGCAGGTTCTAAATTTTGCAACAGAAATCCCTCAACGCTGAGGTGAATTACAGCCAGACATGAGTCCCCAAAGAAAATGTTTACATCCCTGGGCCTGGTGCCAGTTTGCTAGGTCTCCAACGTACTTTTCTCTGACCACATTTCTCCTTCCTCGTCATATCTGTTTATTTATTATTTGTAATTTTTGTGGCATTAGTGTCCTTTTCATAAAGGTAAGCTGACAGAGGGGGCTGAGAGAGAGGGGGAAGACATGCGGCAAAGGTCCACAGGTCCTTTAACCCGGCTTGGCCGCATTGAGGACTAAGGAGTCCGTATATGGGCTATGTTTGCTACCCCTGCGCCAGCGAAGCGCCTCCTCCTAATATTTATTGGGACAAATTTGCTATGTAAATCTTCATCTTTGAAACTCACAGTCAAGCTGGACACTTTGCCGTCACTACTTTAGTCCTGAGTAGTCATTGTGTTACACATTGATGCTTGTGTTTGGTGTTTCTTATGAAACATATTGACTTAAGCAACTTTTAAAGGAGCTACGATGATGGGTACATTTTCTATAACGGCTTTTCACACGCATTTCTTAACTTCAGATAAGGGACTGTGATTAAACTGCAATCCTGAGCACACAAACGAAAAATTGTTAAAATGATGATTCATGCCTAGTTTTATCTAGACAGAAAATTTGCATCATTGTTACTCAAAATGACAGCTGAGTAATAAAATACCTACTCTATTGCTCTCTCTAATATTTGAAGTTTACATTTCATTAGCATTTTTACGTGGGATTTTATGAGCTTGCACATGCAACGTCATTGTTTCTGCTGTTATTATTCAAGCTGAATTGGACCATCCTCGAGGTTTCTGTCATACCAGCACCGAACAATATGATTTAATCCAACAACAAAAATAATGACACCACATTTTATGTAGGCCCACTCAGTGTGCGCCTAAGTAACCCGCCAAGCAAGCTGGTCGACAGACACACAGAGGATCCCGTTCTCTCAGTGTGTGGGAGTTAAAACGCAACACATTAGCCAGACTGTGGATCCTGGAGGCCAGAAAGAACACCACACAGCTAAACCTCTCGTAGGAGGAACACAAAAAAAAAAAAAAAAAAAACACTCCCTCTTCTCTCTAGAGTCTTCTAATAAAACTGTTTGCAGCCTTGCCAGTGTGCCGCTAAAGCAGCCAGGGTTTCACCGCCAAGTGCATCATCAAACTCCTAAAACATGTGAGGAGGCTGGCTTAAGGAAATAACCCACTTGACCAGAACCCACTCGCTCTAGCTCAGTGTCGCCGCCTAATCACTGGTCTTAGAATTGTTTGAATGTGTGTGAGGTTTGGGAAATTTTGGTACCACTTTTCAATCAACCTGTCCTTTTGAATGGTTGATAAATTAATAAACTTGTTATGAATTAAGATGTAAACACTTTGTAAACCATTAAAAAAGTAGATTTAATACAGAAACCTCTAATGAAAAAAAAATGTTACCAGTAGCACAAGTACATGAGGAAGGTAGAAGCAAGAACGATAGAAGGAAAAATAGAAGGAGTCAAAGGAGGAAGGATAAGAGGAAAATCTATACAGTGGGAAATCAAATGAGGTCTGGAAATACAAATACTTTTCAATATTTTTATTTCTTTGGTCCATACTTATCCAGAAAATAAAGAAATAATATCCTATACTCTTTTAGACTTTTCTAGACTGAGTAGGAACCCTTTTTTATAGCAATGTGGTACAGAAATGTCATAATATAAATATTATCAGTGAGTAAGCAAAAGAGGAAATGACCAATCCAGCTTTTTCTTGCTGAGCCTGACTCCGTTTTTTTTTTTTAAGGTCTGACCTGCCGATTCAATTTTTTCCTGTAGATTACAACACACAGCAAAAAAAAATAACTTAAGATGCAAGTTCTTTGACAGAACTAGTATTCTTGAATCCAAAAGAAGATGGAAATTTTGCAGATTTAGTTTATTAAACTCAAAAAGTTAACCAAAGTACATGCTGTTGATTGGTCTGTTTATAGACCTACAATGGTAGGAAGTCTCAGCTTTGATGCATTTGAGGAACAGGGAAAGAAAGAAAAATTTATATTTTCAGTAGTTGACCTGCTGATTATACACCAGTGGCCTTCAAGGCAAAATAATCAGCTTCCAGTCTAAATAAGTGGTTATATGTGCTCGCCCCCCTGCAGAAATCAAGACACCTGTTTAAATAAAAGAAAAAAATAGTCTAAGAATTAATCTCCTGATCTTTAGCGAACGTAACAGAATTATTATTTAGCAAGACAGCCATTTGGCAAGTTAATTAAATTATTAAAATCCTGTAAAACCTTGTCCATATTTTTTCTGATTTTATGTAATAGACAATACAAAGTAAATGTACCTTTCTCAAGGTCTTTTAGAAAGGCAGGAACATCAGGCACCTCTATCGTGACCCACGCCACGGTGCCGGAAATCCAGGCAGAGCCGCGGAATTTGACATAAAAAGTGAAACATCCTAGATTTTGTTGTTTTGTGCATTTGATATTACAAATCTCCAGAAATCAGTGATGTCCTATAAGTGTGCCCTTATACCAAGGTCCAAAATGAAAGATCAGTAAAAGCCTTACTACTCTTCTGCTACGTCTCAGCCTCCGCTTCGTCTGATAGAGACCAGACTGCAGCAAGTACTACTGGCGAAGCCAAGAGCTTCGTTTATAAAGCAGGAAAACGGCTCACATGCCCCCCCCCCCACACACACACACACACACAGATAACTGGAACTACAAAAAGAGCATGTTCTGATCCAATTTATAAACTAGAGCCTCTCATCACAGAGAGAAAACAAGCTATCGTTAGGATTTCTAAGAGACAAATTTACAGAAAAGCTTGAGTGCAGCGAGATGTGCATTTACCAACTTTTTTTTAGCCGCATGACCCGAGTCAGGTCGACATTTACAAAGAGATGATAAAGCTGCGAGTGTTAAGGCCATGCATCCTAATCATCATTATTGGTACCAAAGTTAGAAACACATTTAAAAGACTACTCTAGATTGTGTTAAAAGTTAAGTTTATATCTAAAGTGTTTTTATTTTACAAAAAGCACTATTTCTTAGCTTTCTTATGAAATATGGTATAACAGAGGTGGTTTTAATCGCTATACAAAAATATTAAATTTTTGTCATTTTTCTATTGAACACAATTTGCTACATTTTAAGGTTAAATGAGGTTAAATTATGTGTTTGTTTTGTAATACATTGAAGTATAAAAAAATAAGACGGAGCTAAAGAGATAATAAAATACTATTTGGAAAGATAGGTTTTTATAGAACCCTACATTTAGGCCCCTCATTGAGGGCAGACAAGTTATTTTAACCTGTGTCCTGCTGTACATTAGGCTTTGTTTCTTCTCAATGTTTGTTCTTGTGTATAGGGTAACTTTTGTTAGTTGAAGCATGAGAACCCATTAGGTTGGCCAAGCTTAAGTTTAAATCTCTTATGAAGTTGGAGAGCTCCATGCATTTTACTTTCAGATTTTAAAGCGGTTCAGAGTCACAACTGAACGACTGTGGTCATAAAGTGACTTTTGTTTTCCTTGTGAGGTGTAAGGAAGTTTTTATCAACAGATTTTGCTCATCCCTAGATGTCCTGGACCTTCAGAATTATCTAGAAAATAGAATAGACCTTCGAACACAAAACTTGAGAACCTGTGTAATAAGGCATTAAGAAAGAAAATGTGTTTTTGTTTTTCAATTTGTTACAAATTTAATTTAATTTTCAATTTGTCAAATTTAAAGAATGATATCTGGTCTGCCCTCTCAAATCTGATATTTTCAGTACAGCCAATTTACACAAGAAATGATTCATGTGCCGCAGGGTCTTTTGCAGAGCTAGTCTTTTTGAATAAACCTGAACTCGAAGAAATTATAAGATTATACCATTTATGTATCAAAGCTTCTGTCCTTAAAGCTATAGCTGGTAATCCTGTTCAGAAACACTTTTTGTTATACTGGGTAAAATCGTCATTCTCTGTGGGCGCTCTTTGAGTAAAAACTCAAAGAGCATAATTTTGTCATAATGTTGTTCCTGCTCTCACCCCCTCTGTCCCTCAAGTTCTGGGGGAATTGCCTAATCCAGTGGTTTTCAATAGGTGAGGCGCGCCTCCCATGGCGGGCACCAAAGAGTCACAGGGGAAGAATGCGCTGGAGAAGACAGCGATATTTGTGCCTTCTGTTTGAGCGCGCAGGAACCAATCCGAACGCGCAGTGAGACAACTCTCAACGTTCAAAACCGGTCTGGTGCGCGCTCAACTCCGATAAACTCTTCTCAACCCACTGTCTTCGCGCTCAGTTCCATCTCTGCTCGAGCGTGACTTTGCTCGCGCGCTCGTCCTGCTCATTCAACGCTCAACACCAGCTGTGCGCTCGCTCGGCTGTTTCTGCACTCGCTCAACTCTGTCTCTGCGCTCGCGACTTCAAAAACTGTCCACTCCACCAGCCAATCACAGACAGGTTTTTTTTCCATCCAATCAGAGTATGACTTGCAAATACTGCATTCAGATGGATTAAATCAAAATGTTGCAGCTTTTGGCAGAAATTACTAAACATAACGGTGGGATTGAAGAAAGAAAAAAAAAAGAAAAAAAAAAAGAAAAAGTTTAATATTTTAGCCTAAAATTGTCAGCATTATTTAAAGAGCACTTTAACACAAGGTAAAACAAAGTGCCAAACATAAGAAATACATCACTAAGAGATAAGATCTAATAAAATGTTTGGTTGTTAAAATGGCAATAGGTTTAAATTGTGTATAATTAGCCTAAAAAGTAAATCAGAATATGGAAAGTGTTGACATCTGTTAAATTCAGGTTATCTTTTTTTATTATTATTTCAGTTGACGTCTCCTGTTGATGTGAGTTCAGTTTGACATTGGCGTCTGTTTAGTTCAGTTTGTCTGCTGTTGAAAACAATTGTTTATGAATTTGCTCTAATTTTAAAAGGTAGGCCCTCTGTTCGTGATGTTTCAGTAAAAGTAGCCTGTAAGATGGAAATATTTGGATGGATATTTTATGAATAGGCCTTTTTTATGAATGTACTTTGTTAAAAGAAACAATAAAAAAAACATGTATTGGGCTATCAGTTGTTTTTGAAACAGCATTCCAGGAACACAAAAGAAAGATGCATTTACTGCAGGGACTTATGTGGGGTAGGTTTGTGGTTGGGGGGGGCTTGGCTATCTTTACCTATTCCGAGGGGAAGCTCACATTCAATGAATTTGAAAACCCCTGGCCTAAACTATTGATTTTCCCACATGCCATCATTCTGACACACTCATGTAACACCACTGTGTGTGCTCATTCCTTCATAGTTTCCGCTTGCGGGCTGAACATGCGCACTTCTAGTGTTTATGTAACCGGTTAGCTTAGCGGCTAGGTTAGCGGTTAGCTTAGCGGTTAGCCGTACATTGTAGCTCCGCTGCTCTCATCGTAGACTGAACATGGGTGAGAGTTGCAAGAAGCGAACCGCGTTGATGTGTATGAGAAAAAGAGGAAGGCCTCAGTAGAAAGAAATAAGACCAGAGTGGATTTGGGAGATTTATTTTTCACACGATCCCCCTGAAGAGCGGAAGAGCATGGTAAGATGGTCTTGCGCATGCGCAGTTACTCAAAAAGGGACTCGGGGAAACTTCCGGAAAAATATCTGCAACCCTAGCTTTAATATATCTGATGTTTATGAAACTTCAAAAGTGTGCAGTAATGCACATGATACTGGTTGGTGAGTCTATAGACAGGGACTGGGGAGAGTTCCTAGTTTTAATATATTTAGTTAAAGAACAAAACTAGGAGGTGCTGGTGTGGGGTGGGGGTGTCAGACGTTTTTTGCTACTTGACAAGCTGGTCAGGAATCTGATCCGATAAAGAAAAAAAGTCTACGACACCAACACAAGCAAGGACAAAAAAAAAAATCTACAGCAGACGTGCAGCATCAGCCATCAGGGGAATTGCAGTCGGTACCTAGTGTAACAAAGAGATAATAATGATGTATTACTTTGTAACTCTCACAGTTAGGATTGATGGTGATGAGTGATGGCATCTAATGATGATGACAATGATGAAGAAGGGACCAGATGATGGGTCATAAAAATGACGGATGTACCGTGCTCCAACTGGGGACTGTACAGGGAAGATACCGCTCTCACTGTGCCCCAAGATAAAGCTTGTTGTTGTCTTTTGCTGCAATTTGTAGTGAGCAGCACCAACAGCAATATTTCTATAAAGCAATTAGCATTTCAAAAAACACCCCCCGAGACTGAAAAATACCCTTAAAGCAGACTGAGTGCCCTGCTTGGTTTTTCATTTCTCCTCAACAGCCTCCTGGAGCCCATCCAACAAAACAATAGTCCTTTCTCTGAGCGGAGAGAGATTTATTTAGTATGAAACAGATTCCACTGAAGCCCCAATTACAATTCAGTCAATGACCAAACAGATGATAGTGACTTCCTTCAATTGCTGCTAAATGAAGTGCCAAAAAGAAATGCAAAGTTTCACAGTGAATGTGGCGTCCTCTGCGAAAACGAACTGCTCAATAAAATTGATTACTGGCATTACAGTGAGGTGCACATTACTCCTGTAATAGTTCTAAATGATAAAAGGCAGCGCATAGGGTTTATATAATTAGACTTGAAGTATCATGGAAATACTACACAAGCAATATCCATTTCGCCTGCAAAATGAATTTGTAACTCAGCGGGAGGCAGAAGAGCACATCAGTGGAGGAGTTGTGGTTTGGACAGCTGAGCTAAATGAGCTTTCAAGTTCAAACATGAAGACGTTCCCGTATAAACACTGACTGCTGTCGTTTTTGTTAAACAAACCACATGAGCATGTGGCTCTGTATGATTGTTTTAGACACCAAAGTTCTCCTCCTTAAATAGGAACTTGCCACAGCTGAAAACAGTCAAAAAGAATCGGGAACATAAAACCAAAAATCTTGTGTGTTGACACAACGATTTACAACAATGTTCTAGAACGTGGAGTTGTTCACTAGCCCTTTGGGTATTTGTGCAGGTAAATACAAATCGTTCCAAACAATACCATGATGACCATCTCAGTTAACAATTTAGCCATCTTGTTAAAAAAAATGCAGTGAACTGCAAATATTCATAGCCCTTGAGGAATGCAACTCCAAACCAATGTATTTTATTGGAATTTTTGTTTTTCCTTCAAGAAATCCAAAATAAATGTGATTGAAGCCCACTTTAGTCTGATACCCTGAAATAAGATCAGTACAACCAGATGCCTTCAGAAATTACATCATTAGTGCTCCATTAAGACCTCGGAGGTTTGTTGCTGAACAGTAGTGAACAAACAGCATCATAAATGCAGCAGACAGGTTAGAGGTAGGATTGTTAAGTTTAAAGCAGGACTAGGTTGCAAAATAATAACATTTCACAAAGCACTGTTCAATCCATTATCTAAAAACAGAAAGAACATACAAAGCTGCTAACAGTGGCCCTGCTAATGGCAAGCATTAACCAAACATACAGCCAAGAGGCTCAGGGCATCTGGAGGAGCTACAGAGATCCATTGCTCAGGTGCAGGTTTATAATCATGCACTCATTTGTGTTGAGGCATCACAAAAAAATGAAATTAATAAAAAATTACAACAAAATACATTGATGTATGTAGTTATAATGTGACAAAATGTTCAAGGAGCATAAATGCGTTGAACATGCACTTCCATAACAAAGATTAGCACTCTGTTATTGAAAAGTGCTATATAAAGGAACTTGCCTCTCCTAGAAATACGTAAATAATAAATATAACATATACTATGAAATTTTTTATAGCAACATATTTAAAGAAAATCTATTCAAACCCTAACATGGCAGCTTTTCATCTCCATACAGGACTTAAGGTGATTCCAAGTGGAGGCTAGGAATAAAAACTAAACTACTAGAGGTACCCCTCTCTTTCAGCTGGAGCTCCATTAGAGACGTCTTCTGGCCCAGAGTTCATGTGTTTATCTGTTTTTAAGGAATAACTGTATGCTCATTTACTGCTACTTTAGTATCATGTGTATAATATCACATATAGTGCTGAATACAAGCTGAAATGTTTAAAGCCTCCTACCTTCCTCTGATACAGCTCTTCTGGGGTGGTGGACCTCAAACTGACCAGGCGGTAGTTCTTGATGACCGTTCGGGGGCGCTTGCGTGGCGGCGCGAAACGTTCCATCTCGGTCACGTAATACAAGCCCTGCTTGACGTAGCCGAAGTAGCGGGCTTTTGCGGAGGACTCTTCGTCTGAATCAGAATCGCCACCATCATCTCCTTCCTCTTCCTCGCCCGACGCTCCGCTGCTGAGATTGCTTTCGAAGCGCACGCGCTTCTGAGCAAGTCTCACTTCACACTGATGAGTATGACAGAAAGGCAGAAAGTTAACGGGGTGGAAGCACAGGACAAAAAAATAACGGGACACTTGAAGTTGCCTTTAAAATCCAGCTTAGTCCTTTTTTCGGTTTAATCACTGAAGACGTTAATAATTGTCAGTTTCAAACACCTAAAACATTCATTAAACAACACAAAGAGTGACCTTTGACATTATAAACTAGCAGTTTCAGATATACAGAACAACCTTGACAATTGAGCATTCAGTGAACAGGAAAGGGAGGATACACAGATGGCTGGGTGCAATTCATCACAGATAAGATAGAGCTTTACAAAAACAATCAACATTTATGGGGAGGCTGTTTCTTGCACCAGGCCTTACTCTGTAACATAGGAGAGAGCGATATCAGTTAAAGGAAAAAACACTTTGATGTCTGAATAAACTCAAACCATAAAACCTTTTTAATAGTAATGAGTAAATGCATGATAAATGCAATAAACATAGTAAATAAAATAAAACATGTAGAAATAATAAAAATAACTCCAACAATAATAATAATATGTAATTACTCAATGTTGAATATTCACTTTCTTCTCCAATAATGCCGTAAATTAAGAAAAAAAAAGAGATTGAGTGGAAAAACCTAAAAGTTTAGTAGACAGGGGTAATGAAGTGGACAAACTGAAGTGACTTTAGGTACTTTGGGCATAGACTGGAGCACCAGGGTGAACTGGAGCATCACTACTCAACAGCACCTTTATGACACAAAAAGACCATTAGCTGGATGTAACTTTTTTTTTTTTAAAGGCCATAGACTGTGTTCTGGAAAAGCAAACTTTACGCCGATTTAACGACCTCACGTGCTAAATGCTAAGTACACACACACGTAGACCGGCCCTGTCTTCTGCACTGATTTCGTGTGTATTTTAGTCTGTCAATCAGTGAGCATGCTGATGTGAATACAAACACAACGGATGGAGAAATACAACAGGGGCAGTATAGCTCATGTGAAATCAGCACGAACAAAGATGATTACAGAACTTGTCTATCCACACTCCACAACGTCGTTACCGGTCACAAAGCCACCCTCATCTACTGTAGTGCCTCTTTTTTATGTCTTATGTCTTATTCTGACAACATAGATCATCAAGATTTCCTCCAGTGAGGCTGGACAGCAAACACATGTAAACGGATCCATCCCTTAGGAACAGGTGGGCCTATTTACATGCATAAAGGGAGTATAAATAAACCTTATACAGCCTAAGTTACCTGACAGACAACAGCACCAGAATAATAATGTTTTGACAGCTATATTGCTGTGGTGTAGGTAAACCTCCAGAAGTAAAGCGCAGTTATTGGCTGTAGAAAAGCGAGACTTTCAGCCACTTCCATTCACTGCTGCTGCACAGTTCAATGTTGAGCTAACCTGTACTTGACTTCACTTCATCATGGACTATTTTATGTTTTTTTGTTTTTTTTTAACTGAAGTATAGTTTCTTTTTTGTAAAAAAAACCCAAGTCTGTCAATGCAACAAAAATTGCAAATAGTGAAGCGCTGTGAATATTTCCCAGATGTACAGTAAGATAGTCTACGGTGGTTATTGCAGATTTTTTACTGTGCTAAATAGTCATTTAGCTAAATTTGGTGGTTTTCTGCAGTCTGGTTCATATAGGCTCACAGGGAGAGTAAACAAACACAATGTGTGTCTTCCAACACGGTAGTTGACAGGATGAGAGGAAACCCTAACAGTTGCTAGCAGAAATAAATAAATTACTGCAATTCGTCATCAGTGGCTTAAAGATTTCCTAAACACAATGGGTCGCCTCTTTAGATTACTCCTGCAAAAATACTTAAAACGTGACCTAAAGATAACATGTGTCCTTTTACATTAATTCTCCATAATGACCTTCTGATAACTCATATGAACGTTTATGTGCCAGCGTTAAATGACAGATGATACACAACGCAAGGACTACAGCGCTGCACATTTAATGAGACAACGCTGATGGTAAGCACATTACATTTACCACGCTTGTGCCCATTCAACAGGCTGTCTAAACACATAACAGCAAGGTCAAACTGATGAGTAAAATATAAATGCAAAGTACTTTCTTTCACTGGTTTTATTTAGTTTTTTGTTTTTTATTAAAGCTGGGGAACGTTTGCGCCTTTCAGTGTCCGAACTGCTTTGGATTTTGTTGCCATTTCCTACTGGGTTCCAGCTTAAGCACTTCAAAACAGTTGTAGTTGAATCATCATCACAGGCTTTCAAATTATTCCACATTTTTTGGACAAATACCATTTCTAAGCATTCTTCAAATGAAGGTCCATGTTAATGGCAGCAAAGATGCCGCAGTAGAAAATTACTACTGAAAACAAACATCTAAACTCATCATTCCCCCCTCCTACCGCTTTAGAGAGGCTGATGACACATTTCCTCAGGGTTGGCAGCTAAAAAAAAAAACGCTTCTGCAAGATCAGACAACAAACCCGACAAAGGCTCAGGAGTGGAATTAAATGCAAAACTGTATGATTCAGAGTTATGTTTTGCCCCAAATCTTTATTAGTCAAAGAACTGACACTTGTGTCTCTTGTGATGGCTTTTTTATATATATTTTTTTTTACTAACAGTAAATGTTGGGACCAAAAAAGCACTTTAAGAACACATTACAACCCAAATTCCCAAAAAGTTGGGATATTGTGTAAAATTTTCATACACGTTATTTTCAAAACATGGATTTTATTTACAAAAAATTTAGTCAAAATATTAAATGTATAAACTAAGAAATTCTACCGTTTTGAAAATCAATATGCTATTCTTAATCTGAGTGGCAGCAGGAGATCAGAAACAAGTTGGGACACGACCACGTTTATCTCTGAAGTGCGCCTTCGTCATTTAATAGTCTGAACATCGGGGATCTGAGGGGAGCTGGAGTTTTGGAGGGAAATGTCCAATTCTTATCCGATGCAGGATTATAATAGTTCAACAGTCCTGAATCTTCTTTGTCAGACTTTTCATTTCATGATACTCCAATGTCATTGCTTTTTTATTTCATGGATACAGGATTTAGCAAATATATGTAAAAAAAAATCCCAGGATCAAAAGGTAATTCAGTAACTTGATCTGAAAAGTGAAACTGAATCAGATTTATTACAAGCAGAGTGAAATAATCCAAGCATTTATCTACATTTTGTTCAACAAATTTGGCTTACAGCTAATGAAAAACCAAAATTCAGTTTCTCAAAAAATTATAGTATTACAAGAAAACCAATTAACCCAATTGCAAAAAGTATGCCCATGTACTACAGAGCATATTTTCTTGGAGCCCTGGTGTCTCATCTTTCTTAAACAACACCCCATGGATTATCTACAGGCTTTAGGTCAGGAGAGTTTGACATCCTCTCAATGCTGCAGTAATTCCTTTTGCTTGTGCGCTTTTTTTCTTCCACACCTTTTACTTCTACTCAATTTTTCCACTCAAATTTTCATCAAAATGATTACAAGCAGCACACTGAACAGCCAGTTTCTTCAACAAAAAACATTTGTGCTTACCCCCTTGTTTAGGGTTTCAATGACTGTCTCCTTAACAACTGTAAATCAGCTGCTGTATAGGACATAACTTGTCCTTAACATCACATAAAATGTCTTTATAAAATAATTACTTTATTGATCTCATGAATTTAGGTTAGGAATGGGAATAGATACATTATTGTCCCAACAGAGAAATTCTGCCCGTTAAGTGAACGCAGGACACTGGCAATTTAGATCAACTTCTAAACAAGCACGTAAACAAAATAAAAATAAAAACAAGAGACACAATCTCCATCAAAACACACTTAACGACTTGAGTTTAGTAGCACCTTCTACCTGGGGGTGGCAGCACCTTCCAACTGAGGGTGGCGGCACCTTCTAATTAAGGGTAGCAGGACCTTCTAATTAAGGGTAGCATCACCTTCTACCTGAGGGTAGCAGTCTAAAGCAATAACGAGCGGTTACCTCGGATCAGCAGGAAAATATTTTCCCTTGTTAAGAGATCTTTGTTTATAGATGTGTTCCAGGTCATCCAAACTAATTCCCAGCAACTTACTAGCATTGGTCACCATTTTCCTCATCGTGTTCATCCGTGGTCTCGTTGTGCCACTAAATCAGCACATAATACAACTAGTTAAAACACTAGTTCTACACAAAGGAAGACATAACTTCTTCATCATTTACAGGTAACTACAAATAAACTAAATTGTTTCCTTTTTCTGAGTCTTGTGCATTTATCCCACTTCAGTCTGTTACCTAGAACCACAATGAGACATTTGTACTCATTAATGGTCTGTACTGGATGCCTTCTGAGTGTTTAACAGCAGGTGGGACTCCTCACACCAATTCAGAAACTCACCCAACGCAAGATGATGTTCCTGACCACTATTGTAATTGAGCAGGGCTGAATCATCAGCGGACTTATTGAGATACCTACCAAGATTGGCACTGGTAAAGCTGTTTGTATACAGAATAAGTACCAAGGGAGATAACACATAGCCCTGGGGACAGCCTACGCTGGTCATGATTTTATCAGAGAAGGAAGCACCCACCTTCACTCGCTGAACTCTCTGATGAAGTTAAGCAGAGAAAAAGGACCATAGACTGCGAATTCGTCATGTAGCCTCTTTCTCAGTAAGTCAGGCTGGATTGTCTTAAATGCTGATGCAAAATCTAAGCCGCCTCAAGATGTGTAAAGGAAACACAGTCGAAATAGCATCATCAACCCCTCTGCAGGATTGATGAGCAAACTTTAGGGGGTCTAATAACTAATGTATGTGTGAAACGATGTAACTTTTAATCATTTATTCAAAGCATTTCATAACTAGTGAAATTAGTGCAGCAGGGCGGTAATGTTTCTACTTGGTTGGTGATCAAATCTTGGGAATGGGGATAATAGTTTATGCTCTCCATAAAACAGGAGCAATGTGCTTATCTAGTGAGGATTGAAACATTTGGGTAAACATAGTGGACAGCACAATGTCTCAACAAACTGCTGCGGATGTTATTTGGTACAGGACTCTTATGTGTGTTAAGACCCTTGAAAATATTGTAGATTTCTCTTCGTTCCACAGTACAATGCTGATCAGCTCTCCAATCTAATTGTACATGTTCCGCATTGGCAACACGCTGTCTTTCAAAACGAGAGAAGAATACATTTGACTGATTTGCCACATCTCTGCCCCCATCGCTACTAAATCGAGGGGTACGGTAGCGAGCACTGCAGAGCATTGGTCATGGTTTTAATAGACTCCCACACCTGCTTAGAAATTTCCTAGAGACACATTTTGCTCTACTTCATGTTTCTTGTCTATCTTTACCTGTCTTTTAATACCTCTCTCCATGCGCTGCAAGCCATAATCATCAAAATGAACAAGAATAAAAACTTAAATTATATCACTGTGTGTGTAATGCATTTATAACCGTTTAAAATCATCGTTTGATGATATTCTAGTACCCAGAGATGTAGATGTGCCTTTCCAAAAGTCTAACCTGTCCAAGTCATTGGCACCATTTCACCTAATTCACTGTGTTTACACCAGGCCGGATAGTTACTCTCCTCTTTAGTATATAATAATGGAGGAACAGCACACATCTCCATATAGTGCACGACAGCTGCTGGAAGACCAAAGACAATTCTGATTTTGAGTGGTTTAACTGAGAGCCCTCGTGTATTTTTTTTTTTTACAGACAACAGAGGAGGAGGAGAAAAAGCAGGAGCGACAGCTACTAAAGTTTACAGTATACCAATTACAGTTACTCATTAAAAAACTGTCTTGGCTTCAGAGATTCTGTGTTAACGCCTCAGAGTAATTAGTGAAAAACAGATTCTGGATTCCCTGATTCCTTCTGACTCGCCTCGCTAAGGTATTTGCACTAGAAAATGCACAAAAATCTGAGCAATTGAGCCCATCCACAACGCTGCTCTTTTTATTACCTGACCTGTTGCCAATTAACCTAACTGTTTACAAAATGTTCCTCCAGCTGTTTGTTATTCATATAACTTACTTCTGATGCATTTCTTGGCCTCTATTCTAACATTTCCTGAGACCAGATCCTGCTGTAAAATAAAATAAAAAATTACCTATTGTTTCCATTTTAAAAAATACTTCAACTTGTTGACTATGTTAAATTATGAATAAAACACAGGTTTATGAGACTTGTAATCTATTTTTATGTATATTTTACACAACATCCTAATTGGGGTTGTATGTTAGAGATGGGAAAAAGCTGCTCTATACTCCATGATACATGTTTTAAAGCCCCAGAGGACAAAAGCGTTAATCTACATCCAACGTTAATGGATGCTCTCTTGAGACCCAGAATCGGCGCACATCCCTCAATGTGACATTTACCTCCAGGCTTAGGAAGCCCCCTTCGTGCGCAGCGGTGACTCTGGGCGAGGGCTCGAACCATTCGCAGGACTTCCCCAGAAGGTTGCGCAACGTCCTGACGGATGAGACGGTGACCGACCCAGAGCAACGAGCCAGAATCAACACGTTGTCGCTCCACCAGCTCACGTCCACCAGCGGGTAGTACTGCTCCTTATCTGGGACAAGTGCGGTGACACATAAAGGTCAGTCAAAGCTGATTTTTTTTTCCCCCATCCTTGTTGAACATGTTTGTGCATTTTATAGCCTGATAATCCCCTTATCCAAAGAGTAACTTTTTACTAACTCGTCTGCCTCCCTTCCAGACATGTTTATATGTAGAGCCATGAGACATCACTTGTCATAAGGACATTTGCACAGATTACTGCTTACACAAAATGTGATAGCTGTCACCACTACTGGCCTGAAACTGTCAAAATAAGATTATAGCCAAATACACAAGCAGAGAAATGCACACATCAAATGACCTGGTTACTGAAGGAGGAAAATATTTTCTGGCCCTGAAATACACCATGAGCTTTATGTTTGTGAAAACTGTGTAATTCAATAAATCAACTTTGTCAAAGATCATTAAGTTGTGTCCAAAGTGGGCTGCCATGTCAGCAACAAAAGATTCTCTCTTCAGCGCTCCAGGCCAAAATACCTTTTATTTTCTTCCTTCTCTCTAGTGATGTCTTCCACTCCGGGTTGATCTCCTCAAATCCTGGCTGCAGGGCGGACCGGAAAGATGGAGGCACCAAAGCGGGGTGGGAAAAAGAAGAAAGCGTGGAATAGAGGATGGGGGGGGAAGAGAAATTAATCTGCTAACCCTGTTTACACTTGCAGCACACATGAGCTCCACCGGCGGCGGAGCTGAACATACGCACACGCCGCATTAATCAGCAAAACATTTGACGAATTTTACTTCCTCTGTAAGCCACCTCACAAAACGTGGGATGGGAGCAAACACTCAAAATCCTTCTCCCCACACTGATAAACCTTGTCCAAAAGAAGATTACATTAATACTGTCAGCAAAGTACCAAATATACAAAGTATTATCAAAAATTCAGCCGCGGTGCACATTCAAAGCGCACACGTGAGCAGTTTAGGTTTGCACCTGCTTGTCTTGGGTCCATGTGGCCCTCTGCTTTAAGGAGGGGACGTCCCAGATGGACAAACGCCCAGAGAAGTGGATCACGGCTAGGAGTGTCCCATCAGGGCTCAGGCTCATGCGAAACACTCCATCCTGCACAGTAAGAATGCCAACAGATTCTCCTCATTAAGTATAGATGGGGTTTTTATTTTACAATGAGGTAGTCAGCCTGAAGAGGGCTGTGGTACCTTTTCATCTCCTTGCCTTGAAAAGAACCCAAGGCTGGGAATCCTGAAGAAACCTCTCCGCTGATTCTGTGACACAAACGCAGAGCACAGATGTTTTGATCCATGTCACGATTAAATTGTTTCCAAGAACACTGGGCGCTACAGATGTCTCACCGAACCGACGTGGTCCTCGTAGCTGTTGACCTGCTTGTAGTAAGGCGAGCCAGAGAGCGCCCTCCAGGCGGTGATGCCACTGCAGGAGGCCTTGGATGCACCATTATCCCCCGATTCACAGCCTCCTACCAGCAGCAATCTATACACAGGCACACACATTCATAGTGACCATCTTCGTGATTGTGCCTTTAACCTCCTCATCCTTTAAACCCAAATAAAGCCGGAGCGAATTCCTGCTACCGAACTGCCATTTAGAGCCCAGCAGATTAAGTGTTATTAATCAGAGGAAAGGTCTGGTTGAATATCTTGTTAAGCTCAGTAAATGCAAAAATAAGAGCTCATTGATTAGTGCTTCCCTTCATATACACTGGGACTGTGAAATCTGGCTTTCCAGCTCAAGACTGCCCCCTGGTGTAAAGAAGCTGGAAACTAAATGTTAGCAAAATAACAGAGTCACTTTACTAACTGTTGAAGACCTAATATGTGAAAATACCATTGCTCTTGCGAAATATATATATTCTATATACAGCGACGGTTTGAATGAAATCAACCAATCAGTGTTTAGTTAAGAAGTTGAGAAGTTTTCATACAAAACCAAAGGAGTGCCTTACACACAACAAAAAAGGAGATGAAAATATAAAAAGCCATCTAATAAGCTAAACAAAGTTAAACTCAGAAAAAACTCTGCAATAAACAGAAATGTGCTGTTAACAGGTAACGTTGGTTTGACGGACTGAGGAAACGATTAATGATGATGAGAGGAATATTCAACTGAGACTGGATGTAAAAAAAATGGCTGCGACTAAGGTGCAGAGGACGATAGGATGAGGAACTGTAATTAATTTAATGTATGTTTGTGTACATGCATTCTTTATGGTTTTTAAATAAATACTATTCTTATTTAATGTAATTTATGTTAATTTACTTTTAATTTACTCTTTTTTTTAACTTAATGTTTTATCACATATATTGAAAGATTTACTACAACACAAGATAAAACAGATTAAGTTTTCCTTTACTAATAGATAAAAAATACTATTATTAATAGTTGTTAATATGAATCAGTGATAACTATGTGTTACCCCCCCCCCCTTCAGACTTATTAGTAAATTATATCCCCTAAAATAAAAGAATAGAAAACAATAAAAATGTAGACATAACATTTCTAAGCTTAGAGTCTAAAATGAATGTTACAAAGATCAAAATTATAAACACTATAAATAAATAAAATGCACTAAACCACTATCTACATGCAATTTAAAAGGGTTTAAAAGTAGTTATTAAAAAATAGGGTGAATTAAAAAATGTTTTATAACGTCAGTATATAGCCAAACTTATAAGTGCAATAAAACTAAAAAGACAATGAGCTGAGATAAGGCCAAGTCATTAACTAAGTTTAATTACTCAAAACAAAATTACGAAAAAAAGTCAGTTTAAAGCCAAACCAAAAGTACAAGGCTTAGGTTTCCTTTTTAAAATATCAATACTCTCTACTGCCCTCATCTACAAGCAGGGAAGAAAATGGCGCTTGAGGGTTTTTGAAACCAGATTGATTTAGACAATCATTAGCATTCCTAATGCACACCTACATGTGTATACTTACAAACATAAATTGTTTTTATAATCATGTTCAGTCTTTTAAATTGTTTTTCTAATGGCCCATTGCCTAACCTTCCTTTTATCCTTGTCTACTTTCTATTCTTTCTGATGATGACCCAGTTTTTCACACAGGGATCATTAAAGTTTCATCTCATCTATCAGTTGGCAAACATTTGACAGTAGCTGCCAAAATCCATTATGCTTTCATGCCAGGTTTCCCCGGCTAAAGTAAATTTGCGTTGTGCAGCCTATGGACCCCGGGGAAAAGCGTAAGGTCACAAATATGAGCCGGGTATAATTAACCACAACCCCTGAATGGGCAGAGGAGAATTTCGAGCCGCTGCCGTGAATTCCTGCAGGTATTTTATTAAAGAGATGGGCTCATTCATTCTTAAGTACCTTGGCCCAGTTCAGCTTAACAATATCGTCTGCCTGAGCAGGAAATCTTGATGGAAAAACCTTTTATTTGCAACTTGCACCAGAATCTATTGAGGTTTTTTTCCCCTACAGCTCAGGTCCAGTTGGTTTGAAACATTGTTTTTTTCTGTTTTTTTTTTCAGTACAGTCAACAGAGACCAAAGAAGCAGGAACCAAATAAAACATCCTCCTCTGTGTGTAGGGCAGCCATGTCTGAGAGAAAAGGTGTTTGAGCAGTCAGGACAGCAGGAGTGGGTTTTCTGATTAATGGCCGTTTTCAGTTCAACGGGTGATAATGCCTCACAAAAGTCTTGGATGGCCTTGAACGTTTACACATTACAGCCACAAATATCCATGCATTTTATTGGGATTGTATGTAGCAGACCAACACAGAGTGGTGCACACATGTGCACTGAAAGGGAGATGAAGAATCTGAAAAGAGCTAGCGTCATCCATCTTCAGACCAACTATGACCAGTTTACTTCTCCCCGCTGAAGAAAAGCGACCCCGTGGATGATGCTGCCGCCAGGTTTCACTGTCAGCATGATGTGCATGCACGCATATGATTTCACATGCAAGGAAAAGTTTCATTTTGGTCTCATCTAACCAGAGCAAACTGGTTTTGTGACCCCTACTTGACCTCTTGTGATTACTTTTTGCCACAGATTCTACCGCCTGATCTGTGGCTCTCTGCAGCTCCTCCAGTCCCCAGGACTATTAGTTGCCTCTTTCTTTACTTCTCCCCATGTCCGTTAGATTCGGGGGGGGGGGGGGGGGTTTGCAGATGACACCCCTGTCACCACTCTGGTCCAGAACAGTGAGGAGTCTGCATACAGTCTGAAGGTGGTTCGGCTGGTCCACTGGTGCGGTCAGAACCACCTGAAGCTTAATTTGCTCAAGGCTGAGGAGATGAGGATGGACTTCCAGACAACACTCAAGTTTCCCTCATTATCCTCAACAACCCTGTCTGCCATGGTTCCCTTCCCTACCTTTTCCTCACACATTTGTAAGAAGCCCCAGTTTCCTGCAGCAACTCAAGACGTACAGCATCCATCAGCAGCTGCTGGTGGTCATCTTCTACGCTGCCACCCATCGTTGTGTGGTTCGGCTCATCCACAGGAAAGGACAGATCCGATTTGCAACGACCGCCAAGGTCTGCAAAGAGGATCATCAGGGCTGACCTTTACTTTATCCAGAACCTGTGCAGGTCTAGGGTCAGGAAAAGGGTGGCTAACGTCTCTGCAGACTCAACACATCCTGGACACAAACTATTTAGACGTTTACCTTGAGGTCGGTGCTACACAGCGCGATTTACAAAAGGCATAGCCGCCGCAGAGACAGTTTCATCCCCCAGGGTGTCTCTATGATGAACACAATCAACACCTCACAGCCGTAGCAGTCGGCTACACTGCTGTGAAACAAAATAAGTATATTTGCACTGCCGCAATCTACCTTTGTTATTTTCTTTATCTTTATAGGAAAAAACTGTCTGCTCACACACATAACTACATACTGCTCCTTTTATCTTTTGTTTTATTTCCTCTTAAGTTTATATATTTATACCTGATGCCTGTACGCTGTGAGCCCTTGAAACCAAAGTCAAATTCCTTGTTTGTGCACACAACCTTGGCCAATAAAACGGATTCCAATTCTACTTTGTGTCGGTCGTACACAAAAAAAAAAGATGTTTGGGGTTGTAATGTGGGAAACTCAAGGCATTTGAATACCTTTGCATATCACTCCAAATGGAAAACATAATTTAAGACCTGGGGTAGGTTATACCACTGAATCAAGATGGGTTAGGTCGGCCAATAACAGTACGTTCATTTTAGATTATACCTATAAATCTTCTCGACTAAGGTTTTAAGGTAAAACAAAGCTTCACGTAATGCAATCTGCTATGCAATTAAATCTAATTTAGTTCCATCAAAGTAATGCAAACAAAATACAGTTAGCAGCAAATTGACATTGCCTGTAGATCTGAAATGATGAAACGGCTGGAAATCGCTCATCAACTTTCAGCTTCAGATATTTAAGTGTTTTGTGGCAACATATTTCAGAATGAGAACTGATTCAAAGGATTTGTAAGGAAGTCTGAATATAAATGTAGGAAAAAACACTCTTGATCAAACCCCGCACTAATAGAAGAAGTCTTGGATGGTGGCGTCCTCAAGAGATAATAAATTCTCCAAGGGTGTCAAGGGAAAGCTACAGATATTAATTAGCCTGCCACTGATGGATTAAAAGCTTAATGCTGGCAAATATGTTCATATTTCAAAAAGCTCTACATTTCATTTATATTCAACAGGCTTCCCAGGATCACGCAGCGTTTGAATGGCTGTAAGCTCTTTATCGTACCGGTGAGCAGGGTGGTAAACGGCCGAGGTGATGCCACGGGAGTGGTGCTGGGAGAAACTGAAGGAGTGGTTCTCCTGGAAGTTTTGATTGGTTCCCACGCTGAAACAGAGCAAAACACATCCGTATGAAACATAATCCAAAATTAAACCTGAGCAAATACAAAATAAACGCGTGAAACGTTAGCGCTCACGTGGAAAGCTTTGTGGTGCTGAAATGCAGTTTCGGGTCAGACAACGGAGCAATTTCTCACCCGCTTGCAATTAAAATGAGACATGGTAATCTATATAATCTAATTAAGAACAGCAGTTTAAATGAGAGTGCTACATGTGGTGTAATTTGTGTTGGGAGATCTCGCTGGGGAAATTTTACATTTACACAGCAAAGAACAGAGCAAAGAGGAATGGGCTGTGAAGGAGAGAAGAACAAAGGAAGAAGCTGCAGGATATTCAAGACTTTGACAGTTTAGCTTCTTGCAAACATTTAGATGGAAGATAAAAAGAAGGTACACTGAAATGCTGGCAGAAAGAGCCAGAGAGTGAGAGAGGCGCCTCGCCTATAATTTCTGAAAATCTAATTTAAGGTATTTAGCAACAGCACACCAGAATGCAGTCAGACAAAGAAGAAGAGCTGAACGTGAGGTTCATGCTGAAAGCCAAGCTTCAAAACCACTTTCACAGGAAATCTGGTCAAAAAATGTCTCCCACATCTTAATTACCTACTCGCACATACACGGCGCTACCTCAAAGCCCGACTCTCTGTCTGTAATAGGAGAATAAATCAGCATTTCCCTCACTTTCTGGCAGCCGTCAATACTGACAGAATTGAGGGGAGCCGTTAGAGGGCAGGACATTATCTGATGAGGATTCAGCACACATAGCTGAGTTTTACCCTGTTTTGGAGTGTCACCGCTCTAAGGCTTTGCGTGACAACAGCAGTGAAACGGGGGAATGGAAAACCTCTGAGGACAAAGAAAACAAAGCAATAGGGCTGAATCTAACTGATAAGAAAGAGCTGGAACACATTTCACACATTAATTACACATTTTAAAAAAAGATTTCTCTACTCATTTTAATGACATTATTGACACTTGAGGAAGAATCATTCACATACGTGGTTTAATTATCTGCCTTTCATTAAAAAAACAACACAAAACCATTGTGCTAAAGCTGGCTTCCAAGTCGGCAGTGTATAAAAGGTGTATTTCACAGTGTTTTGTGGGTACATCAACAACTTGAATCGGTTAAACCAAAAATACAAAAAAAATCTGGACTGGATTACCCTACATCAAACAGGTTTTTCTACTTCAGCCCTCGGTACCTGGTGTCAACTTTTAGACGTATTCCTGCTTCACCAGGCGTGACGGGAACAACAAGGTCATTAGCAGGTCTCTGTACTGCACATTGACAAGGGAATTCAGCCATTTCATTCAGACGTGTTGGACCTAAAAGTTGCATGACACCGGCCCTTGAGGACAGGAGTTTGAGAAAACCTGATTAAGATTTTTTTTTCCCCCCCAAAACATATTGAAATGTTTCATTGTGCATCTAAATCAAGACCAGCTCAACAAAATTTGATATAGGTATTAAACCAAAAATAAAGGTTACCGCAGAAATCTTTTACAGCGTAAAAAACCCTTTTTATGCTCATACATTCAGCTGATACATTTCAGACAAAAGAAATAATGAAAGCAGAAACTCAAACTTTTTTCTAAACTCAACTTTAAAATGTTTTATACTTTATTTAGGTGATAACAATCTAACTCCATACTTGCTCAGACGGCAAACAAGCCCCCTGTGTTTTTACTACTAGACTCTGAACAGAATAAGCCATTTAAAAAAAAAAAAGCAGCAGCATATGAAATGAATCAGCAATTATCTCTTGAAAGCAATTAGAGACACCTTGACTTTGTTTCACATTTGTTAACAGAAACCTTGAACTGCATTCATTAATTAACTGTAATTAACCGTTTGTTGTGAAACGACGCCATTAAACCCGTAACATGATTTTGGCTTGTTCAGAACAATTTGCTTTCGACGTTCCATGAAACAGGAGGTCGCCGTGTGAGGTGCGCCGCACGCCAGCGTCGAAGGCGGTGCGGGGCAAAGGTAGTCGCACCTACTAACAGATTTTCGAGCTTGTACGCTTAATAAAAAGTGTCATGGTCAATGTGAGTAAGATGTCACACTCTCGCTTATTCAAGCGTGCAGTGACTCGCCGTGGGAGAGACGGCAACGACAGATGCAGAAATGATCAGTGACAACATGTCCCTCGCATATTAGCGATAACAACCTCCCGCTGAAGCAGATTTCTGAGATGGTAAAGGCTCCCTTGCTGCTTAGAGGTTAGTTTCACTCCCAGGTAAACTGCTCCACATTACACTAGAGTGGCAAGAACAAAGCCATAATGAAAGGGAATCTGAGACGTCCTGTTTGTTGCTAGTTTTGTAGGCGGTCCAGGTGCAAGAAGGTCCTCTGGTGAGATTAGACTAAAACTGTGAAATACGGGTTCAGTATTAAAGGTTATATGCACTCATTACTAGCCTGTATGCAATGTCATATTACAATAATTTCTTTATATTGTGCTTCTGCTGAGCTAAAAGAACTGGGTTATACATACATTTGCCTACAGCAGAAAAATTTTCCTTCTTTGTAAGCTTTCTGAAATGTACCCAGATACAGCTCATATACATGAGCTGATTATAAAGTCTGGAAATGGGGGGGGGGGGGGAATCCATATTCCTTGTTTTCTGTATCAGAAGTAAAGAAACATAATTTTTCTAAGATAAATTATAAGACGTTTAAATTGCATCTCATACATGAGCAATAATCACGATCCGGGTGAAGGTTGTACAGATGTATGCCGACGACATGGTTTTATCTGTAGCTGGTTTGATGGCCTCAGGTGAAACCTCTCAAGGACACAGACCTTATTCAACGTTTATTTCAATTAAATTTTATTTATATAGCGCCAATTCACAACACGTCATCTCCTGACCTTATCTGCACAATGGCATCACCGTGTGAATATCCTTACCTGCAGAGCTAAAGCTAACTAACCTGACTCCGCCAGATGTATTTCGCTCCGCCTAGCTTCACTTACATACATCTGGGACACCGCCATAGGAATGGCCTTTATTGAAGGCTGGGCCTTATCAAAAATTCTTGCATATGATTGGATAAGCCACTTGTCTGTCATCTTTATCGACGTGCTATTTCAACCACTCACACCGAAGCCAACCCGTGACGCTGTGAGAGCGACGCAGGAAAAAAAAACTTTTTTTTTTTTTTTTATGTGTTTGCAGCTCTAGTGGCACGCGTTTTATTGACAGTGAGCTGACAGGAAGAGGGGGGAAGACAGGCGGCCGCGTTGAGGACTAAAGGCCTCCTAACATGGTTCGCGCTAACCGCTAACCGCTCCGGGGCTCGTCCGCGTCCGCTGCGGACGCGCCCCGGAAAACAAAACTTGCCAAATCCGGTCGGGAGAAGGGTGAAAACATGGTTTCCACCAACAAAAGCCTTCAGAGGCGTTCTCTGATGTTCTTTTAATGAAACAATATTAGGTAGATTGGAAAACAAGGAAGAAATAGCAGCATCAATGTTAACGCTTGCTTCCTCGATGAGCCGCCATTGCTATCAAAACAGTCTCACGTCATGGTCGCGTCTCCACTATGTCACATCTATGAAACTCCAGCCCTTAGTCCTGATTGGCCAGACCATAAAATTGGTTGGAGAAATCACTCTCTATGGGCGATGTCCCAGATGTATGTGAGTGAAGCTAGGCGGAGCGAAATACATCTGGCGGAGTCAGGTTAAAAGCTAACCTCTGATATTTTAGATTAAAAATCCCAGGCAGTTTCAGTCATAAATGATCACCATCATTGTTTAATTAAATTGATAGCATTGTGTTGTATTATTAACTGGTTTGTAACGCACTGTCAGGCATTAGAGGGTTTTGTATTTGCCCTTTAAACCTTAAATAATAGTCCTAATGTCTTTACATAACCAAAGTCCCATCTAAGTTGAAAGTTATCTAATGTTTCAAATGTTAACGTCTACCATATTTGCTGATACTCAGCTCTTGTCACTTCACAAAGCAAGTAAAGGGATATTCTGGATTCCACAAATGCTCTGCAGCATTGCCAGGGGATTTTTTTCCCCCAATAAGGGCCTGCTTTTAGATGAGGAGACAAGAATAATGAAGCAGTTGGGCCCGCTCACCTCACAAGGTAGCTTTTGAGCCCACCACTGTACGTGATCACAAGCAGCTCTGCCGACCACTGAGCGCTCGCTGTGTACTCCAGGAAGATCAGTCCCGCCACGGCACAGCTGAAATCTCCAGGAAAGCTCACCACCTGGATCGGAAAACAGTCAGAGAGGCGGCGTAAAAATAGCTGGTGCCACTTGCATTGGATTGTAGAGTAAAAACAAGAAATTATCACTTTGAAGCCCACCCAGTGTTTTAACTAAACAGATGTCACATAGAAGAAATTAATATAAAATACACAGCCTAGGGATGAAGAAGGCAACGATGAGACAGGCGAGCCAGGCAAACGGAAGATAAGCAACAAAGTTAAAGAGAGAAAGCCAGGGAGATGGGGAGGGTGGAAGGAGAACAGACGTGCGCATCAATTTTTTTTTTCCTGCACATGCACACTTTCTGTCAAATTGACTTTTTTATCATCCCCCTCCCAGAAATAGCAGCAAGTCAGTGGTGTGTGCACTTAACGGTGACAAACAAGAGGAAGAGCGCAGCAGAGCTGAGGGGAGCTGATGCAAGTGTGCGAGCGCGCTCACCGTCGGCGCACAACAAAGCAGGAGTGCACTAAAGGAGCGAGGATCAGAGACTTTCAAAGGTAAGTGAGGCTGGGGAGAAGGACGAGTGTCTGCGCTTGCCGTCTGCCAGAGCCAATAGAGGAATGGAGGGGGTGATGGACAGAAATGCAGGAATAATAATATATTGCACACAGAGGACATTAAATGAGGCCGGGGTGGAAGATGGACTTGATGGGAGCATGGGGAGAGACTCTGACACAGACACGCAAGGGCGAGAGAAAATGTGACCGCAGAGAGGAGAAGACTGGGAGTGCAGGCTGTGAAAAATTTAGGATGGGAGTTGATGAAGATGGGGTTAAAAAAAAAAGAGGAATGGGACATTATGAGAAGACAAGATGGAGAAGAAGAAGAAGGCACAACAGACAATGATCTAAAAAGCCCACATGACAGACAAAAGGAGCGCAGACTGTGTCTGACAAGCAGACATGTACTTCAAAATGTGACAGGCAGCTCAAAGTGCCGGCTCAAAGTGTTTCACCCAGCAGCAGTACAAGGCTCGCCTGACTTGTCCCAGGAGGACTACGGATGTCTGAATCCTCATAACCATCGTAATGTACTGTTGCAACCAAGGCTGCACTGATTGCAGTTATGGCCAATTCTGAGTCAGGATTTTTTTCAAAAGTGCTGACCTGCAGAAGCTGATTTTGGCCAAATTCGTTCCAGGAACCATACAAGCACAACTTTTATTTTGACTAAATTGAAAAAAAAAAGTGAGGTAATATAAGAGATTCAGAATTCGTCTTTTCTAGGCCAACACCAGTTCCTGTTCTTCTTTGAGGCCTAAGTCATAAAAGTCCACTTTTTCTCCGCAGTACAACACATAACGGGGAAAGGGGCTGCAAGTTAATTTTACAGGTATTAGCCATGAATCCAAATGAGAAATTAAGGAATTAGGAGATTATTCCCATTTTTGCATCAAAGCAAAACATCAGACAAAAAAAGCACACCCAGCGTGTTTTTCTAACACATTTTAAACAGATTTGAGTAAAACTGAAAACCCCAAGTAATATAAACAGACCTTAAACTGAAAAAGACTTATGCAAATTGTAATAAGAAGTGCAGTTTTCGGTAATTAGTTATTTAAGACACATTTGCTGCCACCTAAAAGGGCTAAAACTACACATAAGCATGTCACATCAGGGGCTTATAGGATTACTGTTACTCAGCACCTCTAAAGGAAGCTTTCCCTGTTTAAACCTTGAAAAACTTGTCTGATGCATGCACGCAAACAACTGCAGCACTTCATAAGTCTCATAGCGGATTTAAAGAGGTTTCCAAAGAGTTTGAAATCAGCCACTGGGCTGTACAGGAAACATTCAATAAGCCAATTGCCAACATGGCAAGCTCTGTCCATCGAAGTGTGACGGAAAATGTTCTTGTCTGCTTCTAAATTTAACAGAATGGCATGTCTAGTGTACAGCCTGTGTTTGCAGAGATGTAAGGTTAATCAGAGTTCAGTTTCTCAGTGTGTGCTTACATGATCAGAAAGCGTCCTTAGAACTTTATTACCTCCGTGTGTGTCAAAGTGTGGGGGATATGATGGTAATTTGGAGCGGGAGAGGAGAGCTGGGTCCTCCCCAGGCTTTAGGAGGGGTTAAAGGTCAGGTGCCAAGATGAAGCTGTTATACATCACATGAGGCTCTTTGTTTGATCATCATAGAGGCTCCTCCTACTTGTGTACATCTGTTCCCTATAAAGACACAGGGTTTGTCTTACTAGGTGTGCATTTGGGGAAGAATGCACCTTGAACGCTGTTTGCCTTCAAGAAAAAATGGTCTCTGTATTGAAAGAGTATGTTGCTTCTTGATAATTTTTCTGCAGCTTCTGCAGCTCCTACATTCTTCAGACAAAGACTCTTCTTCTGACCAGACACTCTCCTGACCAGCTGCTCAGACCAACTCGTCCTGGAGCAGACCAGAAAACCACTTCGGGCCATGGGCCCTGCACGGGCCTGACCGACACAGGCCGACATCTGGAGAGGACTCTCGTCGCCCGGGGAACATGTCTGGGCAAATACAGAGTTAAGTCTGCTGTCTTAACCTCAGCATGAGGAGCAGGAGGAAGGGATCCTGCCTGCCAAAAACAGCTTTGTTTTATTTCTCCTCAGCCTTTACAGGGAAGCGAAACCCAGACGGAGCTGAAAAGCCAGCAGAATGACCTGCTGACGAATTCTGAGGAAAACCTGCTCTGATCGTGACTGCAACCGGGTCAGAGGCTGCCTGGAGGACCTACAGGCCTCCATTCCCTCTACACGCTGTTGGTTAGCTCATAGCTGCAGAGCTAAGCGCTATGTGTTTTTATGGTTATAACAAAAAGGTTATCTCCACAAGGGTTTCATACATTGATGGGACATTAATGTTTACGTTATCCAGCCCACTCATTATGACTAAAAATAAAGCTAAAGCCTTTATTTGTTAGCACCGAATGCCCGCTAGCCAAAATGCTATTATCCATGGTTTGCTAGGGGTACAGCGACCCCTAGCGCCCGGAGGGAGAATCGCACTAATAAGATCGGCCGTACATAAGGGTTAAATGATATTACTGAGCAAGTCAGTCTTTAGAATATTATTTACTCAAAATAATGTTGTGGTTAACTTGTGGTTTGCATTGTGAATGGGTTGAAACACATGTCAAATGTTCTGAATTAGTTAAGCTAGTTTAACCACAATTCACATTCTTTAAGGTGAACTTTGGTTCTTTAACTTAAACAAAATATTATTTCATCAAATAATGTTTTGTTTAACTCAGGATTTGCATTGTGAATGGATTGAAACACATGCCAAATGTTTTTAATTCCATTCAATGCTTTTTGGAATCAGATCTGTAGTGAACAAGGATTCACTGAATTAATCTGATTATGATCAACCACCTTTGTTTTGTCTTTTATTTGTTTTGCATATAAATAGTTCTTTAGCTTAGCTTCTTTTTATCTTCATTTTGCTTAGTAGTTTAGTTACGTTTCACTAGCCAAGTAGAGGGGATTTGTTAATCGAAATATTGTGTTAATTCAGATAAACAGCATTACATAGTGATGTCCTCTGGATGTTCATTTTATTTCTGTTATTAAATTCTTGGACTTGAAAAGAAGTTGTCACTCCTTTATTCTATGTGTGTGCAGGGTTTGCTGTTAAAAGATCGCTAGTGCTCGAATTCATCCCTTTCAGCCATTGTCTTGATATCAGCTTAAGAGCTGATTATCACCAGACAATACTTAACAGACAGAGGATTATTTAATAAACATTAAATAACTTTAAACAGTGTATAATTGCATAACAAAGCTCACTGAAAGCAAATCTCAAAAAATGCTAAAATGGTAGGGGGCTACAGCAGGCCTTTGCTACGGTTTATATGAAAATACATGTGTGTATTTAGTCAGAAAGAGACTCTGCACAAGATGAAATTTCATGGGAGGTGTGAGGAAAGCATCTCCCTCTAAGAAAAACAATATCCAGAATAAGGTTTGCCAGAGAGACTGTACAGAAAAGACCAGGGGTCTCACTTATGCACAAAACAGGGGCTGAAACTTTACAGCAATTACTTAAACTGCTGGGGGAGATTCTCGATCATGGGGGAACCTCTCTTTCCTCCTGGTCTCCCTTCCTCCTCAGAATGTGGATCTGGACTCACAGCCTCAGAAGAAACACGGAGCACACCTAATCGTTCTTTAAATGTGAACAGCATCTGTGCTTTTACATCTGATTTACACATTTAGGAAACTTCTCTCTGTGATCCTTTAAATACACATTACCCTTCATGAGGTGCTTTGCGTTGACTATTTATGCTTGAACCTGGGCGTGTAGAGGGTAGAACATGAGGAGGAACCAGGTACACAAATGTTCAGGTAAAGCTATAAAGGAAAGTTTCAAGCTGGTGTGTGCGCATGGTTTTATAAATCAGAATTTGTTTGTGGTATTTCCATTTTTATTCATTTTTTTGGCTTATGTACACTTTTAGAATGGATTCTATGCAATATTTTACAAATAAGGTCCCTGGACTTTATGGATAATTTTCTCTGGAGAGAGGAGTCTAAAACAGAGGACATATTTGGCATAAACCAGACATGACACTGCAGGAAAATAACCTCATACCAACTGGGAAGCAAGGAGGTGGGTGGGTCATGGGACCGAGCCACCTCCCCATCACAGCATCCACTGTGTTTTCTACTGTGTATCAGAGGGTGTTTGAGGAACATCAATTAAAAGACAGACAATCTATAAAAAAAAAAAAAAACTCGACAAAGACCCTAACCCTAACAGTAAATGCAGCAAGGTCTGGCTGAGCATACAGAAAAGGAAGGTTCTGGGCCCAGATCTTGATCTCAAGACAATACAAGCCTTCCTCACACTGATGTCAGGTATGTGGCTACAAGCAGCATTTCACACAAGTCCTTTTAACCAAAGGGGGGAAACAATGTCTTTTAAGTGTAGGGTGTCCTTTTTTAACCTTAGAATACATTGTTTTAATATGTAAAACAAGAGATAAAAAAAATACACTGGATTAAATGATGTTCTTGACCTAGAAGGACTAAAAAGAAAAGTCTATCAAAGTATTATGCTGCTCGTTGCGTTTACAGGCCGAAAATTGAGGGAGTTCGTTTTCTCAGAAAAAGTTCAAAACAATTTGAAAAATACACGCAACAAACCCCCACAAAAAAATGTGATGAATGATGCAGGTTTTATTCCTAAAGACGGAGAGAGAGCCTGGTTGGATGGACGAGTGACAGTAAGAAGACGTCAGACTGTAAGGATTAGCATGATTACCGGGGGGATGACGAAGAGTTCGCTGCCAATGAGGTCAAAAAGGCGAACGGTGCCCGTGCTGTCCGCATACGCCAACAGGGTGCAGTCGTAGCTCCACGCCACCTTTCGCCACTGAGGGTTGGGGTCCTTTGGCACTGTGGCGAAATGGAAACAAAAGAACAAACAATCCCAAAATGATCCAAAGATATTTTATTAGGTCAAATGAGACGTCTTTTTTTTTAGATTATCCCTTATGTAATATGGGGTGCTGGTGATGAATACAGACAGGAGAGGAACGATAAATCAATGCTTCCAAGATTCAGACCAATTTACTTGTAACACACAGCAGGAATAACATCTCAACAAGATTGTGTCTTAAAGCGACACTGAAGCTCGTGGCGCGAAGAAATAATGTGAAAGAAAGAAAGCTGGGAGGAAAAAAAAAAAGGTGGGAGGGGAATGGGGATCATAAATTCAGCTTTTACTGAAGTGTAGGCTACTGTTTTAGGAATCTGCTGGCTCAGCGGAGCTGCGAGGTTAGCCATATCGCAGTGATAAAAGCACAACCGGGCCCGCTGGCATGTGCTCAAGGCTTCGCTTGTCATCCTTCCTTCTGACAGAAGGGCCGGGTCGGGCTGGCAAGCCCCTGGTACTACTGGGCCTGTTTTGAATGCTTAATTATTTCACAATGAATTAAACAGTAAAAAGTGTGTAGGGGTAGAGGTGGGGGTGGGGAGGGTATGTGGTGAGACCTGCAAATTAGATTTCTGATTTACCCTAGCACCCCCGTTTTTTTTTTTCTTCCTTTGTGGACAACAGCGATATAACACTGGCACTGTTTCCAAGCAATGTACTTGTGAAAAGGCCAGCTATGTTTCTGTGGTTGATATCCCATAACAGAGCTTCTGGCATTTATTTGACTGAATTTCTTGGCCGTGTAATGCTGCTGCAACCCCTGGTGGGCAATAGTGCTAACGAACGGGGGCGGTGGATATTGTATGACTGGAATTTTAAATGAAGAACAAAGAGAAGAAGTGGGAGGCGAGGCAGATAAAGAGAGGTAGGGAGAGGCTGGGGACGAGACAGTGAATCAGACACAAAAGATTTAAATATATGTATTAGGAAAAAAAAAAACATGAGCGCTCACGTTTCAGGGCCAACGTATGAGGAGCACATTAGGAGGAAGGCAACTTATCAGACTTCAGATATTGAGGTTAGGAGGAAGCTAAAGGCACAAAGCTCCGTCCATCCCTAGTTCCTTTGCATCTTTATATTTAAATCCCTTGTTTTATTACTTCCCTCACAAACTTGCCATCTCATCTCCCATTATGAATTGCGGATTGTATGTTGTGCAGCGCGGTGGGCTCCATTTTACCACATAGATGGTATTTTGGGGGAGATAGAAAATTAGATGCTACCATGTCTCGTACCCATCCCCCCGTCCCCCCTCCAGCGATAATGGAGGCAAAAGAATTACACCCAATGACCCAACTTCTATCTGAAGCCTTGCAGATGCATTTATCAGAGCTCAACACTTATGAATTATGCACAGGGGTTTTGTGACAACTCTACTGTAACATAGGCGGCTGATGGGGAAGGAGGGGGTGGATGCATAGGTGTGCGTGCGATGAGCAGACGCGAGAACATATGCGCGCTCACACACACGCTCATGCTCATCCATTAAGAGAAAATGGCATTAAAGGCGGAATCACAGTGAAATCCATTACAACAAATCTCCGTGAAATGAAATGAAGTATGAGAAAAATGGAAAAGACAGATGAAATGGAGAGGAAAGAAGAAAAAAAAAAAAGGAAGGAGGGAGGGAGGCACGGGTTTACACGTGCCCAGGGGCTACCGTTATCCACACCATGGACTATTAGGAACAACGGATCAAAATGACGGCCAGCCAGAGCAGAACGGACATGGTGCGGAGAACCTAAGGGAAGTGAGGTATGAGAAAAATAAAGCAAAAAGGAAAGAAAATGACACAGAACAAGAAAAGAAGGGGAGGTACGGCTAAAGCAACACGGGTGTCTGAGCGTCTGTTCCCTGCTTTGCGTAGGTCCAAATACAGTGCTGTGGAAGTATTTTCCACCTTACAGATTTATTAGAAGTTTTTTTTTATTATTTTTATTTTTTTTGGGGGGGGGGGGGTATGTCACACTTGAATGTTTCAGTTCCTCAAACAAATTTCAAAAATCAAACAATGATAACTTGAATAACTTAATTTATTAAGCCCTGTATCGAGACTGTAACGGCCCTCCCTTTAAAAACCTTTTTAAAAGGTTCCTTATTTATAATGCGTCTTTTGTTGGTTTAGCATTGGCAATGTCTGGTTGCATAAATATGTATGTAAGAGTGTAAGAAGTCGAATAAAATTCAAAGAGGATATCCCTGAGTTCCCTTTAGGCATTTCTATAACTAGACCTAAAAACTGCTGCCACATGTCGCATACTGGCACGTATGCTGGTGTGTTGTTTTTCTTTTTTGTTTTTTAACATGGGTACAAAAAGCAAATAAATGAAGAATTTTGTGAAACAAACTGCTTTCTAAATACAGGAAAGTTATATATTGCTTACGAGGCTCATCATTCTTTTACCATTACTAATAATTCTGCCTTTCCGTATTTCCTTCAATAAAGGAATTTCTTATCTTATGATTATAATAAAAGAGTGTGGAAAAGGTGGATTAGTTGTGACCAGTATCATCACATCACTGTAGCCTGTTTTCCTCATATCCTGCACTCCTGCTCATGCTGCGGCAAACTTAACACGCCCAAACATCTCTGACAGCCTCAATAAGTTGCAGATCATGTTTCTATCTGACACTGTATCAGATGCTTACAAATGCAACGGAGGAATGTTATTTACTTAAATCTGCACATATCCGTGCATCAGGTAAATGCAAGGCATTGATGCAATGACATGTCAAGGGCAGTAACATCAATCGGTAAATATTTATTCATATTGCATTAAAGACAGGCACTTCTTTACTCCTAATGTCAACATTCAGACACAACCTGTATAACTTTGTTTAGTTTTAGGAAGGCTTGTGAAGAGACCTTGATCAATGTTTTATACCAAGAACCTGAAGTCATTAACACCTTAAATCTGAAGCTTAGTACCACATTTTGCATATCTGCAGTATTTTTTCAATTTATCAAGGTCCAGGTCTTTATAAATCCCGGTGCCTTGTGACTATTAGGCAGTAGTGTTGTGACGCATGCATGTAATAAGTATTCAAGAGCTTACTGAGGTCAACAAAGGCTAATATCTTAAATGCTCCTAATCTGATTGGACCTGGGTCATTGCTGCTTGCAGATATGCAATTTCTTTGCTGCCGTTTCTATGGCAATAGATCCACAAACACTGAACATAAAGCTATCTAACAACATCACGTAGAAACACAGAAACAAACGCACACGCCACATATGTCACTATTTTACAGTAACCAGACATGTTTATGCAGCAGAGACTTGTGTACTAGACTGTGCTATGGAGATTTAGCTTTTCCTTCTACAATAAAAACACAAGAGGAGAGGGTCTTACCCTGGCATTTCCCAATGACATAGCCAAAGTCGTCTCTCACAGACCTGAGGAGGAAATGCATGAAGAAAAGCTGTAAAGCAGGTGGGTTTACTCTGAATAACAAGGACAGGCATAGACACTTTAACTCATTTGCTCTGGTAGAGTGGGCTTTAAGAGCCGCTGATACTGAATTCACCCAGTGGTTCACAGAGATGAAACAAACAACAACACTGACCCGCAGCATCAGCCTCAGAGAGCTGAGATTAACCACAGCACAACTTTGCATAAAGGTAGTAGACAACTAAAACAACAGAAAAACACTCCATTTATCCATATTTATAGGCCTATTACACAAAGGATTAAGCAAAACATTACTATTAATGTAAATGAAACGCCTGTTGGTCTCTGCAGAGCGAGACATCTGGGATTGGCAAGATGGACATAAAGGTTTCACCACACCAGGTGTATGCATTTATTTATTTACACTGTATTTATTACAATGGAAAACCAATGTTATATGTATGGATAAACAAAATACTGTACATCTTGAGAAGGCAGCTGGGGGAAGTTGTCCCCTTCCCACAATCTACAGCTACTATCATTTTAAAGATATTAACAGAAGTTTGCAAAAAGCCATCCAGCTCACCTTGGATGTTTGTGGTCATTTTATTCATAACATAAAGTTTGTCCCACAAAGGACAGTAGCATCACTGATGGACAATGTCTCCCACCCCATGCATGGAGCTGTTGCAGAGCTGGAGAGCTCTTTTAGTGACAGACTGCTGCATCCCAGATGCTCAAAGGAGCGCTTCCGCAGGTCGTTCCACCCGGCTGCCGTCAGACTTTATAATATTGGCTGTGGTGTCAATGCACTTGGGGCCAGTGAGGCCTGGAGCTCTATGTTCACAATAATTAGTTGGACCGGATCGTTCTTTACAGAGCAATACGGCAAAAAGACAATAAAATTCTGTTAGAAACATGTGTGTCTATATATCCAAGTCTGCCAGAAAACTGACAAGCTCAGTAGGCTAAATCCCCTTGAGGCGCCTTGATATTGGGGCTGGCCCACCAACATTTGTTTATATAATGGACATCTGAAATCTCAGTGCACATGCCCAACATGCACTCAGTAGACGACCCTGCGGCACAAATCCTGTGGCCCCAAGCTCAGATTGTCCAATCAAAATACTGGAAATGCACACGTTACGTTCACGTGTGTGACAATGTAGTGTTGGTTGGTCTTGCTAGCTCATTGAAGGATTGGTGTGAATCTTTTCGGCTCAATAAATTATTATTAGTGAGCCTTTATTTGTAACTTTATGTATAAAAATTTAATGACATTTAGCTTGTATAAAATGGCATTTTTAGTGTGTTGGTTTATGCTAACTTATCTGTTTCATTTAAAATTGATCAAAGTCAAGCTTGTATGCATCACAAAAAAAACTTGTTGCTGCTAAAAGGTGTAGAGTTTTTGTGCCTCACTTAACTAATCATGCCAGAGACGCCTCTGAATATCAGCTGCTCTCAACTAATTCAATAACTTTATATCATGCCAATGGTTGCACAGGTTCTGACCCGACCATTACTTGTTTTCAATGCTCCCAGATGCTAAGGTAACGTGCACATGCCTTAGCTAGGAATGCTGCTGCATTATCATGTAAATTGCATATTCTGTTATGGAAATAGGCAGGAGTTTTTTTTCCCCCACTGTTAAATATTTCTACTGTGCAATATTTACTTTGGTATTTAGTTCTATCTTCTACTCTGGGTGTTTCTTTAGAGCTAATTTTAGATTGGACAGGTTTGTCCTTTTTTTCTTCTTCTATTCATTGCTAATAGTTGAGTGTAACTGTATGTGTGTTTGCCACTGTCACACCAAAATTTCCCCATTGCGGGACAGAAAAGGAGTTCTTATTCTTATAAACCTCCGTTCATCCCTGAATAGAACAGTGTTAAATGATATCTCGCATTATTCTCAAACATGCAGAAATTATGTACCAAACAAAGATTTTAGCAGCACCACCATAGCTCAACAAACATTTTTCGTTTTATTTAGGTAATTTTGGAAGGCTAGTTGATGTTCTTGCAGAGCAAAAATGACTTTCCTGTAAAACTTATAATGTATATAAAACACCACATTAAAAGAGAATTAGATTTTTAAATCGCTGGTGGTATATTGCATATTTCTACTGCCGTCACTGAATATTTTGACCCTAACCAGCTCGCTTTAATCATTGCATCACGTCAGTAAAGTACAGTGTTGAGTTGATGTCTATTCTTAGTGTACAGGTAAAAATTTTATACATCTGGAAAAAACAAAACAAAAAAAACACCACAACTATCTTCATGAGTATATAAACGGATTGCTTCTTCTGCAGTTTACACGTAACAGGTAGGAACCGTTTAATTGTACTAAAGGAACTGAACAGCAGCAGTTAAAGGTGTGTTAAATTAATTCAAATGTTCTCCACTGAGTGACTGCATTGTTACTGACTGTACCTGCTCTAAAAAAAACGCTCTTCTTTTCTCAGGTGCAAGTTGAACCTGGAAGTCTTTTTAAAGAAAATGTGATAAATCACCTCATTAATTAAAAAGGCTCTATCGCTCTCACACAGGGCTTTTGTAGAGGAGATAGAGTTTTGTAATTACCTAATTTCCACACACTGGTCTTGAACCACCGCCAGTAGTTTGCCATTACTGTGGAGTAAAACAGGAGAGTGGTCAGGAATGAACGAGAAAAAGAAATGGGAGAGGAGAAGGCCAGAGAAGTAAATTAAAAAGGCATAAACACGTGTCGTTTTATTGCCACAGAGAATGACGCATCAAATGATGAGTAGAAAAAGGAAAAAGTTTTGTGTGTTTTCTTGTGAGCAATGGTGGAAAAATGTGGAGACAGGAATAAGAAGCCAGGCTGGGTACCTTAAAAAAAGAATTAACATCCAGATTAGATCATATACAGAAATATTTCATCAGGCTTCGGCTGAATTAACAAATGCCATTTGGAAATCGGCCTATTTAATTAATTGTCATTTGGAATGAAGAGAAATTGTTAGTGGAGGACAGCAGCCAAGACTCACTTATTGATTGCAAAGAGAGGAGACGGCGTTCCTGACGTACCTAGAAAGGACCAGCTGCCAGTTGATTTGCTTGTTTGCCAGTCGGACAAGACCAAGAGGCAGAGATGAGCTGGAGGGGCTGCAAACAAAACATATCCATCATTTAAAAAAATAAAAATCCTTTTCATACCATGAATTATTCTGCCGATGACATGTTTTGTTCTATATTTCTACTTGAAATTATTAACAAACACCCCCAAAAAAAATAGCTTAAGCACAGAAACATCTTTATCTTTTCCACGACTAGAACTTTTTCCAAAAAGCCAACTTTGTCATCTTTAAATGATGTCTTCTGCAGACTTTCTGCCCAGGTCCCCTTTGCAAAAGAGATGTAGATGTTGATGAGGCTTTAATCTGGTTAAACATGGCAAATGAAATTAATTAGCCTTCTTTCACCCAGCTGACTAGAGATGTGCAGCAACATTTGGGGGGGGGGGGGGGGTGCTACATCACGATTTTACTATAAGCTGCATACAGCCAGAGAAGATTCTGTCACTCCATCATAAGTTTCTTTGGCATCTCAAAAGAATGAGGTTCAAGAAAGGAAACAGCTACAGGAAAGGCTGTGTTGGCCTAGTCTGAAAACATGTCGGCTACACCACTGAAAGCACACGCTGTCAGCACATCACTACAATCCCATGATCGAAATTCCCTGCTCCTCGTTAGATTTTCCTTTCAACCAAAGATGATTTTCAATCCAGCTGTCAAAGAGGCTAATTTGTGCAGTGGATGAAACAATATCAGCACTCAAAAATCTGGCTTTCCTTGCACACATTTCACATTCTGACCAGGTGTTGTGCAGAAGGCCATCATCATGATGTGAAATTTAGCAGGAAAAAAAATCAATAACATTTTAATAGTCTTATCAATTACTACGGTTAAGTCAACTAGATGGCAAAAGCCACACAATGCACTGAAAGCGTGAAAGTTCAGTGAAAGCAACACCTGATGCTCCAAATGGCCTCGCCTCCTCATGAGATGCCCCCAGTGTTTCATATCAAACTACAAGCTGGGGTGAATTTTTAGCACCTGAAATGACAGTCTGCTGATTGGTTAGCACCAGGGGCCTGATCACACGCTGCCAACTATTCAAAGAACGACATTAAAGCATTTCTATGTTGAAATGTTTTTGAAGTTATTGGAAAAAAATCAAAACCCTGAATCAAAGTGAGAATTTCTTCATCTTGGGAATAAATGAATAAATAAATGACACTAACCAGAACATATTCAAAAAGATATAAATGCAAACGCTTAACTGAACTCAGCTTTTTTTTTCTACTCAGCAGGAAAAAGACATTTCACATATTTATATGAAATACAATTAATTAATAAAAAACAAGAAAATTTACCCTGCATGCTTCCTTTTGCCTTTCACATTGTGGTTGATACCACTTTATTGCCCCAGTGTGAGACAAAAAAAAGTTTTTTTTTCTACTCTATTTCTAAAATAAAAAGAGATTTTATTGTGGCTTGAAGAGTTGTTAAATATTTAACGTGGTTATTGATGGTGTTAGCTAGCCCCCTGCTAGGAGGATAAGATGGCCGTGAGGCTAAAGCGTTACAGAGCTCACTGCTTTAAAGAGTGACGGCTGCTTTAATGTATTCCAGCAGCAGGTGTGCAGTAAAGAAAGAGCGGCCTTGGTGAACATTACCCAATTTCCAGGGCTTATAACGGCAGAAATGTACCTTATGCAAAGAACCGTATCAATTAGACAAGATACTTATATTTAATATTTAAATAGTTACTGACAGCTTTACAACTGAGTGAAGGAACATTAAGGACAAAGATAAGAGCAAAAGCTGAATCCCCCTAAAATTATACATTTCTAACATCGCTGGACATGTTTTTATCAAATATATGTACATTTGAACATATACACCTGTACATATGCAGGTGCATATAATCAAGCACCTAGGCTGCAGACTGTTTCTACAAACATTTGTGAAAGAATCGGTCGCTCTCAAGAGCTCCGTGAACTCCAGCGTGGTAATGTCATAGTGCGCAAAAGGTCCAGTTGGTAAATTTCCTCGCTCCTGAATATCCCCCAGTGAACTGACAGTGGTTTTATAACAAAGACGAAGCGACTGGAATGCCAGCCGTGTGGACTGACAGAGCGGGGGTTGCAGCGGATGCTGAGGCAAACAGCGAGTAGAGGTCGCCAACTCTCTGTACATCACCAATTGCAATGCAAAGTATCAGATGCAGTGGCATAAAGCTCACCGCCACTGGACTCTAGAGCAGTGCCGTGTGTTCTATTTTTTATTTCTATTTTTTTTATTATTATTGTGTCACAGTGATAGTTGTTTGATTGTTTGCTTGTTACTGCTAGCTGTACAACAAATTGCCATGTGGGGACAATAAAGACTCCTTGAACCGCCTCTGGAGTGACTGGCAATCTTACGAATGCGTCTGGGTTTGGCGGTTGCCAGCAGAACGGTACGCGGCTGCATTGCTGCCAGGCGTAAAGTTTGGGGGAGGGGGTTCAGGAGCGGGGCCACATCTCCTAGTGCCAGTGACAGGAACTCGTGTCATATTGAACTCTATGGATTAAGAATGGGACGTAACTTAAGTTCATATGCAACTCAAGGCCGGTGAGCGAATCCTTTTGGCAATACAGTGTATTTTTCAACAGACATTTGAAAAATTCAGTGGTTCTCAAATTAAGCTGTAGCAATGTTAAATCAGATTATTTACAAGATTGTGCTAGAGGTTGAAGGCATTAGGGTAAATTGTGGCACCATCAAACGAAAACTTGCATGCAGAATGTCTTCTGATGAAACAGCTTCATGTGTTTCTTACACAGGCAAGACTTGTTTCTGCTGACATTATTTTATGTTGACATGACATGTAGTCTTTAAAGTAGTTTTAACAAAATCTCAAACAAGTTTGATTAGTTTGACTTTAAATCAAAGTTGTCCAGTCAAGCAAATGGATCAATTGTTGATATTAATGAGGTAAATAACCAGATCTATTGCTTCCCTAATACTTTTTCCAGTTTTACTTTTTTAATGGCAAGGCAAGGCAAGGCAAATTTATTTATATAGCACAATTCAGTACAGGGACAATGCAAAGTGCTTTACATGATTAAAATATAGCAAATTAAAACAGAATAAAAGCAAGTAGGAATAAAATGTAGATAGAAATTAGAACAAAAAAGTGGTGATTCAGTTAACTAGAACAGTTGAAGGCAATCCTAAACAAATGTGTTTTTAATCTTGATTTAAAGGAACTCAGGCTTTCTGCACCTTTACAGTTTTCTGGAAGTTTGTTCCAGATAAGTGGAGCATAGGAACTAAATGCTGCTTCTCTGTGTTTGGTTCTGGTTCTAGGTATGCAGAGTAGGCTGGAGCCAGAAGACCTGAGTGGTCTGGAGGGTTGATACACCGATAACAAGTCTGTGATGTATTTAGGTGCTAAGCCATTCAGGGATTTATAGACTAACAGAAGTATTTTAAAGTCTATTCTCTGAGATACAGGGAGCCAGTGTAAGGACTTTAGAACTGGGGGGATGTGCTCTACTTTCTTAGTCTTAGTGAGGACGCGGGCAGCAGCGTTCTGGATCAGCTGCAGCTGTCTGATCCACTTTTTAGGAAGACCTGTGAAAAAACCGTTGCAGTGATAAATTCTACTAAAGATAAACGCATGGATTAGTTTTTCCAGATCCTGCTGAGACATCAGTCCTTTAATCCTGGAAATGTTCCTCAGGTGATAGAAAGCTGACCTTGTAATTGTCTTTAGATGCTTTTGAAGGTTCAGGTCTGAGTCCATCACTACACCCAGGTTTCGGGCCTGATTAGTGGTTTCTAGCTGAAGCAGCTGAAGCTGTGAGCTAACTTTTGATTGCTACTCTATTGGTCCAAAAATTATTACTTCTGTTTTGTTTTTATTCAACTGAAGAAAATTTTGGCACATCCACGTATTGATTTCTTCTAGGCATTTACTCAGTGCTTGAACTGGTTCATAGTCACCTGGTGACATGGTGATGTAGAGCTGTGTGTCGTCTGCATAGTTATGGTAGCTGATGTTGTTGTTTTTCTATGATCTGAGCTAGAGGGAGCATGTAGATATTGAAGAGGAGGGGACCCAGAATGGACCCTTGGGGAACCCCACATGTGGTTTTTGTCGTCTGGGATGTAAAGTTACCTACTGACACAAAAAAGTCCCTGTCCTTTAAGTAGGATTTAAACCAGTTGAGAGGTGTACCAGAGAGGCCGACCCAGTGCTCCAGGCGTTCTAACAGAATGGAGTGATCGACAGTATCAAATGCTGCACTGAGGTCCAATAGTACCAGCACTGTGGTTCTTCCACAGTCTGTATTTAAATGGATGTCATTAAACACCTTGATAAGGGCGGTCTCTGTACTGTGGTGAGCACAGAAGCCAGACTGGAAAACGTCAAAGCGGCTGGTCGTTGTTAAGAAGGTGTTTAATTGTTGAAACACAGCTTTTTCAATAATCTTACTGATAAAGGGGAGGTTTGAGATGGGCCTGTAGTTCTGGAGTAGAAGTTTGTCTAAATTGTTCTTTTTCAGCAGTGGTTTGATAATTGCTGTTTTTAGGGACTGTGGGAAAACACCTGACAGAAGGGACGTGTTTATTATCTGAGTCAAATCAGACGCTATGCCAGGTAAAACCTTTTTAAAGAAGCTGTGGGGAGAACATCAAGGCAGCTTGAGGAGGAACTTAACTGCTGAATGATCTGCTCTAAGCTTTTGTGGTTTATTTGGCTGAATTGGGACATTTTGTCAGGATAAGTTCCAGCTGAATACGGCTTTGGTTCTAGAGTTGGTGTGGATGTACAACCTGATCCTCTAATTTTTAGGCTTTTCTCAGTAAAGAAGTTAGCAAATTCATTGCAGGCCCCGGTGGAGTGGAGTTCAGAAGCCACTGACACAGGAGGATTTGTTAACCTGTCGACTGTGGAAAATAAGACACGAGCATTATTAATGTTTTTCTTAATGATCTCAGAGAAGAAAGATTCTCTTGCATTTTTCAGTTGTAAGTTATATCTGTAAAGACTCTCTTTATAGATGTCGTAGTGAACCTGGAGTCTGTTCTTTCTCCACCTGCGTTCAGCTTTCCGGCACTCCCTTTTTTCTCCAAGGAGATTTTTTCTTCCCGGAAACAACTTTCACTTTAACTGGAGCAATGCAGTCTTAATGGTTCTTCCTTTGTTACAGTTTCGTACCATTTTGTTGAATCTTTGAATAAAGATAATAAATCACAATGAAAGAGATTCTTTACTCAAACTGTAGGCAATAAGCTGTAAAAATGGGGACCAAAGTGATCACATTGTTTCGAGACAGACTACAAAGACAAACTTACCTATACCACAGATAGTGAAGGAGCAATCGTAACGGTCCTGTGGAAGATTTATGACAGTGAGCTAAATTCAGCAAATATACGTCCTATCCAGCTAAATGGTGTGGTTCGTTAGTTTTAGTTCAGTATAAAGCATGCTTACCAACAATGACAGCCCTACAGCACAAAGAAGATTCTTTCAGGAGTTTAGATTCTTTGGTATAAAATACCTTTGCATAAACTCAGCTATATATTTATTATGGATTTGATCGTATTCAACCTTGATTACAGAACGGCTCTTAAGTAAAGTTGCTCTCCATGGTCAAAAAAATAGAAACTGCAAGAAATACAGTTAACTGACTGTGGTAGTGAAGTACCTGCAGAACTGGTCTGTAAGACTTGCAAGGGTTAAAATTTTCCCAGGTTAAAAATAAAAAAATAAAATAAATAACTAAAACTAACAACAGCATTTCACAAGAAAATCTTAAAGCAGATGAAAACAAGCACCAAATTAAACATCAGATTGACAAACAGGCCTCAAATATTATTTTCCATTTTTCTAACAAACATCTGATGTCCTCCCCGATCAGCTGAATTTATCATGACATGAAATGAATGAAACACGGGTGGACTCTCTTTATTGATAATAATTATTGGTAATTATGGGTCTCAGGTTTAATCTGGGTAGTTGCCCCCATCCACACGTAGACAAACACGGTAAATTTTCATAAATGATTAAGAAAAAAAAACACTTTTTTTTTTGTTTGTTCTTTTTACAAATAATTATGAAAATATTGTCTCATTTTCCTTTCCAATATGGTCTACTTTTTGATGGTGTACCACACGAAACCTTAATTAATTGAAGTTTGTCGCCGTAACACCACAAAACATTCAAGGGGGATAAACACCTGTGCAAAGGTTAGTATCAATGCAAAGTTGCTATTGCCCTTGGAGATCGGAATACTGACCACATCTAGTAGTGATGAAAACTGCTGCCATATTAAGCAGTAACTAATCTGTTTTTAATCAATAAAGTAGGGTTAGGTTAAAAACATGTTTCACTTTTCCAACTGATGGCTAGATTGCTGATTATCTGGGGTGTGTGTTTGTGATGAATCCAAAGAAGAAAGTCCACACTGTTGCATTTATTTCTCGTTAAAAAAAAAAAAAAAGTTTCTTATTGCTTTGCAAACTTGTTGTTCTCTCGATTTCCACCAATACTATTGTGTATTACATGTTTTCCTGATATATCGTGCAGCCCTACAATAAAGGACACATCATCAAGCCAGACCACACTGTTTTATCATAAGGAGGTTGACCCCAAAAATTTGGAAACCAATGCTAAATAGCTTTTAACAGGTTCACATATATAACAGAAAGAATATTTAGTGCTGAGGTTAAATGAACTTGTTCAATCAATTGAAAGGAGAACTCACCTGTTACTGCTTTTGCGATTACAGATGTGCTGTACTCCTTGTTGCCCCGTATCTAAAACAGACAGGAGGTACAATCCAGAATACATCATGGGCTTTTAGACTCATACGGCACTTTGATATTGTTGTTACAAAGACGTAAATGAAAGCAAAAATGAAATACGTTACATGCAAGGATTATTATGATTTAAAGTTAAAATATGTTCATGCTCACACATACGTATTAAGATCCATATTTTACTATTTAACTGCATGCAGTGTTTACAGATCTGGACTGTTGTACTTTGCTCATAAAATATTCAATAAGATAAAACTATTCAGGTAAACGACCATAGAAATAAATGGTTTAAATACCGTAAAATCTCTACAACTATTCAGTGAGAATAAGGTGTTCAATAAAGAGCTGAGACACATAAATGTATACATATGATTATTGTGAAATTGCAGAATTATGTGAGCAGAACTTGTCCAGTGTTTCTGCTACGTGGCTTTGCGTTGCAGGTCGCTTTCTGCGTGCTTTCTTGGCAGGAAAACATTTAAAGGACCGTGGCGAACCTGACGAGCGTTGGCTGCGTGTCAGAGGCGACTAACCTGCGTGTCAGTCTCCGGCGGCCACTCCGTAATAACCAGTAAATCGTACAAAATTTGTTCGTCTTCGCTTTCCATTAAGCTGTCTTCGGCCATGATTATCACAGCTGTCGGGAAACCCTCCTACGGCAAGCCGAGCGGACCAAAATACAGCGCGGACCACGCAGTGTTAAAGTGTAGCTCGCGCCTAAAATAAACGGTTTTGTGATTTTATTTTGTACGTATGCGCTTTGTCTGTCATGATATAACACTTTAATCAGGATGTACGGGTATATTTTAGCTTTTGTTGGTGCATTTGTTTAAACCGTATTTATGGTAATGCGGAACCATTCCATTAAACCAGTTGCACCGAGCCGTTCGTTCTGAACACGTCACATCCGGTTAGGTTGCTCTCGTTGCAGGAAAAATGGCAGCCTTTTCTGGTGAGTATAGATATATATATCTTTTTTAAAAAATATATATATTATATTACTTCATCTGTACGTCTTCGCCTGTTATTTCAACCGCGGGTGACTGTTAAGAACCGGGCCTGGGTTCTGAATCGCTGTGTTTGTGTTTTAAAAACGCAGAAATGGGGGTCATGCCTGAAATCGCGCAGGCTGTGGAGGAGATGGACTGGCTGTGAGTGGCAAATTGCACTGTCTGCCGAATCCTCTGTGCTTTGTTCGTTTTTGTCCACTTAAACTGCAAAGTGTGTGTGTGTTTTTTATGGTTAAATTCTAGGCTACCAACAGACATCCAAGCAGAGTCCATTCCCTTGATTCTTGGTGGAGGGGATGTTCTCATGGTAAGCTCCCTTCAGTTTGCTCTGAGAAGTATTTACACCGCTTGAATCGTTCCACACTTTATTACTGAAGTAATATCTGATAGGAAAATGTACTAGTGCATATGATTGAAATAGCAACAACAACTGACGCGTTGTTTTCCTTCTTCACTGCATTTACAGCTGCAGATCGTATCAGCTTTGCACACCTTAAGACATTTTTGCCCCTAACTTCTTTAGAAAATAGATCGGGGCCAGTCAGATTGGATATGAAGCATCTTTCACTATCAGTTTCCAAGTCTTGCTACGTATTTAAAGTTGTATTCAGGCGAAGTTTGACCGGGCCAGCAGATATGAATGAACGCCTGTCCCAGTCTCAGGTCTTTTGCAGCCATTTGTTTTCCAGGATTGCCCTGTTTTTAGCTGCAGCCATTTTGTTTTCTGTCAACTCTGACCAGCAAAGGAAAGACATCTTACAGCACGGTGCTGTCACAACTATATTTCACTTTGGGATGTAGTGTCTAGATCAGGGGTCACCAACATGGTGCCTGCAGGCACCAGGTAGCCCCCAGGGACCACATGTGTTTCCCTCGAGCATGATCTAAAACTAGCACAACCATCCAGAAAGCTGCATCTAACTTGCTATTTTATTCTGTTGCCCTTCTTTTTTTAATCACAAAATTCTCGTATGGTACAAATATGTTTGGAAAGCACTGTAACTCTGGCCATCGCCCTTTAAAAAGCCAACAGCAGCTTGTTCCAGACTCAGATTTTTCTTGTTCTCTCTTATTAAAGGCAGCAGAAACCGGCAGTGGAAAGACGGGGGTAAGTAGAGCGGCGCCACCTTTTGAAAGCAGATTTTCCCCCATTTGGTGCAGAGCCAATGGATACATCAAGATGGGTTTTGTAGCTCAAGTTCGGAGGCCATGAATGTTTCTTCCCATTCGATCATCAGGCCTTCAGTATCCCGGTCATCCAGATTGTCTACGAGACACTGAAGGATCAGCAGGAGGGCAAGAAGGGCAGAGCCTCTGTCAAAACTGGGGGAGCAAGTAAGATTAATTTATCTATGACACAAAATTCTGTTCTAATATTAGAAAATGTATCCAAGAAGACTTTAATCATAATCTGTGCTTCGTCCTAGTTTTCAACACCTGGCAGATGAATCCGTATGATCGTAGCCCGGCCTTTGGTAAGCGAAGCTCAAGTAAAACCATCAGCATTCAAACACAGCAGAGTCAGTACTTTAGGATGCTGCAGCTCTGTGATTCGCAACATGTTTTTTGTGACGTATTTCTGTGCACGTCTGCACAGCAATCGGCCCCGACGGAATGTGCTGCCAGAGCAGGGAGTTTAAAGAGTGGCACGGCTGCCGCTCCACCAAAGGTGTCACAAAAGGTATGTAAAAGTTGGTGAAAAAAAAAAAAAGTTTACCAAACTGTTCTGAAGGAGAAAAGCCGACTATTGGATTCAATATTTATAGGGAAGTACTACTATGAGGTGACCTGCCATGACCAGGGTCTCTGCCGCGTGGGTTGGTCTACCAGTCAAGCCGCTCTGGACTTGGGTAAGCGCTGGCAAATCTCCAGCCTGCAGAACTCGCAAAACTTCATCTCAGCTGTGCAGTAACTTAATCAGGAATAATTGTTTTTCTCAGGAACTGATAAGTATGGTTTTGGTTTTGGTGGAACCGGAAAGAAATCCAACAACAAGCAATTTGACAGCTACGGGGAGGTAGGAATCACCCTTCTGTTGTTTAGATGCATAAACGGTGAGGATTATTTTTTTCCCCATCTTATCTGCCTTGCCCTCTACGCAGGAGTTTACCATGCATGACACCATCGGCTGCTACCTGGATTTGGACAAGGGACAGATCTCCTACTCTAAAAATGGTACATCCTAATTATTTAGTTTTAGATCACAACTCATGTAGACAACACCGTGGTTAAGAACGTCTGTTTGTTTTTCCCAGGAAACGACCTGGGAGCAGCTTTTGAGATCCCTCAAAACCTAGGGAGTCAGGGTTTTTACGCTGCATGCGTCCTCAAGGTATCTGCACAGAATACATTGCACTAATAGTGGAAAACAAACAAATGCCCCCTTACAAAGCCTGACATCTTTTTCTGTCTGCTAGAACGCTGAGCTGAAGTTCAACTTTGGAGGAGAAGACTTTAAACACCCCCCTAAAGGTGGGTTTGTCGCCCTGGATCAGGCAACAGAGGGTCACACAGTCAAATCCTCCCAAACAGGTAAATTTACCAGGAAAAGTATTCCAATTTTATTTTTTTAAATTGGAAAATGAATGTATTTTTTTTAACTTACCTGTTTTAAAAAAAAAAAAAAAACCTTTTGTGAATCTGCAGGCAGTGCCAAAGTCACTCAAGTGAAGGCTTCATCCAACTCACCCAAAGCGCTGATCATTGAGCCGTCCAAAGAGCTGGCGGAGCAAACCTTTAACAACGTCAAGCAGTGCAGTAAATATGTGGAGAATCCTAAGCTAAGGTACGACTCGAAGAGCTGTTACCACACGTCTATGGAATTGGTTGAATATACAGAAGATGCAGTTAAGTCGAGGTTTATTTCCTGTCTGTAATTCCAGATTGCTTCCAGCAGGTGGAGCCAGACTGTCGGTGAACTTTTATCCACTCAGCATTTTGTTAAATGTTTTTTATATTATTCATTTGTGGCTACAGGGAGCTTCTTGTGATCGGGGGCGTTGCAGCCAAAGAGCAGTTGGCAGTCCTGGAACAGGGGGTACGTGACGTTTCCAGGCTCTGTTGCTTTAAATGTCTGTGATTACTCAAATGAACTAAACGACCCCTGTTTTCACTGTGCTCTTGTTCCTTTTTCCTCAAATGTTTTTATTTTCTGCGTTTTGTGATTCTGTTACCAGGTAGACATTGTGGTGGGAACACCTGGGAGACTGGATGACTTTGTTTCCACTGGGAAGCTCGGTCTGTCCCAAGTCCGTTTCCTGGTCCTGGATGAGTGTGTATGTGCAACGCATTTTCTATGTTTAAATCCCTTTTTTTTATTTAAAAAAAAAAAACACCAAGCACTACTCCTTACGAGATACTTTTTCTAAATAGTCCCTTTTTTCATAATTTCAATTCAATTCAAATTTATTTATATAGCGCCAATTCATGAAACATGTCATCTCGAGGCACTTCACAAAGTCAAGTTCAATCAGATTATACAGATTGGTCAAAAATGTTCCTATATAAGGGAACCAGTTGATTGCATCAAAGTCCCGACAAGCAGCATTCACTCCTGGAGAAGCGTAGAGCCACAGGGAGAGTCGTCTGCATTGTCCATGGCTTTGCTGCAATCCCTCATACTGAGCAAGCATGAAGCGACAGTGGAAAGAAAAACTCCCCATTAACGGGAAGGAAAAACCTCTAGCAGAACCGGGCTCAGTATGAACGGTCATCTGCCTCGACCGACTGGGGTTTAGAGAAGACAGAGCAGAGACACAACAAGACAGACAAAAAAGCACAGAAGCACACATTGATCCAGTAATCTGTTCTACATTAGATGGTAATAGTGGTGATCTGTCCTCCCCTGGATGATGTCAGAGAGAACAAAAAGTTAAAGCAGAAATGACAACACGTAATGCATAATTGAAGAACAGTAGAACTCTATAGAGTGAGAAAAATAGGCCTTGATGTCCTCCAGTAGCCTAAGCCTATAGCAGCAAAACTATAAAGGTAGCTCAGAGTAACATGAGCCACTCTAACTATAAGCTTTGTCAAAAAGGAAAGTTTTAAGATTAGTCTTAAAAGTAGACAGGGTGTCTGCCTCACGGACCAAAACTGGGAGTTGGTTCCACAGGAGAGGAGCCTGATAGCTAAAGGATCTGCCTCCCATTCTACTTTTAGAGACTCTAGGAACCACCAGCAGACCTGCAGTCTGAGAGCGAAGTGCTCTGTTAGGAACATACGGGGTAATCAGAGCTCTGATATATGATGGAGCTTGATTATTAAGGGCTTTATATGTGAGAAGCAGAATTTTAAATTATATTCTTGATTTAACAGGAAGCCAATGAAGAGAAGCTAAAATAGGAGAAATATGATCCCTCTTGTTGATTTTCATCAGAACTCTCGCTGCAGCATTTTGGATCAGCTGAAGACTTTGAACTGCATTTTGTGGACTTCCTGATAGTAAAGAATTACAATAGTCCAGCCTTGATGTAACAAATGCATGGACTAGTTTTTCAGCATCAATCCTGGACAGAATGTTTCTAATTTTGGCAATATTCCTGAGGTGAAAAAAGGAAACTCTGGAAACCTGTTTAATATGGGATTGAAATGACATGTCTTGGTCAAAAATAACACCAAGATTTTTTACTTTATTACCAGAGGCCAAGTTAATGCCACCCAGATTAAGTGATTGGTTAAGAAGTTTATTTTTTAAGGACTCTGGCCCAAAGATTACAACTTCTGTCTTGTCAGAATTTAGATGCAGGAAATTTAAAGTCATCCAGCTTTTGATGTCATCAAGACATGCCTGTAGTCGAAGTAATTTAATTTTCAAATGAGTTTTAACATATCTTGTGTTTCGCTTCGTCTTCAGGATGGTCTCCTAACAGCCGGATACACAGACTTCATCAACAGGATCCATAAACAAATCCCCCAGGTCACCTCTGACGGGAAGAGACTGCAGGTATCGTTGAAGATAACGATAATTATCATAGATGGTGTTATTAAATATAATAATACCACAACTCTAAGTAGAGCTGCTTTATAGTTAGTGGAGTGGTGGCCTAAGCGGTTAGAGCAGAGCGCTTGCGTTATGAGAAGGCTGCAGGCACCCGGTTCGATCCCCGCAGACTGCCACTATGGGCCCCTGAGCAAGACCCTTACCCCCACATTGCTCCCTGGAGGCTGCAAAGCTGCCCACTGCTCCCTTAGGGATGGGTTAAATGCAGGAGACGAATTTAATTAAAATGGTTCAATTTCAATGAGGTACAAAGACTTCTTTCTTCTCATTAGGAGATTGTGCGATTTGTGATATTATTCTTAAACAATTCCTTAGTGACATTGGTTAAGACAAATCAAAATTTTCCTCCCTTATCTTTTGGAGTAAGGTTCAGTGCAGGTGCTGAAATCGTTAGACATGCAGTCTGGAGGCCGCATAGGAGGAAAATTCTGCCTGGGGATTCGTTTTGAATTTAATTACCGTACCCTTCCCCATTGATTTGATATTTGTCCAGTTATTTTTAGTTTAGGGGTTTTGACAAAAAAGCAGGGTTGAACAAAAACGTGTTTCTGCCGGGTCTTAAAAAGTCTTAATAATCAGTCACCTCGAATCCCATTTAAATGCATCCAGACTTTTTCTACAAGATCTTGAATTACATGCATTTACTTAGATTCTTAAACTGAATATTGAATTAGGTTTGCCTTTTCCTTCTTCCCTTACTGAGAAACTGTTCTGGCATAATGCAACCATCTCATCTGAGATTCTGGTTGAGGAATCTAAGTGGTGAGCAATGACAAAACCACAAGCTCCCTGGTGCAGGGCTGCAACCCACCCGGCTAGGGCACGTTTTTCTTCCCAGACATCCAGGCTTCCTGCAAGAAAATAATACTGACGTATTGCAGGTGTTGGTTATCAGAACTTAAACGTCCCTGTTATCGTTATCCACTACTGTCTCTGCCACTAGATTTAGCTTAAAGAGATTGCAAAAACTGCCACCAAATCTGTACAAAGCTTACAGTACACACGTGTTGTTGTTTGGTAAGCTGGGGGTGAAAGTATTGAAGCTACATGTCAAGGTCCAAAAGTCCCGACCTAATTCTGAAAGTAAAGACTTAAAAAGTTAAGACATGATTTTATTCCATTTTTACTGCTAATTTCATAAAATGGTAATTGAATGGCTATTTAAACATGTAACTTAGTGAAAGAAACCCCTTACATAATACTGTTAGAACACAACCATCCAACCATAAATCCAGCTTAGTCCAATTTAATTTCACATAATTCCTACTTTTTTTTTTTTTTTTTTACAACGTTGATTGTGTGGCTGGAGAGTGGGATTGAGATAAATCAGCCTATTTGAATTAGATTGTTTTAACAAAGATACAGTTTAAACAATGAAAAATAATTAAATGAACTTTAATATGGACTTTTGAATTAAATAATCTAAGATACAAAATCCTTTCCCGATAGAAGATATTTTAAGTAATTCTGTCGGTCGGATTTGCTTAGAACGGCCCTCCTACACCAGGGTGGGGACATCCCCAGATTTGCTTCTTTTTCTTGAAAGATAAACACCGACTGTATCCGTAAACGCAGGGTTGACTCATTAAAGTTTTCACTTGACCGGTTTTCCCGAGTACCCTTCCACCTCCTCCACGTGCCTGTAGGTGAAGTTTAGGCGGCGCTCATTTTTCCCCAGGTCATCGTGTGCTCGGCCACGCTGCACTCCTTCGACGTGAAGAAGCTCTCCGAGCGCATCATGCACTTTCCCACTTGGGTGGACCTGAAAGGCGAGGACTCCGTTCCGGAGACCGTCCACCACGTGGTGGTGCCCGTCAACCCCAAGGCCGACCGACTGTGGGAGCGTCTCGGCAAGAACCACATCCGGGTCAGACCTAAAGGAGAACACACGTTGACGTGTTGCAGGTTGATGTGGAAGGCATTTGTTCTTATACGGATCTGCTGTGCTTTGGTTAGACGGATGAAGTTCACGCCAAAGACAACACGCGGCCAGGAGCCAATACACCCGGTAAGGTCTTGTTTTACCATATGGAAAACATCTTTCTTTTACACCAATAAACAGCACGGATATCTGTGTTTGCCCTCTGGATAGAAATGTGGTCCGAAGCCATCAAGATGCTGAAGGGCGAGTACACGGTCAGGGCCATCAAGGAGCACAAAATGGACCAGGCCATAATCTTCTGTCGCACCAAGATCGACTGCGACAACATGGAGCAGTTCTTCATCCAACAAGGAGGAGGTGGACAGACGTCATAAGTTCAGCACCTCCTCTAAATATCGTTATTTAAATCCTATTTTCTTTAACGATGATGTGCGATGTGTTTTGTTCAGGCCCAGACACCAAAGGTCACCAGCTTTCCTGCGTTTGCCTCCACGGTGATCGGAAGCCGAACGAGCGGAAAAGCAACTTGGATCGCTTCAAGGTGAGGCCCCAGAAACCCGCGTGACTTTCTGACGCCGTGCTGCTCGCGCAGCCGATGGACTGACATTTCAGGACCGTCTGGTGTTCGCAGAGAAAAGAGGTGAAGCTGTTGATCTGCACGGACGTGGCCGCCAGAGGGATCGACATCAGCGGCGTTCCTTACGGTACTGACGCGCCAGCTCGCTGCTTTTGACACATGCACATGGAGGGTTTTTGCTGCCTTTTCTTACAACGTCTGGTTCCTCCCTCCCCGCCTCCATCAACAGTGATCAATGTCACCCTGCCTGATGAGAAGCAAAACTACGTCCATCGCATCGGCAGAGTCGGACGAGCCGAGCGGTAAGATCTGAAGCTCTGTGGAGCCTTTCAGGACAGAACAGCTGGATCTATACTGAGATATAGATTGCATTGGACTATATTTAGGGGTGTCTGGGTAAAAGAGGCTGAACACAAATCGGTTAAAAAGACTATTTAATACTTGCGCGCTACTTTTTGTTGGTTTGTTACATTAAATTCAAACAAACTACATCGCTTTTGGTTGTAACATCACAAAATATACATAAAGGTTCAGAGGAACTGTATGTACAGTTTAAGTAAAGCGGTTTTTCCTTTAATTTACAGAATGGGGCTTGCCATCTCCCTGGTTGCTATGGAAAAAGAAAAGGTAACGTGGGTTAAAGGAATCCTACCTATTCCGGCTGCGTTCCTCTCTTTAATGCATGCGGGGGCGTCTTTCATCCTTTTTAGGTGTGGTACCACGTTTGCCCGAACCGAGGCAAAGGCTGCTACAACACCCGGCTGAAGGAGGACGGAGGATGCACCATATGGTACAACGAGAAAGAGGTGAGCAAAATGAAATCGGTTGTGACGCGGCAGGGTCACAAGCAGCGAGTTCATAAAGGTGATATTAAAAAGCGGGTTTGTTTATCGTTGTGTTCCGTGTCTATCCCTTTTCCTCTCGTCCCAGCTTCTGTCTGAAATCGAGGAGCATCTGAAGTGCACCATCACTCAGTGCGACACGGATGTCAAAGTACCCGTGGACGAGTTTGATGGAAAAGTCACTTATGGAAAGCGCAGAGCTCTAGGAGGTACTTGTCCATCTACATCGTTGTGGAAATGCTAAATATTTGCTGCTGTGCTGTTCCTTACCTACAAACCTGTCGTCCTTCGCCCAGGCGGGAGCTATAAGGGCCACGTGGATGCTCTGGCCCCGACAGTCCAGGAGTTGGCCCTCCTTGAAAGAGAAGCTCAAACATCTTTCCTATATTTGGGATACATGCAGAACCAGCTATTCAGGGCCTTCTAAACAAGCTAACCACAAAGTAGCATGGCAGTGATTCACTAAATGAAACATCCACATGCTGAAACAGCAGAATATAAAGCAACCTAACAGGTCACTGTTAAGAAAAAAGGTTCATCTTGTGTTGGTTTTTCTCTTAATTTCCAGCTGTCTGATTTAACTTAAGTTAGGTTTTGAATCGTCAACTCTAAGTATCCAGGAGTGTTTTGCACTGGAGGGCGCTATAGTTTACAGTTCAGGGGAGAAAATGACTGAAATAGCTCACTGATGATCTAAAAGCTACTAAAGCTAATCCTGATTTATTGGACTTCATTCTTTTTATTTTCAGACCAATGTGGATAAATTTAGCTTAACACTCAAGTATATGGCTGTGTTGATGGTGTTTTTTTTGTTTGCTTTTTCAGAAATAAATTGTTGAAGCCTACAAAGTTTAGTTTCTGTCTACTTAATTTTAAAATAAACACTTTTTCATCTTTTATTTTCAGGCTGAATGCCCTAAACTGAATGGATGGATTTATTTAAGTTTACTGTTAAATCATAAATAGACTTTGATAAACCACATTAATTATCTATTAAGTTAATCTTCTTTTTGGAAAAGTGACTTTAGCATTTCTAACAACACCAAAGCCAAATCTGGGCTATCATGAAATCACTGATGATATAAAGTCAGTCAAAGGATCTGAAAAAGACAGTAGAGAACAGATGAGAAACAAAGTCATTACCCCTCAGTCTGGAAAGGGTCACTAAGCTCTACCTAAACGGATCAGTTATTAACCAATCAGAAGAGTTCAACCTTTCCTTCAGTGTCTGACACTATTTTACATGAGTCCTGCTTTAAATGTACAGCTACGTGGTTTCAGGTAACCATTAACTGGGGGTAGAAACAGGACAAACTGCAAGTTTTTGCATCATAATCCCAAACACTGAAGTAACATGAAGCGGCTCGTCTGTAATAGGATTTCTTTATCTGGATGCATGTTAACAGGAAACAAGTTTAAAACAACGTACCGCTAAGTAAGCAGTGGAAATAGGGTAAAAACATGGAGGACAGCTGTGGTCTATAACAGGTATTGATGTCTGTTTTACAAGGAACTTCCCAAGTAACATTTTCTTCCTTTGCTTGGAGGGCAGGGGATTGTGGATTGAAATTAAAGCCAACATTGCGAGTGAACAACAAATTACAGACAATACGAGAGCAGGAAAGCTTTGCTCTTTCAGGAATTGCAGTGAGGAATAGCGAGGCCTGAAGATTCATCCTTTCCTACGGGCCAGTTCTCATTACCTCTAAAGGGTTGCTTATTCCGTTTCATTGAAAATTATAAATTTTCATAATTCTTCATAAAGTACATAATTTCATTATAAAACTCCCAATTATTTGTATCTAAAAACATTATGGCCCAAAAACGGTAAAGATTCCTGACTTACAGGAATGCACAGAAGACCGTCCTTGACATGCTCCACAAGGAGGGTAAGCCACACAAGGTCTCTGTGGAAGAGGCTATTGTTTATGGATCCAAACTGTATCCAAACTTATTGGTGGAAAGTTTAGTGGAGGGAAAAAGTATGGTAGAAAAACATTTACAAGCTTTTGATAGTTTTGTTGAAACACTTCATGCTTCCGCTGCTGACAAGCTTTATGGACGAACAGCAAACAGGCTGAAATCGGAGGCAACCGGACTTTAGGTCAGTGTCTTTCTGAAAAATTTTCAACACCTATCCAGGAGTCTCTGTCAGTTCTGGTGGCTCGCCTTTGAGCAACCTGCAGTTGGAGCGCTGCTGTTTTTAAGGACATGTAGGCCCATCCTCCTCAGCCCACCCTAAGTCAGATGCAAATCAATGATCCACCCATCACTGTCCTGGGTCGTTAGAAGCTATTGCTTGGTGTGAGTGGAGTACCTGGTCACCTGAATCATGACTACACTGCTGATGTAATCTCTTTGGAATGTGTTGGAGGATCGAGCTGTAAACACTGGGGAGCTGTAAGCCCAATCCTCCCCCTCTGTTTGGTGACGGCTTTTCTCTTTTGACCAAGATGGCTTCTTTCACCCCTCTTTCAAACCAACTGTTCTCTCTGTCCAGAATCTTGACATCACTGTCATTAAAAATGTGCCCTTTGTTCTTGAGGTGCACGTGGACTGATGAATCTTGCCCCCCGAGCTGCTGTTGCTCCTGTGCTGCTCCATGCGTTTATGTAGCTGCTGTTTGGTTTCTCTGATGTAGGAGTCTGAGCAGTCCTCGCTGCATTGGATCGCATACACAACGGCGCTCAGCTTTAGTTTGAGTGTTCTGTCTTTGGGATGAACCAGTTTTTGTCTGAGGGTGTTATTAGGTTTGAAATTTACTGGTATGCTGTGTTTGGAGAAAATTCTCTTGAGTTTCTCAGAAACTCCTGACACTTATAGAATGACAATATTTTTGCATCAAAGCTGTGTTGTTTTTTTTTCTGACAGCTTTGTTGGCGGATTTGACCAAGGCCCATTTTGGGAAACCACAAGCTTGCAGTGATTTCCTGCCGTGGTTGTGTTCTTTTTGTTTCTCCTCTGTGGCAGAGGGAATGTTGTCAGCCCAGTAACTCAGAGTTCTGATAACAGAGTTTGTGTTTCAGTGGGTAGTGTGAATCTAAATGCAGATATTGGTTTGTGTGTATAGGTTTCCGGTAACCCTCAGTTTTGAGACTCCCATCTTCCTCAATGTGTACAGCACAGTCCAGAAAAGGCAACATGTGGTTCTTGGCATCGTTGCTTGTAAACTTGTTGTTGCTTTCCACTGAGTTGATGTGGTTGGTGAATGCCTCAACTTCTTTGGTTTGGATTTTGACCCAAGTGTCATTCACATATCTAAACCAGTGAGTTGGTGGTCTTCCCTTGTAAGCACTGAGTGCTCTGCTCTTCACCTCCATATACAAATTGGCCACACTGGGTGACACTGGGGAGCCCGTGGCACACCCATGTTTCTGTCGGTAAAAGCTGTCTCTGTACTTGAAATGTGGTTCAGAGACAGAGGTCCAACACAAACCTTGTTTGGTGTTGAACTGGTTTTATCTTTTAGTGATACATCATGTTCCAACTTAGTCTTGACAGTGTTCACTGCCTCTGATGTCAGAATACAAGTGAATGAGAGGTGACATCAAAGGAAACAATGGTTTCCCCTGGTGCCGGTCTCAGGTGTCGGATTTTGGAAATTAAGTCTGTGGAGTTTTTATATGTGGTGTGGAGGGTTTCCAACCAGCAGAGCCAAATTTGTTGCCAGATGTTTTGCAGTGTTGTATGTGACCGAGTTAATGCTGCTGACAATGGCTCTGAGGGGCATTCCATCTTTGTGTATTTTTGGAAGTCCATATATGCATAAAATGGCCTTGCTTGGGTACAGCTGATAGTAGCGGGAGCGATTCACTGCTTTCTGTTTTTGTAGAGTCAGTTATTTTCTTTTTGTAGTTACCGGCTGGGTCCCTTTTCAGTGTCTCGTATGTGTTACTGTCCATCGGTAGATGCATTATTATCTCACGGTAATCAGTTGTGTTAAGTACCACTGTGCATCTGCCTTTGCTGGCAAATTGTGATGTTGCAGTCTGTGACGTGATGTTCGAGGTGGGCATTTCTGCACTGGAGAGTGCTGCTGTGACCTTTAGCCTAAGTTCTTCTGCCTGTGCCATGTTGTCATTTCTTATGGCTGATTCAGTGGTAGTGATGAGTTCTGTTATCGGAAGTCGCTTAGGGGTTATGGCAACGTTGATACCTTTGGACAAAACAAGCTTCTCTGTCTGTTTCAGAGATTCCTCACCACTGGTCCTGGGTGATAGTGCGTGCATTCTCATCAGCAGAGGTGGCACTCGTTTTCCCTGGGAGAGACTGGAGTTTTCGCTGTTGCCTTTCTTTGCTTTTTAGAGTGTTGTAAGAGCTGAGCCTTCTCCGTGAAACAGATTACCTCCTCCAACAACGGCTCTGGTAGACACTCTGATAGTTGTTGCTGAGTTTTTTTCTCACCTTTGTGAGAGCGCATCAAGAGTGAAATAAACCGGTCTTATTCTTTCGCTCAGAAGCTGGTTTTGTGCCCTCAGAATGATCCGTTCCGCTCTGCGTCCTTTGATGGAGGACTTCAGGTAAATTCTGTTAGGGGGCAGTTTCTGCTGTCTGCATCTCAGACTAAACCGAAGGTGGTTTCTGAAATCTGCAAGCTTTCTGGAAATATGTTTAGCACATCTATCACTATCTACCACAGAAATTGGTGAGAAGGGCAGTGCAATCGTTCAGTTGAACAGCAAATCGTTGTTGTGGGATGAAACCATGCCAATATTGTGCAAGAATCTGTAGATTGCATAAAAGTGTTGCAAATGGGAATTTACAAAAGCAAATTGAAAACATAATTATATAATAATTTCATACCAGAAATAAGGTAGGTGTGTTAATGCGGAAAACAAAACTTGGTCATTGTTTCTTCCCAAGGATTTTATCCTCTATATATTTCAATATGCAAAGGAAATCAGGCCATATTTAAAATTACTGTATGTTCATTTGACAATAAACAAGTTCAATTTCAATGTGATCTTTGATTTTAATATAATAAATATTTTTTTCTTTGTGTGGTTTATAATAGGAGGTTACCAAAAACATGCAAATACTAGCTTTAACACTAAACGACAGCGAACAGGTAACTGCAATACCTAGTTTGGACTCTCGGTGACGCTCTTGACCGGCAGAAAGTTAGTCCTTTCATTGGAGCTCATAAATGCATTTAATTACAGGTATGTTCATCTCAGAAGATGTATCACCTGCTAAATGAGAGCCAGTATGGCTTTAAGTAACATCGGTCCACTGCAGCTGCCTTAATGAATATTATTGAAGAAATAACAGCAGCAGCTAATTTATAATAGGGGTGTTTATTAATTTGAGAAATGCATTTGATACTTGGATAGTAATATTTTAATTTCTAAATTAAGTTTGTATGGTATGAGAGGAATAGTGTTAAACTAGATAAGTTATCTTCACAATAGGAAACAATATGTACAGTTAACAGATGTCAAATCTGAACTGATGGCAATTAAATGTGGGGTCCCACATGGTTCGGTTTTTCTTTTGTATATTGATCTGTAATGTTTCCAAACTAGTACAGTTGGTTTTATATGTGAATGATACTAATTTATTCAGTTCTTAAAATAATGTACAGGAACTTACTTGTACAATGCATTGAATATGAAGTGACAAAGTTGAAGAAATGGTTTGATGTAAATAGGTTATCATTGAATTTAAAAAAGATGAAATTTATGATTTTTGGAAATTGGAAAATAGAAGAAAGTGTTACATTATGTCTAAAGTGGAGTTGTAATTATTGATGATAAGTTATCATGGAAACCTCACATAGCACATATCAAAAGAAAAATGTCCCAAAACATTTTTGTTATAAAGTGAAGGATGTGTTAAATTATGAAACAATGAAAATATTGTACAGTTCACTCATTGTGCCATATTTTAACTACTATGTAGAAGTCTGGGGGGGGGGCACATATAAGTCAAATATAAAACCTTTATTTATATTAGAGAAGAGAGCTGTAAGAACTACACAGAAACTCAGTTATCAAGAACACAGCAGTAAATTATTTTGGTTGAAGATTTGGTTAAGTTCCAAACATTATTAATTATGTTTAACACAAAATGTAGAAATTTACCAGAAAAAAATACAACACATTTTCCATTTAGAAAATGAGTTTAGTTGGAAAAATATAATTTCAAACACCAAGTTACACGTACAACACTTAAACAGATGTGTCCTTCAGTTATTGGGGTAAAACTGGAATTCACTTCATGAAGATCTCAAAAGTTGACAATATTTGTCAATTTAACTATATCTTTAAACAAAGTATATTTAGTCAGTATTAATATCAGGAGGTTTGTCTTAGTTTTTTTCTGTATATGTATTAGGTGTATGTGTGTGCGTGTATATATATATATATATATATATATATATATATATATATATATTGCCTTGTGTATTTATTATTAATTATGTGTGAATACTGATATTGTATACTGATATATATTATTTAATATTTGTTGGTATATTTTGGCTGTATGCCGCTTATCAAAGTTATTTCGTGTTTTGACTAGGGGCGGACAAAATAAGATTTTATTTTCTGCTCCCTTTTGCTCGTGGGAAATGTATGACAGAAAGTGACTGTTATTGTGATTTTTGCCATGGAGCAATGAATAAAATATGGATCTGAATGTATTGATTATTTTAAATCACTGCAACCTTTGCAACGCACAGGCAGATTTAAAGCATCAAGAAATGAGCTCATCCTTGATGCAAATCGATATGTTATTAGCCAGCCGTGGAAAATAAGAACAACTTTGATATTATATATTTACTGTGTTCTAGTAAGCAACGTAATGCCAAAAAAACAACTTCTAGTTTTTGCCTAGTTGTGGGGGAAAAAGAAAGAGCGTCTCTGGCCTATATTACACATTTTAGATGTTTAGTTTTGTTTTTGTTTTTTGAGTGAAATTTTTTTTATTTTTGAAGACCTAAACGGAAATACTGAGGGTAAGTCTGCGCAGCTTCACCACCGTGGAGCTGGAGACGCCCATTTCCAGTCCGCACCCGCCCCGGCTGCTGGAGCGGTTCCTCCCGCTCTCGGAGCTTTGCCTGTCAGCCTGGATGTCGATCCTCACCGCTATTCCACCGCAACAGGTAAATTATTAAACATCATGTATTGCTACTTTAAAAAGGGGGGTATTTAATAATAATAGTAAACCGTATAAAGTAGGACCTCCCCGAGGTTGATTGATTTTTTTTTTTTTAATCAAACCTGTTCCATTAAGGTAAGTGGGATGTCCTGCTTTATTAAATGGAATAAGGAGCCGCGCAGGCGATGCGGTGGCGCGTCTTCACACCGTGGGTTGATTTGCTGCAGTGGACCTGCCGTCCTGACAAGATGTGGGTTTTACTGAAAAAAAAAGGAGAAAAAAAAAAACACGTCCTGAAAAGCAGCCTATTGTCTGCGCTTGAGCTGCGGAACACACCATATGGCCGGACAAATGCTTCTTCGTGTATGTTTGACAGATCAACTTTAATTAAAACTTCCAGAATCCTGTTCTGTTGGGTGCAAAAAAATAAAAATAAAGGTGATTATGTTGTGTGATGAATGCTCAAAAGGATGAGTGCTGGGAATGATTCTTGACCAATTATCTGGAGGACTCCCATGACATCACTGTAACAGAGACATAGTGTGTCCCTGACAGGGAGCTGCTCTGTAAATGGTAAATCATCAAATCCAGATTTAGAAAGGAGGGATAATACAGCTGAAGCATGGCTTTTTCACTCCCAAAGTGCACCAGGTGTATGTGATGTCTAACTGCTGCCTCCTTTGCAGCACCTGACAGGCAATCTTGTCATCAGATGTTTAAGATCAGAGCCTGTTTTTCACGACTGAGTGGGACAACTGGAGCAAGTTAAGTTGTTTAGGTATGCATGGGGTGTGCATGATATACGCAAGCTCAGTCACTGCAGTGAAGAAGACGAATTATAGATAAAGCTTACAGTGTGTGTGTGTGTGTGGGTGTGTGTGTGTGTGTGTCTATGTGCGTGTTCTTCCTCTGCCTAGAGGTTTTCCTTGCTGAAGTGGCGAAGTCCATTTACCCGCAGTAGCTGTGACATCTGGCTCGATCCCAGCAGAGGCTGTTGCATATTCACCTGCTGAGACAAAGCACGACCTGACCACTGTGCATATTCATACCCCTCCACATGTGACAGATCAAAAAGTGGAGCATTGTTGTGAACTGGAAGTATGCTCAGTTTTTTTTCTGCATTTTACACATTTGTATTTAGCCCCTCTGAGTTCAACACTTTGTAGAGCCACTTTTTTTTTTTTTGCTACATTTAGAGTATCCACAGACTGAAACTTTTGCCCATTCCTCTTTGGAAGAGGCAGGCTCAGTAAGATTGGATGGAGAGCAGCTTTAAAGATCTGTTTAAATGTCTGGCCAACAGATTTTAGGCCTGGACTTTGACTGGGGCTCTCGAACACATGAATATGGTTTAATCATAAACACCGTTTTAGTACTGGCTGTGTGTTAAGGGTTGTTGTTCTTTGCAGCCTTGACAGGCTTTCTTCCAGGATTGCCCTGACGTTCTGTCAAACCGTTGTTATGATTCTGGCCTGGCTATGCATCTGCCTCTGCACCCAGAGTCTAATTAGTTTTATTCAGTTCACCTGCCATTATATACTGGGCTCCCACAGCCTTAATGATGCACGACTAAAGCCATTGTAGTGAGTAGATGTCCAGTAGTCCTTGTCTGCTCTGCGTTGTTCTGGATCAAGTTCTCGTTGGTGGGTTTCCTGTTCTCGTCCTGTCCTCGTTCCTTCGTTTCTCTGGACACGACCCGGACTGTTTTCATGACCGTGATCCTTGCCAAACCCCTCAGAGCTGCCATCCATCTCCTACCTGCCTCACTGTGTATGAACCCTGCCTGCTTCGTGGACTTCCTGCCTTCAGCCCTGTTTGCCAGGTTTCCTTTATCAAAGTCAAACAAAACCCTGGAAATGTTCTCTTTTTTTCTCCATTCATTATATAATGGCAAATGTGAAGTATTATCACCAATAATTTTGTTCCAAGGCCCACCTATATCGAGTATAATTGTATTTTGTCATCCTTTCTGTGCTTTTCATGGGAGCTGCCATCTTGGCATCCTCGGCGACTTGTGAAAAATGGCGACCGACTGACAGCTTGCAGTATGAAGGGAAGGTGTGTTTACACTCTCCTTTGTGCTGGTCCGTACGTCATTTTTGGGCTTCCAGTTCAGTTGTAATGGCCGCACTCGAGGATTTCTTTCTGCTGTCGCAAACGTTTTGGGGAGCGTCACGAGGTTATTGTGTAGCAGGTGTCACTTTTGAATGCACCAATGTATTATACTAAGAATACCGCACTGTTTGCATGAAAATGGTTGCATACTTTTGTTAAACTTTTCAACAAAAAAATGTAAAACGCAACAGCGTGTCAGGCCTGAATGTAGGGTTCTCTGCCTTGTCAGTGCATTACAGCCATCTGAAGAGTTTCTGAAGAAAAGCAGACCCACAGCACAAAGCAGCTACCATCATGTTTCACAAGTGAACAGATAGTTTTCCTTCAAACATCAATTTGCATGTAGGGTTAAAATGTCTTTTTTTTTTCTTTTTTGAAGAACAATGGCTTCTCGAGGGGCGTGCTCCGATGGCACAGGGGTAGTGAGCACGACCCGTGTACAGAGACCTTAGTCCTCGATGCGGCTGACCCATCTTTGATTCCAGCCTGTGGTCCTTTCCCGCATGTCTTCCCCCCTCTCTCAAACCCCCTTTCCTGTCAGCCTACTTTGTAAAAATGAGCCACCAGTGCTACAACTAACCCAGAAAAACAATATAAAAAACAAAAACAAAAACAATTGCTTCTCGACACTTTTTCCCCCCCAAAAAAGTGGACTACATGATTCTCCCACCTGAGCAGTGGAGTTCTTCCAAAGTTACCATGGGCCTCTTGTCTGCTAATCAATTTAATGCTCTCCTTGCCCCTGTGTGTCATTTTAGGTGGGATAGCCATGTCTTGTAAGCCATGCCATATGCTTACTACGTTCAGATGGAATTAAACAGGCCTCTGTGGGATGCCCAAAGCTTGGGATATTGCCATACACTACGTTCTCCCTGACCTCTCTGTTGTGTTCCTTGGTCTTCATGATGCTGTTTATTTGTCAATGTTTTCCAAAGAACATCCGAGACCCCCGCAGAACAGCTATCAGAAGAAAAGTGGACTTGATACAAATGCATGCCATTTTTCACATTTGTTTAGACCGATGCATGATTTTTTTTTGTCCCCTTCTCTTCACAATTACGCACTGCTTTGTGTTGTTGTAGCACATAAACACCTGATAAAAGCCTTAGTTTGTGGTTGTAACTGGACAACTTGTTAAAAAAAAGTTATTTTTTGAAAGGCATTGCACACATGTTCAATATTTGTGGTGATACAAGGGACCAGAGAAAGACTTTCACTGACCTAAATGTCTAAGAGTTGTGTATGTGACATCGCTGTTAAACCTAAGCAAAAAAAAAAAGATTGTGTTAAAAGGATGTTAAAAAAAAACTTGAGATGCTGGTGTGTGTGTGTGTGTGTCGGGGGATGGAGAAGCTTGTGTTAATTTAAGAAACTACAGTTATTTATTGCGTTGACCCATAAGTGTGTCATAAAGTTATGAATGAGCCCTCTAGCGGAAATGTCCCGGATTTTAGCCTGGAACATAACAGAGGACGGTGTATATGTCTGCGTGTCTTTGTATCCGCCTGCTCTTGTGAGCTGGTGAAACACACAGGGCCTGCACTCAACACGGACACACACACACACACAGACACACGCGTACACTGGGGTCTTTATTTCCACGGTTCCGCAAAGCTTCCTGGACTGTGTCAGCCAGAACAGGGCCCGCTTCTGTGCGCGGAGGGCCCGTTGGACAAACTTGTGCACACAGGCCGAAGCATTGCTATGCCACATCCATCTAGATCAGCGTGGCGAACACAGGTGTCAATCAGCATGCTGGGTTAGAGTTAAAGGTTCTTTGATCCATCTGCGACCTCTGTGTAATGGGTCAGTACACCACATCACTAACCCTCTTTTAATTTACCCAATGCCTCAAACCCACACTGGAAACTGTTTTATAAGCTGTTGTTACATGTCAGATAGGACGTTTAGCAAAGACTGCCATAATAGGCATTGTCTTAGGATTTTTGCCAAGAGTGTTTATACTGGAATAAAAACTAAACAAAAACATATTATGTTGATATAAAGGGTGTCTTTGTCTCCTTTTGTTGAATCATCGTTGGATCTATCCGGGATATGTCCTGTTTGAACAGTACATGGCTAACAGGAGATAGTATACCTCAAGACATTCAAGTGTTTGCGTATGAGGGCGGATAGGTGTCCACTAAATACTATGCACGTTGGCATAAGAAGCACATATAAGGCACATATGAACAACACACACATGCACATCCAGGCAGACATTTGCCGTTTTTTTTGTGAAGAAATGTGCGTATTGATACACACAGTGCCCCACAAAAGTATTGCAAAATTACTTAACATTTCCAAACTGTTCAAGCCACATCAAACACTTAATGCATTTTAGTAGGATTTTATATGATACATTGGACCACACAATATATCGTAGATATATCAGCATTGCAGTAGCAGTGTGCGTAATGTGAATATCTCAAAGGATTGCTCAGAATGCAAGAATTGTTAGCTAATAGTAAAGTTAGCGTCATGAATTCACAGTTTGCATGTCAATGTCATATTCATCCTGTTGCACGGGGTCTCCCTGCAGTAAATGCCCACGTCTAACACTGATGACGTTGTCTAAGAGGCTACAGAGAGTGTTGGAAGAACAGAGGAAAGAGAGAGGAGGGGGAAATAGGGCTTTACCGCAGGTGATAGTGGAATTATAAAGATGTTGCAGAGAGAAAAACACAAAACCACGGTAAACCCTGGATCAATGTCATGTGAAAAATAAATATAGCCGTGTAGGCTTGTGTGAAAGTCTCTGAAAATGATAACCCTCCAGTAAAAATACCACAGTTTCATATTATTAATTTTAAAATGTTTTAACACAAAAGTATGACATGATCTCATGTTTTTTATTTAAAACAGAAATACAATAATTAATTGTATTTATAAGCCTGCAAAAATAATATCTTAATTATTATGTTTTTTTCAAAACTTCTTTGCTGTGGAGTTTGATATCTAAATACATGTATTGAGAGTATAAGAAAAAAATGAGTGTTTTAACAGTCCCTCTTTTCAATATCAGAATCAACTATTTCTTATAAAATTTCAATTGTAAAAAATACAGAATAACATACACCATGCTGTTCGTGACTTACTAACCGTCCCGTCAAGAACAACAAAACTGTAGGTTTCCCTGCTATGACTTTCCCAACTATAACTAACTATAACATTTCAAAAAATGGTGTATACTCCATATGAAGTAAGACAGTAAGACTACTGTTAAAGGAATGACTGATTTCTTTGCTACTCTAACTGCAGCTGGGAGGGTCAGCTGTTTGAGGGGTGAGCATTTACCAAGATCTTGAAGCGGCCATGATGGAAACGTGGTTCCACAAGCCGTGGCAAATCTGAAAAACTCTGAAACAGAAATACCTGGCGGAGAAGAGAAAGCTCGGCAAAAGTGGTGCCGGTGGAAAAGATAAAAAAAAAAAAAATTTAAATACTTTCCCCTCATGGATGAGATACTTACATGAATAAACGTATTAACATATGGTTTTAGTGGCATTACTTATTTAATGGAAACACCACAATTGCGAAAATGTGTTTATTGAAATTAGCAGAATATGGACAATGTTTTGCGCATATTTGTAATGGAAGCGCAACTACAGTCTCCAATAATAATGCTAGAAAAAGAGTCACCCCAGTGGGTCTGAATACTGACTAAATATTGTGAGAGGGTCGATAAGTTGGTAACACTGGGACAACGTGTCAGAACGAGTGGCACTGCACAGAAACAGGTGCCTCTCAATAAAAGAACTTTGAACCACATGAAAAATATTTAGCAAAATGCAAGGTGCTTTAAAAGGGTTTCTTCAAAACCTTTGTATACTTCCATACTGGAAACTGACCTGTGCTTAAGGTGACAAAGAGACATGGAAAGAAAAGAGTCTTGAAGCACATCACAAGATATTGATCAGACAGAGGTCATCAATGTATTAAATGTCAAAAATGTATTAAACTTCAAAGTTTCAAGGTTAATCACTGATTGTGTCTACATACCAAACATTATAGCTGCCTCAAACAGAGGTAATTCTTAAAAAAAAGAATTGTGAATACAGTATATCTTGAGTGAACTAAGAATATTAGCTGAGATGTTTTTTCAATGTTTCAACTCGTTTTTTTTGTTGTTTTTTACTTGGTGTGTGCCTTTGTCCATGTCATGAATGAGTTTGTCCATAAATACCTCTATAGATGAAATCAGGAGCATGCTGAGACAAAGGCCACAACAGGTGATTCAGCAGTCTTAAGTGATTAGCAGAGCTGGCGTGTACAGACAATGTTTTACATGACAAAAAAACTGCAGAGTCTCACTAGTAATGCACACCAAAACAGGGAAGCCAAATCAACAAATAGGAACAAATGAAAGGGAAAAGTCTCTGGCACTCGTATGAAAAAAATATGTATGTTTAATAAAAATACAATAAAGGGAAAAAAAACAAAAGAAAATAGAATAAAGTAGGGAGTAGTATGTACCAATATACAAATAAAGAAAGGCAGTCAGTGAGAACCAATATTTCTTACTGTTCGTTGTTGAACAGTAAGTCCAGTCCAAAACCAAGGGGGCTCAGGAAGCAGGGACATGCATTATAATCTAGGGAATCATTAAATCTCCACAGGAAGAGATTAAAGAAAGACATAAAGAAAGCTTCCAACCTCTAGAAGAAGTTGTCTGTTTTCGTTTTGAAGGTGTAACAAGATTCTGTTCGTAACTTTTATGGACAGAATTTCTAGGCGCAGCCAAGGTATTGAGGGGATCCGTTTTGGTGGCCTTAGGATTGCGTCTCTGCTATTCGCGGATGACGTGGTCCTATTGGCTTCATCAAGGCGTGATCTACAGCTCTCACTGGAGCGGTTCGCAGCCGAGTGCGAAGCGGCCGGGATGAGGATCAGTGCCTCCAAATCTGAGACCATGGTCTTGAACTGGAAAAGGGTAGAGTGCCTTCTCTGGGTTGGGGAGGATGTGCTGCCCCTAGTGGAGGAGTTCAAGTATCTTGGGGTCTTGTTCACGAATGAGGGGAAGATGGAGCGGGAGATCGACAGGCGGATTGGTGCGGCGTCTGCTGTGAAGCGGGCGCTGTACCGATCCGTTGTGGTGAAGAGAGAGCTGAGCCAAAAGGCGAAGCTCTTGATTTACCGGTCGATCTACGTTCCTACCCTCATCTATGGTCACGAGCTTTGGGTCGTGACCGAAAGAACGAGATCCCGGATACAAGCGGCCGAAATGAGTTTTCCCCGTAGTGTGTCTGGGCTCTCCCTTAGAGATAGGGTGAGGAGCTCAGTCATCCGGGGAGGACTCAGAATAAAGCCGCTGCTCCTCCACGTCGAGAGGAGCCAGTTGAGGTGGCTCGGGCATCTGGTTAGGATGCCTCCTGGACGCCTCCCTGGTGAGGTGTTCCGGGCACGTCCCACCGGGAGGAGGCCCAGGGGAAGACCCAGGACACGCTGGAGGGACTATATGTCTCCCGGCTGGCCTGGGAACGCCTTGGGATTCCTCCTGAGGAGCTGGCCCAAGTGGCTGGGGAGAGGGACGTCTGGGCCTCCCTACTGAAGCCGCTACCCGCACGACCCGACCCCGGATAAGCGGAAGACAACGGACGGACGGTGTAACAAGAAAGAACGATTGGGAAAACAGCAAGCATCATGGCAGAGCTTATTAACGGAGGAAGAAAATCAAGGACAGCGACAGAAGGGTTGACCTGGATGTCTGGGGAGGAAACTAAAACGGCAACCACAATTAGATTCGTCCGTCCGTCCGTTGTCTTCCGCTTATCCGGGGTCGGGTCGCGGGGGTAGCAGCTTCAGTAGGGAGGCCCAGACGTCCCTCTCCCCAGCCACTTGGGCCAGCTCCTCAGGAGGAATCCCAAGGCGTTCCCAGGCCAGCCGGGAGACATAGGCCCTCCAGCGTGTCCTGGGTCTTCCCCTGGGTCTCCTCCCGGTGGGACGTGCCCGGAACACCTCTCCAGGGAGGCGTCCAGGAGGCATCCTGACCAGATGCCCGAGCCACCTCAACTGGCTCCTCTCGACGTGGAGGAGCAGCGGCTCTACTCTGAGTCCTCCCCGGATGACTGAGCTCCTCACCCTATCTCTAAGGGAGAGCCCAGACACACTATGGAGAAAACTCATTTTGGCCGCTTGTATCCGGGATTTCGTTCTTTCGGTCACGACCCAAAGCTCGTGACCATAGATGAGGGTAGGAACGTAGATCGACCGGTAAATCGAGAGCTTCGCCTTTTGGCTCAGCTCTCTCTTCACCACAACGGATCGGTACAGCGATTAAACACCGTAATTGGAGGATTTCATCATTGTCAAAATTCTTTACTTTCATTTCGCCAGTTGCCCAACGTTCCCCTGGCAGCGACCTTCTCTTTCTGCAGCCATAAATCAATATTTGTTTTTGCTCCAGCCGTTTCGTAACACCCTAGTAGGATGCAGATTTTGTCGTCGCAGCCGCTCACGTCTAAAGCTTAAGCCTGGCTGTCTACTTCTTAACAAGGTTTCCGGAGCCCCGCATGATGCGTAATAAAACAGCAATGGAGGTATTAGCATCATCAGTCAGTGGTTGGCTACATTTACCTCAGTGCCTCAGGTATTGTTTTCCATGAAAATAAGACTCCTTATTATCCAGTGGCCTCTCCTCGCCCTCTGTATCCACATAAACACCTCTCTCCATTACGTCACAGTGATGAGACTCTGTTATTAAAGCAGCCTGTCTCTGCCGCTGACCAGCCCACACGTTTCTCTGACAGCTCCAAGCGCAAAAGGACAAAATACCAACACTCTGTGTCAATAAAACAATAAAATAAACCGCAGGTCCACGTTTAGGTTTAATGCAATATATTGCATCAGCGAAGACCACAACGAGGCAACAGCTCCCTTCTGAAAATTTTCTGACAAAAACAATAGGAGAGAGATTTGCAATGCAGTCGAGTCCTCATTAAAAGTTTGGATCAATCCTAATCCATTGCTGTCGGTGACATGCGGCGTTCAAAATGACAATTTTTGGGAAGCACTGATCTGCCAGTTTTGATGATGTTCGATTTCAATTTTCCCCTAAGAGCTACAGTTCCCGGTGTAACCTTTTTTCATTTATTCATTTAGTCGCAATTCCAGTTTGACTGAAAGCGTTACTGTAGTCATGACAACATGTTTGATGTAATTAAAACAAAATTTTTTTTCTGTCCGACTGCACCACAGAGCAGAGCTTTTTGCCTCTGCCACTGTGGCTCTAACACCAAATAAAAAGACCTGGATACCTATTTTTATCTTATTTTCTTTTTATTGTGATGAGTGTTTTTAAGATTTAGGATGGATTCGGAACAGTAAACAGAGCAGCAGCCATGTATCGGTCGAGTATACGGCTTTCTGTACGCTGCCTTTAGGGCAGGTTTCAGATTCTCTGGAGATGAGAGTAAAAATAGCACAGTTTCTTGGTATCTTTGTATTTACACAACCGTTGAAAACAAAAGCAAAAAATGTTTTCTATGATCTACTTTTTTTTTTTTTTTTTTAAACAAAAAGCAACAGTTATTACCATTGCTGACTACATAGCGGGTAACAATTAACACTAGGTTACCTATAACATGTTTTAATTTTCATACAAAGACTTAAGCAAAAACAAATAAATGCTTGTAAAATGCATTCAAATTGTATTTGCTCTTTGTGCAGAGCGTTACTAAGTATAGTTCTGCCATTCTGCTATACAACAAGCTAATAGCCGTTTAATTAGTTGCCTGTCTGCTGGTGTAGCAGGCCTGCAGTCGGCTGCTTGCCAGACATGCTGCCCGTAGCCAGGTGCTCTTTCAGCTTACACATCACGATTGTCTTCATGTTTTCACAATCGAAAATGTATCCTCATTACCTTCTTTGTCTTTATTTAAAACAAAGTAAAAGTCCTGCTGCTTTCTTCTGCCTGCTGACTGGCAATGCGCAGCTAAATATGGAGCGTTACTGTGTAACTCGTTGCTGCTGAGTACAAAACAAGAAAACATTAAACTGTAGGAACGGGATGATGGTAAATATTCTGTTTCAAACTTTGTTTTTTTTGCAAAGCGTCTGCGTACCATGCTGCTTCTCATGGATTTTGTGCTATTCTAACTTCTCTACAGATTTATTAAATTCCTCACGATAAGTGTCGGTAGGTCAGTTTATAAAGTCTGAGCAGAAGATGACTAATTATCTATGGTCATTGACTTTTATCTCCAATACAATCACATACAACCAGGGAAACGACCGATTTTTGAGGGATTAGGCGCTACGCATGCCGGTCAACCTGAAAAATCTCGGTCTCTGGCCAGATAGGCAGTGCCGTTGCAGGATGTAGTTTTTTTTTCTTGTTTGCTGAAGCCGCACCTGCCTAAAAAGAAATACACACCAAGGCAGTCTGTCTCACACGCCATCGCTTCTCCTTCAGCAGCCTGTCGTCTTTGTGCTCGCTCCTCCCTGTTGGCATCATCTGTCCCTGCTTTCTCTCTAAGCCCTCCGATCTGTCCCTCTGTCACTCTACCATCCTTGTTAGCCATTCACTGTTCCTTCATTGCATTTTTCTCAAAGTGATGTTTTTTTTTGTTTGTTTTTTGTTGCTTTTATTTTTTTTTCTCCCCTCTTGCCATATCTATATGCATTGCTGTCTTCCTCATTCCCAAACAGATTCCTATATGTCCAGCACCTTGTGACACACACCCGGTCACACCCAAATCTCTCTCTCTCTCTTTCCCTCTGCAGATGTCTCATAGCTAGCCAGCTGAGAAGAGGACCTCCCTCTTTGTTGGGAGCCTTCCACCTGCAGCCATGAACGGTAAGGATACTGTTTAAAGTGTTGGTTCTGCAGGATGTGCTTCTCTATTGGCAAATAGACGGATGAGGAAGGAAAATAGAATGAGATTAAAAGGAGCTAAACGTATTACCTGCAATCATTTCAGGTCCTTTTTTGTTGTTGTTGTTGTTGTGCTGAATGTTTATGACTCCGATCAGATCATCAAGACAAAATAGTTCATCGACTGGCGTTAATAATGAATCATCTTTCTGTTGTGCTGGACAGTATCAGCAATGCAGCCATCACCATCTGCAACCACTCGTTGAAGAAACCCCTGTAACACGAGTTACACCAGTATTTCATTTCCCTTTGGGATTAATTAAGTATTTTTTGATTGAATGTCATATTTCTAGTTTACTGATCTGCATTCAGAGCTGGAGAACAAGACTTGCACTAAGTACATTTTTTATTCCTTATTCATTCATGGAATTCGGGTCATTGTACGTTTTTTATGTGTTTTTAATAATATTACTCTGGCGACCTTTCCAGGGTGTACCTCACCTCTCGTCCAATGATCTTCGGACATAGGCACCAGCCTCCCTGCAAGCAGGGTATGGATAACAGATGGTTGAAAAATATTCCTCAATATTAGACAAATCATACATTTTTGGTGTCTATTTCCTGCAGGGAAACTTGGTTTTGTTGCCGTCACATTTAAAGTTTTTTTTTTTTTTTTCCAGACTGACTGTGAACCATATAGCTTTATAGTGAATGAAAACAAATTTGGGAAGCCTCATGTTTCCGTCCTATTATTATTAAACCAATCCGCTGGCTTTCGGTGGGGAAAGGCCTCCGAGAGCGTTTTGGTGCGTATGTTTGCCGGGTGCTTCTCAGACACAACTCTTGTTATTTTTTTCTCGTGTTTTTCTTTTTTTTTTTTTTTTTTTTTTGGGTTTAACAAAATTCCACGCCACAGGATTGTGCAGTGAAATCCCATTCAATGAAATACCGCAGGAGAAACAAAAATAGCAGTTCGCCTTTTTTTGTGCTCGCACTGAAACTGTTTCCCAAACTCATTTTCTCAACCACGTGGACGGTATGCAGCAGTCCTTACAAAGGAGTAAAAGCAAGGACTGGTGCGTGGCTGAAACGCTGCAGTGTGCAGAAACTATTGATCCGCCATCTGGAACATAAAGCGGGCCATCTCAGGGCGACTGCTTGATGTGTAAATATTGAGGCAAGCATTGGTGAGAGGTCCCCCTCCTGTAGACGGGTGCGGTGCACTCGGGGGAAAGACTGGAGCGCCTCCTGAGGGAGGACTTTATAGTGCCTAGACAACAATACGCAACAGGCAGGCCAACAAAGGGAGGAGAAAAGACAGAAGGCAGAGGCTCTCTGTGCAACAGCTGCTGAGGAGGCGAGATGCGGGTGTTTTGAATTCAGCTCAGGCCATCCTATATGTATTTACTTACTGTTTTAATTGTTATTAGAGTCGATTTATGTCTATGATACATGATTTATCTCATACTGGTGACATCTCTGAGGGTTTGGTAACTGAACTGCTTTGCTGAGGTTGTTTTTTTTTATATTCATTGAAGAAACTGATATCAGTGGAATAAATTAATTGTGGCAAGCAGGTTCAGTATCTTCCACCACATCTGCTTTTGAGTCAGCAAATCTTGTAAATTAACTATACAAAACTTGTCCATGAGCCTTCAAGACCAGCTGCCTTCAGGAGTTACCTAATTAATAAATAAAGTCCAGCTTTGTGTGATTTAATCCCAGTATGAATCCTCGGAGGTTTGTTATAGAGAGCATCAGTGGGCAAACAGCGTCAAGAAGACCGAGGAACGCAGCAGACGTTCCAGGAAGAAAGGTGTAGAGAGGCGAGGAAACAACAATAGGCTTCACAATTCTGGTTTCATATCAGACTGATTGAAAAAAATGTTTTGTTTTCACTCTTCAGAAGCCTATATATGGAGGGGAAAACCTTTCTGGCCTACAAGGAAAATGCTTTACGTGGAGGAATAATATCAGTCCACATCACCCTGAACATACCCAGAGTGAAACATGGTGGTGGCAGCCTTGTGGTGTGGGATTACTTTTCTCCAGCAGAGACAGGGAAGCCCGCTAGAGGTTGCAAAATACTTGAAACTATGGTGGAGACTCCCCTTCCAGCAGGACCACGACCCTAAAGATAGAGCCAGAGCTGCAATGGAATGGTTTAGATCAATGGTGCCCAAAGGTTTTTCCTTGTGGGCCAAAGTCATCATGCTCCTGTGCTAGTATCATAATTTTATCCTAATAGGTTCTGGGTCTGCATGGAGTTTGCATGTTATATATAGCTGGAGATACGCACCAGCACCCTTCACAACCCCAATAAGGATAAGCATGTTAGAAAATGGATGTATGGATATATATCATTAAGAATAAGCTATGGGTCACTACTTCTTCACGACCTCTTCAATGAATTTTAATGAATTTGGGCTACCGAGTCTGTCCAGCCCACCTGGACAGAAAGGGACACTGGATATTTGTGGACCTATTTACAATGACGTTGAAATGAAAACAAAGAAGAAGGTGGCTAGTAAAAGAAAAATGCTTTGCAGAGTAACTCACCTTTAAAAGTCAAATTGCCTCAGTCAACTGTGTTAAGAACCTGAATTTGTATCATTATCATAATAATAATTTTTTATTTCAATTTGTGGATAATAATGTGCGCCTCAGTTCAATGACATCAGCTGCTGGAGTTTAGACGCAAGTGTGTCAGTGAGTCACTCTCTCTCTCTAGGAGCTGGGTTTATTACAGAGCTAAAGCATGAGTTTTATGTGGCCTCCAATACAGCTGTAGGTCTCCAGCTGCACAAATGTCAAGCCGTAGTGGCTTCTGTTGAATTATGCCCTTGCTGTGTGAGAAGCTTTGCACTGCCCCAGTTACTCACAGAGCATCAGGCCTGCTCTGATACACGCAGAGCGCTGACTGACAGGCTGTGGCCGTGTTGGCTGCATGTCCCACTGGCCCTGTGCTAAATATCCCGTCACTAACAGCCATCAGGACAATGTGGAGAATACTCACATCTCTGTATGAGATTAATTACTTTCTCATTGTCTACGCTGGCTTTTTTCAGGGTTTAGGGCTGTTTAGACAGTAATACCAGGTTGTGGCAACAGTTCAGCCATGCCTTGAAGAGTCACACTGCAAAAACAGAACTAAAAAAAAGTAAAAGTTTCTTGAAATTAGTCCGTTTGTCCTTGATTTGAGCAGGTAAATAAAATGCTCTGCCAATGGAATGAGTATTTTTACCCCTAAAATAAGACAATTAGATATATTGCACCTTAAATATGATGACGGAGATGAGTTGTTCCTATTTCAAGTGCAAAAATCTTATTCCATTGGCAAATCAACTTATTTACCTCCACAAATCAAGGACAAATACAATCATTTCAAGAAAGGTTTAGTTATTTTTAGGTCTGTTTTTGCAGTGCAGACGGTTACAGATTGGACTTTTGATTTACAACACTCTGTTGGCTGCTGCTGTGTAGTTGCTCAGTTCCAGATACCATCTAATGTGCTCTTCCCCAGCTGACGCAGACTGGTGGATTGTTTGGGTCTGTGCCGGGTTGGAAGTTCCATCATGGGCAGGGTGGTATTTCCTGAGCCTGCTGAGTAAATTACAGCCCAGATACCATATCTCTGAAGATATGCACCCACAGTGCTTCGGTTCTTCCTACCCATGATGAAGAAAACCATGTTTTCCTAGCACAAATGATCTATTCTACAGCTGTGCAATGTGGCGTACTGAAATCATCCCCACAATGATAGAATATGATACACTGCAATCACAAAGGACAGCTTTGACGCTATTATTATATTCTGGGTCCCCGTGCATTCATGCTCTGTTCTGGTGACATATTTTGCCGGCTGGATTGCTGCCCTTCATCTGACTGTTCTGCCCATGAAGCTAAAGCTCAAGGAGAGTGACGGGGACATTGTGTGACGTTGGAAATGAAAGCAATGATTGAAAAGGGTTAATTGCAACCAATATCGTCATCGCAACCCGTGCGTTCTCAGTATTGCCCCAACAAATGGATTGCTTTAAGTTCAAAGGTAACTTCCTATCAGCTGCTACTGACATGTAACCAGAAACATCAACAATGTTTCTATTTGTCATGCTGTTTGTTATGCTGTTTGTAGTGTATTGCACATTTAAATGGCATAATGTAACGACATAAAAAAATCTAAAGATTTAAGGGAGCTTTATAGAAGGATGTTGCTGATAGTATTATCGCTAAAGATGAAATTATCAGACATGTCAAAAATTCTGCATCCCCTCAAGGTAAAACAGCCTAAGGGGCACTCCAAAAATCACCTTCGTCCATCTTAAGCCGCTGTTTTGTTGGTACGTTTATATGGCGACATATACAGTAATATTGGTTAATAAAGAAGTTAACTAAAATGTTTAGGTTCTACATAGGGATGCACGACATTCAGTTCAATTCAGTTCTATTTATATAGCGCCAATTCTTCAACACACGTTATCTCAAGGCTCTATGCTAAGTCAAATTCAGTCAAACCATCTGGACAGATTGGTGAAAAAGTTTACTATGTAAGGAAACCCAGCAGATTGCATCAAGTCTTGACAAGCAGCATTCACTCCTCCTGAAAGAGTCGTCTGCATTGTCCATGGCTTTGCAGCAATCCCTCATATGATATCTCCTCATTAACATCATTACGTGCAAACGTTAGTCATTATCAGCCATGACCGCAATATTAGTATCAGATATCGATATCTGCCCAAACTTAAATTTTTCACATCGGTGCAGCCCTACTTCTAGATGACTTCTTTGTCTCGAACCAGTTAAAGAATAAAAATTAGGAATTGCTGACTACAAAAAAGTCAACTGGATGCCTTTGTTTTAGTTGAAGTAACATTATTTGCTTATGTTGAAGTCTAAATAACAACTATGCAGTTGTGTTCGCTTAAAAATTCAGAACTGAGTAAAGTTACTTGATGTGTTGTTTTTATTTGCATCGAACGGACGTGATTTTGATTAGTTATATGAAACATTGTCGCAAGCTGTATGCTACGAAATTTCATTTTGTATGCACTCTGTACATACAAAATGACAATTAAGTTTGTCTAAGTCTAAGTCTAAGATAATAAAGATGTGGTTAGTTTAACATTAGCATAACATTAGTAAGATCAACTAAAGTCAACTGAAAAGACAAATTAAGTAAACAGAATGCACAGGACAATGGGATACTGTTAGACATATGTTTTACAAGAGAATAAAAGAAAGTTTGATGTTAAGAGTGGTTTTTGGAGTTTGGTAGTTGATCTGTGAGACTAAGCGTAAAGCTGAGATGCTCGTAATATTTCCCCAGCAACCTGGTGCTGTTTAGTGACAGAAAAGGACGAACACTGGTTAAAACCTGGTTTTAACATAAAGCTCCGGATCTAAATTTGCCATAACCTGGATTTTACCTTGTAAAGCTTGCACACATTTTCACCTGAAATCTGTTTACTGGTTTTGTTTGCAATCTGTGATCACCATGGTAGCAGCTTTTTGGCATCAGGGAAGCCCATCTGTTGAGCAGCGAAGGATGAGAGCTTTAAGAAGCCAACTCAGATTTATCACAGCAATTCCTTTTTTTAGCTGGCCCAAATTTATGACTCATGAATTAATTATTATCAATACTCCTTAACGAGTTGTAGCTGTTGCGTCACCAACCTTTGTATTCCGGCTATTTGGCCAAAAAGGGAGCTTGCATCGCTCAGCTAGAGGTCCCTTAGAAAATGATTCCTACCCTTTTATGTATTTCACATTTTGCCACATTACTGTTCAGTCCATCATCAAAAAACAAAGACTACGGCACAACTGTAAACCTACCAAAACGTAACTGTCCAGCTGGAGAGATCGACAGCTCAGGTGGGACGAGCTCTGGTAATGATTCAAGTCTGCAGACCTGTTCTTTTTGTTTTATAGCTTTAATTAGTTTTAACAAGTTTATTACATTTGACCAGACTGGATTAGTGAGGCCAACAGGATTACATTAAATTATCCAATTTAGTTTAGCAACATGCTTACATCTATCCATCCATTTATTTTCTATACCCGCTTGTCCATGCAGGGTTGCTGGTGCCTATCTCCAGCGGCCATTGGGCGAGAGGCGGGGTACACCCTGGACAGGTCGATCACAGAACAGGCTTACATTTCATCAAAATGTTTTAACTAGATTAAGCAAAAAAATTATGGTTTATCAAATCTCCTCAAGAACCAACATCTGGAAGATTATATTTTCAAAGTTTTTATTTATGTGGCTTTATTACAACTAATAAATTCCCTTTTAGTACATTTGACCTTTGTATTATTTGATTCTCTTTTTCATCGATTACTTGTGACATGAAACAAATAAGAGATCCAGTCTTTTCCCATAAATTAAAGTTTTTAGGTAAAAATGGCACAAGAGAGTCTTTCATAACAACCAGTCTTAGCTGCAGTGGTTGAACTTGTAAGCTTGGGTCTGTCTGGTGTGAGGAAGCTTAAAGTTTCCATTGCTTTGTTTAGTTTAGCCAGAAGCTCAAAGGACTGTGGATTTGATCCTCATACAGGTTTAAATAAACACCATTAATGACGCGTTTTGTAGAGAAGCCAGCTGTTCTCAGACTATAGTTGGCAATGTAAAAACTCTTTGATATCACTTCAAAAAAGAAATATGGAGTAGATAATCACATTACGACTTTACATTATTGAATTTATTTTTCAATGAATAAAACAAACTTTTGGACATGCCACTACAGGTTATGTTACGATTCTTAAAGTTTAAAACAACCTCTTGTCAGGATGCAGCTTGTAGGCTGCAGTCTGAGCCTCGCTGCCTCTCTCCCTTCCCTGCTCAGAATAATTGGTTCCACCTGTCAGGCTGCAATCAACCTTCACTGCTCTCACCTGGTTCCACCCTTATTTAAGACTCAACTCATTCTGCTCTCGTCGCCGGTCCGTAGTGTTCACTCCTGCTCAGTCTCAGCCAGTATTCATTGTCAGCTCTGTTTTGTAACAGTCAGTCTGAAGAACGTTGCTTCTAGTTGGTTTTGGTTCTAGTCACTTCTCTCAGACTCTGCTCAGCTCTGCTCCATCAGACGCTCTCAAGTCCTGCTGCTCGGTTCCACGCTCTCAAGTTCTCCAGCAGTTCCACGGTCTCAAGTTCTTCAGCAGTTCCTCGATCCCAAGTTAAGTTCCACGGTCTCACGTTCACCAGCTGCTCCACGGTCACAAGTTCACTTCCACGGTCTCAAGTTCTGTTCCTCGGTTCCAGCAGCTGTTTCACGGTCTCAAGCTCCCGGCTCTGATGTTCTAGTCTCAAGTCATCGGCTCTGATGTCCCGTCCTGGTCTCAAGTCTTCGGCTCCTGTGTTGCATCCTGGTCACAAGTCATCAGCTGCAGAATCACCACCTGGTCAGTCTCTCTGCACTCCTTCTGCAAGCCAGCTTCCGCACCCTTCATCTCCGTCCATAAAGACTCTGGTTCCTCTCGTCATTTACCCTCCATTCTATACAATAAAACTCACCTCAAGAACAAGCTCTGTGTGTGCGTGCTGTGTCCGGGTTCATCCTAGAAAAATATCATGACATTACGGACCGGCCAAAGGATGAACCCGAGCACACACAGAGCCTGGTGCGGAAGTTGGCAGGATCAGCTCCGTCTCTGCTCAGGGACGTCATGGATGCCCCGCTTCCGGTTCGTCTTGCCCAGGTCGCTGTGTGGCGACGCCCTGCCTCTCCTCGTGTTTTTCCGGGATCGCACTCCGCGAGGCCCGCCCTCGACGCTGCACAGCAATTAAAGGCGGCGCTTCCAGTCGTCGCTGCCAGCGTAACTGTTGCCGCTGCCCAGCATGTTAGACTGTGCTGCCCAGCGTTTTCTAGCATCTGTTTTTGTTTTGAGTTATTTAGGCCTGGGGGTTTTGAGTTACTTAACAATTTTTGGTTTTAGAGTTTTTTCCAGTGTTCCTTAGAGTTTTTCTTAGAGTTCTTTAGTTTCAGTTTGCGTTCCTGCTTAGATTACTTGAGTTTTTGTCTTGCTTGGGGTTTTATTTCTTTCAGCTCAGTTTTATTGTTCTTGGTTTGTCTTTAGCCTTTCGTGTTTGTTTCTGAATTCTAGTTTTAATCTTAGATTTTTTTGTTTGTTTCCTTTTTCTAGTTTTGAGTTATCTAGTTGCTTATTAGTTGAGCTGTCCCAGCCCTCGTCTCCCTGTTTGCTTAGTTTTATAGTTATTCTTTAGGTTTGTTTTCGGTTTTCTAGCTTTAGCCCCTGTAGTTCCTGTTTGGCCCAATAGTTCTCTGTTTAGTCCTGTGGATCCCTGTCAAGTTTGTTTATTCAGGTCTTAGTCCCGTATTTGTTTTTCTAGTTTTGTTGTTATCCCCTTAATGTCTGTGTGTCTTAGTTCCTGTGCTCTTAAAGAGTCTCTACACTCTTAGTTTCCCCGTTTAGTTAGTCCTCTGTTTCCGTTTAGTTCGGCATCCCTAGGTCTCTGGTTTCCGATCACCTTTTCCTGTTTTCTTCCCCTCCCCGGGAGGTGGCGCCTGAGCCCTTCGGTGCATCCGAGTCACCGTGTGTGCCCTCTGGCGCGCCTGGTCTGTTGCTGCCCAGCTTGCCCTCTAGTTTCTGGTGTTTAGGTTTCTCTTGGTTCCCGGCGTGTTAGGACGCCCTCTGACTCCTAGTCTTTAGATTTCTTGTTCCCAGCGTGTTAGGACGCCTTCTGACTCCTGTAGATTTCGTGTTCCTGGCGTGTTAGGACGCCCTCTGACCCCGTAAATTTCGTGTTCCCGGCGTGTTAGGACGCCCTCTGACCCCGTAAATTTTGTGTTCCCGGCGTGTTAGTACGCCCTCTGACCCGTGTAGATGTCATGTTCCCGGCGTGTTAGGACGCCCTCTGACCCGTGTAGATGTCATGTTCCCGGCGTGTTAGTACGCCCTCTGACCCGTGTAGATGTCATGTTCCCGGCGTGTTAGGACGCCCTCTGTTTCCTAGTGCTTAGATTTCGTGTTCCCGGTGTGTTAGGACGTCCTCTGGTCCCTGGTATTTTAGTAATTCCTCTCGAGCCCTGGTAATTTCTGCCCTTGCGCCCCGGCGTTTCCCTCACGCCCTGGCGATCTTATCTCTAACGCCCCGGCCCCGGCGATCTCTCCCTAGCGCCCCGGCGTTTCCCTCACGCCCCGGCGAGCTTTTCCCTTGCGCCCCGGCGTTTCCCTCACGCCCCGGCGAGCTTTTCCCTTGCGCCCCGGCGTTTCCTTCACGCCCCGGCGATCTCTTCCCTTGCGCCCCGGCGGTTCCCTCACGCCCCGGCGATCTCTTTCCTCGCGCCCCGGCGTTTCCCCATGCCCCGGCGTTCTCTTCCCCAAGCCCCGGCGTTCTCTTCCCCATGCCCCGGCGTCACCCTCACGCCCCAGCGGGTATCCCCGGGCGTTTCTGTGCGCCAGTCGTGCTCCAGCGTTTGTTGTTGAGCCCTGGTGTTTTAAGTACGCCTGTTCTTCCCTCTGGCGTTGTCGTACGCCTGTTCTTCCCTCTGGCGTTGTCGTACGCCTGTTCTTCCCTCTGGCGTTGTCGTACGCCTGTTCTTCCCTCTGGCGTTGTCGTACGCCTGTTCTTCCCTCTGGCGTTGTCGTACGCCTGTTCTTCCCTCTGGCGTTGTCGTACGCCTGTTCTTCCCTCTGGCGTTGTCGTACGCCTGTTCTTCCCTCTGGCGTTGTCGTACGCCTGTTCTTCCCTCTGGCGTTGTCGTACGCCTGTTCTTCCCTCTGGCGTTGTCGTACGCCTGTTCTTCCCTCTGGCGTTGTCGTACGTCCCCGTTCCTCCCTCTGGCGTTGTCGTACGTCCCCGTTCCTTCCCTTTGGCGCTGTGTTGCGCCCGTTCCTTCCCTTTGGCGCTGTGTTGCGCCCGTTCCTTCCCTTTGGCGCTGTGTTGCGCCCGTTCCTTCCCTTTGGCGCTGTGTTGCGCCCGTTCCTTCCCTTTGGCGCTGTGTTGCGCCCGTTCCTTCCCTTTGGCGCTGTGTTGCGCCCGTTCCTTCCCTTTGGCGCTGTGTTGCGCCCGTTCCTTTTCCTTTGGCGCTGTGTTGCGCCCGTTCCTTTTCCTTTGGCGCTGTGTCGCGCCCGTTCCTTTTCCTTTGGCGCTGTGTCGCGCCCATTCCTTCCCTTTGGCGCTGTGTTGCGCTCGCTCTTTCCCCTGGCGCTGTCAATCGCCCATACCCTTTCCCTGATGTGCCGCGCCCTGGTCGTGCTCTGGCACGTCTGTGTTCTCTAGCTCCTTGGTTCCCCAGTGTTCTCTAGCTCCTTGGTTCCCCAGTGTTCTCTAGCTCCTTGGTTCCTCAGTGTTCTCTAGGCCTTTGGTTCCCCGTGTTTCTTTTTAGCTTTAGATTCCCCTTGTCCTCTAGCCTTCGGTACTCCGTGTTCTCTAGCCCTTTTGGTTCCCCTTGTTCTCTAGCCTTCGGTTCCCCATGTTCGCTGGCTCTTTGGTCCCTCAGTGTTCAGCCTGATTCTTGCCCACCTTCCTGGGCCCCCTCCGCCCACCCGGTGTGGGAGGTTCTGGGCCGTCCGGTGTCCGGCCTTGTGGGGGGGTACTGTCAGGATGCAGCTTGTAGGCTGCAGTCTGAGCCTCGCTGCCTCTCTCCCTTCCCTGCTCAGAATAATTGGTTCCACCTGTCAGGCTGCAATCAACCCTCACTGCTCTCACCTGGTTCGACCCTTATTTAAGACTCACCTCATTCTGCTCTCGTCGCCGGTCCGTAGTGTTCACTCCTGCTCAGTCTCAGCCAGTATTCATTGTCAGCTCTGTTTTGTTACAGTCAGTCTGAAGAACGTTGCTTCTAGTTGGTTTTGGTTCTAGTCACTTCTCTCAGACTCTGCTCAGCTCTGCTCCATCAGACGCTCTCAAGTCCTGCTGCTCGGTTCCACGCTCTCAAGTTCTGCAACTCAGTTCCACGCTCTCAAGTTCTCCAGCAGTTCCACGTTCTCAAGTTCTTCAGCAGTTCCTCGATCCCAAGTTAAGTTCCACGGTCTCACGTTCACCAGCTGCTCCACGGTCACAAGTTCACTTCCACGGTCTCAAGTTCTGTTCCTCGGTTCCAGCAGCTGTTTCATGGTCTCAAGCTCCCGGCTCTGATGTTCTAGTCTCAAGTCATCGGCTCTGGTGTTCCATCCTGGTCCCAAGTCTTCTGATGTCCCGTCCTGGTCTCAAGTCTTCTGATGTCCCGTCCTGGTCTCAAGTCTTCTGATGTCCCGTCCTGGTCTCAAGTCTTCTGATGTCCCGTCCTGGTCTCAAGTCTTCGGCTCCTGTGTTTCATCCTGGTCACAAGTCATCAGCTGCAGAATCACCACCTGGTCAGTCTCTCTGCACTCCTTCTGCCAGCCAGCTTCCGCACCCTTCATCTCCGTCCATAAAGACTCTGGTTCCTCGTCATTTACCCTCCATTCTGTACAATAAAACTCACCTCAAGAACAAGCTCTGTGTGTGCGTGCTGTGTCCGGGTTCATCCTAGAAAAATACCATGACACCTCTGACTTCGGGTATTTGTCAATATTTGTCTTTTTAAGGTTTTTCTTTGAACTTTAGATGCTTTTTAACTTTATTTATTTTCAGTTCAGATGTTGAAGCTGACAAAGAGAGCATTTTGTACATTTTCTGTTCGAACATGAGGTGTGGAAGCCTAAGGAGAATCGCTTCAAGCCTAAATTTACATCTGGAGCGGATGAACAGTGTCTGGAAGCAGTTTTAACTCCAGGTTTACAGCTTTGCGGGATGGGGGGGGGGTGTTCTGAACGGCAATATCACAGAATTTTAGTCGTATGTTTAACATGATTTATCTTGTCTCACACAAAAGCTTAAATTATAATATTTCTGCTACTAAAATAAGTCATGGTTTAAAGAGATGGGAGCGGATGCAGTAAAGACCTGACACAGGACCCAATACTGTGAAAGTTTTCTGCTCTTTAGAAATGGTGCTTGATGCTGCTACAATACAATCTAACGTGTATTCAGTAATTTTTGGAGTTTCATCTAAAGAAGTTGATATTATCTTTTTACAGGATGTGTGTAACAAGTTGGCTGAATGTATGATTCTAAATTGAATTTTGGTCATTTTTTTATCATAGGTATTGACAAGACTTGAGTTAGGAGCTGAATTAAATTAAATAAATACATGGGCATTGTGTAAAGCAGGCAAGTAAACAGTAAAATATTCCTCTGAAAATGGCCACTTCAACTGAGAGGGATAAAGAAAAAAAAGCCAATTCTCAAAGAAAAACTTTAAAAAGACCTTCTGAAAGCAGTTTTAAAAGATTTACAAGGCTACTTTGGAGCACAATTTCAAGAAACGGGGGATAATTTGAGACTTTTGCACCGTGTTGTATGTGGATTATGTGGATCTTTTATTTTAATTTTTTTCAGGTGGTTCCAGTGTTTGGGCCATCAGTCCAGACGAGAGAGGGAAACATGACAAACAGTTTGACACCCTCGCCCCAGTCCTTGGCTACATCTCAGGTAGGCCGTCCTAACAAACAGCTTAAACGCAGTGATGAGACAAAACATTTGGTCCACTGACAGCTAAAGCGAGCGACCCAGCTCATCTATACATGATTCATTAGGTTTGATAGATTCAGACAAAGTCACAGCTCTCAGATAGCAGCAGCACCCCCTTTACATTAACAGCTGTGGCCCTTAGCAGAAACCGCCCAGAAATGGCCCCAATAAAAAGCACGCTAAAGAGTCTGATGTGGTCACTCAACCTCTGAGCTCCCAAGATGCACATCTGATGTAAACCGATGGTATCAGTGGGAAGTTGGTCCAACTCACAGGGGACCCGGTGTTTTCAGTCCACTCCGTCCCAGAAGACCGACTGATACAGACACCAAAAATACACAAACCAGAGCTGTATTTGGATTAAAAATGCTCCTACACTGTTTTTCACTGTGCAGTTCTTGATAAGTATGAAAAAACTGAGTAAAGAAAATTTTTATTTTTACCCTATTTTCTAAAGGACAGAAGTATATACAATTTTAACGAACGTATTGGGTTTTTTGTGCACGTGTTATTTTATAATTTGCTACATCAAATGGTATTTTTTTATCATTTTACTGATCAACATTATGCATTTCTCCTTACGTAATGCAGTCATTTGGAAATAAAAAAAGGAAACATTTTAGTCACTGTTTGTTCTCTAGACAGCTACAAATTTAGATCGAACAGAGTCCTTAAACTCTTCAGCTAGGTTTAAAATGCCAACGAAAAGCACTGATGCAGCAAGTTTTAGAGAAGCAAAATAAAAGTACCAAAATCCTCAAATGTGCATGAAAGGATCTGCATCTAGTCCATTTCCTCTAGATGTTTGAGACGAAGGCAATCTAGTTTAAATCCCAATGTCGCAAAAGCAGTTAGCCTGCCCTACATTGTTTTATTATTTGTGGAAACTACAAGAAAAGACCAAACTACTATTAAAGCAGGCTTAAAGTGACCTTTACTCAAATGTAGGGAATATCATAGAAATTGCAGAAAGTTATTTAATTTTGTGGAAATTTGAGTCTGAAAAATTGTGATATTTGAGAAACGTGTTGGAGTCCTAGATAATGAAGCCTTTTTAGCATAAGGTCATAATATTATGGCATAAAAACCTTAACAGCCAACCAGAGATCTGCAGCAGATTCCCGTCTCTCTGAGCCTCTCTGTCATTGTTGTTTGTCCACAGGGGAACAAGCAAGGAAATTCTTTCTCCAGTCCGGCCTGCCGGCTTCTGTCTTGGCGGAGATCTGGTAACTAAAAGCCCAGGGAATCATCATCAGATTTTATTTTAAAGCTGCAGCAAGTGGGTCAGTGGGTTGTTTTAGTTCATTGGGTTGTTTTTTGACTTCCTGTTGAGAGCTCACTTCCTTCGCTGCCTGCCACACCTAGTAATGGGAGTACATGGAAGAGGAGGGGAAGTGTGTGCGCACTGTAATTAGAACTCTGTGAGTGCGTGTTTGCTGTTTTTGTGTGAAAAAAACAAATGTTGCTGGAATTCAATCCCACCGGCGCCCTCTCCCTGGTGTAACTTGCTTTTTCGCATTGTCTCTACAAAGGGGGAAATAGCCCCCCAGCAGTTTTCCTGAAATTCCATCTTTCTGTACACCAGGTTTACGAGTTTCTCTTCAATAGGAACCTAGCTGACATGGACAGTGACGGGAAGATGGACAGGTTGGAGTTTTCCATCGCTATGAAGCTCATTAAGCTCACGCTTCAGGGCAGGAACCTGCCCTCATCCTTGCCGATTGTCATGAAGCAACCACCGACCTCCAACAGTAGTTCAAACATGTCTTCATCGGCACGGTTTGGTAATGTTTCACCTGCTGTATACAAATCATGAACAAGGGTACTTGTTTCATAAACAGGATAATTATACTGTAGATGAAATTTGAAAAATAATTTCTTGCAAAACTCCAGTTTGTCTGAGATGTTTGTATCTCAAAACGTTGAAGGGTACAGGTCCATCTCTGCAGTTTAGAATGTTATAGAAAGGTTTATTGATTTTAGTTTATTTCAATAAGGGACACATATCATACCCACACAGAGTGATGCACTGCATTTATTTCTGTCAGTTTTGACAATTATGACCACTCAGCACCAGTCCAGTCATTTTTATCCTTAGCCCAGGTATGATGCTTCTGACATTCTCTCTGATTCAGGAGTAGCTTAACACATTTTAATTTGGTTCACAACAAATGTCATCTCAAAAGATACAAAAGGAAACGAAGGACCGTCCTGGATCCATCGGTGTGTGCTGGTTCTTGAAGTCATGACTCCAGCCTTTTTCAATGGATTTTGCTTCACAATCCTGTCAATGCCGCAGTGACCTTTGACCCGCAGGACCAATGATCCTTTTTAGCTTACCTGTTGCTCAAGGTTGTCAGTGGCTGTCGCTTGGGAACTGTCCAGTCTCCCCCAGGATGGTGTAGTGAACATGTTTATTAAAAAATCATGTTTTTACTGGTCTCATAAAATATTGTTTTCTTATTTTTTTGTTTTTTTTCCCCCTAAGCCATAATCATCAAAATTAATAGAAACAAGTGTTTGAACTTCTACTTTACCTGAGTTTCAATTTTAGTACAAAAAAACATACATATGAAAGTGACCCACTTTAACATCCTCTTATAATCTAGTACTAAGACATTTCAAGACATCTTCATGTTTAACCGTGTGCTTCCTTTATGTAGGAATGGGATCCATGCCAAACCTCTCAGTTGGTCTGTCATCCATGCCAAGTATTTCCACCATGCCCATTCTAACACCCGTCCCAGCTAATCCTCATTTACCCTCGCCGCAACCCCTGGTGCCGGTGCCAATGACCCTGCCCTTGATCACCTCACTCGGGAACTCGGGGCTCCCCAACGGCACTGTCAGCCTCCTCACCCCGCCACTTGTTCCCAGCAATGCAGGTTGGTTCTGCACGGGAACCATTCAAATGGTATTCTATAAAAGTGGATTAGCTGGAATTAGCTATTCAAATCTGACACAAGGCTTGCACGTGCAAAATCCTGGGTTAGCTCATCCATTTGCTCAGTTCTTTTCGCTAGATTTTGGATATTTAGGAGATATTTGTGAATGGCTCTGGAGACTAGCTCTTGCTCCACAGGAAATTGGCCCTACGTTCTTTTAAACATTAGTGCAGGACATAAGGTAATGCTAGTCCTAGAGATAAAGCCAGTCCCAACCCTTGCTAAAGAGCGTAAAAACGGTTCTGAGAACTAACTTTGTGTATACTGTCGACATCTCCTCCCCCTCAGCTACTGTTGCCCTCTCTCTAATGCCTGTGTGTTTTATTACATCCCTCACAATTTCCTAACAAGACTGACTGTGTATCCACTACACTAGTTAGTTTCTTCTTTGAGTGGTGCTGAAATCAACCATAAAAGACTTTATTTGGAGCTACATCTCATTCACCTTTCTGTCTGAGCTCAATGTGCTACGTCTATAAAATGTAAAGAGATAAGATTGTATGTGCACAAAGGCAAGGACAGCTGTTAAGAAGGGTTTCCATGTTGTGTAATTCTGTTGGATGGAACTTGCATGAAGGGTGTAGCAAATAAATTGTATTTCTTTTTTCAAACTAATGATGAACTATTTACAGGGACCCCGATGTCAGGCTTCTCCTCCCCCATGGCTTTCTCCCCATCTCCGGGTGTGTCGAAAGCCAACTCTCTTTTGGAGCTTGGATCAAGCAGGTGCGCCTTTTTTTTTTTATCCTGCAATGCAAGTAATATGTGTGAGTGGGTTCAAAGGTTAAGCTGAATCAAAAGTTTAGAACCAGATGTGCTGTATTTACATAAATGATTTAGCAGTTCCACATAAGCCATTTATTATACACCGACTTTACATCGGCTTACCATGGGAGTGTCATTAATTCTGGGCTTCTAAAGACGCATTTGACCTGGGGATGCCGATATCCATGTTGCTGTTGTGTCCGATGACGGATATTTACCGATGTACGCACACATTTACGTTTCTGGGATGATCAAATTTTTTGCACAATTTTGTACCGACCCGAAAACTATAATAACTGAATCTTTGAACGCGGGTCATAGTCTACGCTTACACGCTGCTTTTCCTATGTCTTCTTTCGCCACCGTGAGAAACGACGACGCTGCTGACTTTGCATCTCTGCTTCATTTAAAATCCCCACAGTCCTGGCTGCGATGCATTAATGTCACTGTCTCATGGCCAAAAAAAAAGAAAAAATAATGCATGACTATACTATTTGCTGCTGATTGTTTTAGTCTCAGTGAATGCTAAATGATGATGCCAAAGCTGTTTCTGCTGCAGAAGGTTTGACTTAAACTTTAGATATTTTAAGACAGGAGAAAATGCTGCAACAACTTCTCATCAACGTCTGGCTTTGTGGGAAACATTTAATCTCTTCCTGGAACAGTCACAATAGTGGGTGTATTGAGAAGAAAATAAAGAAGAAGCTAGAATCTATAAAGGTTACGTGTTAACCCAGATTCTTTTGGCTATCTTATAACCATGTGTCTCCTCCTGGCAGTTTGTGTGGGTGTGGAGAAAGGATAGAAATGGGATCTACTCTAATTTCACAGTTTAGAATAACCGAATGCTTACGTGTATAGGGAGCAGGCTGTCAGTAAGGGTGTAAGTCTACCTCTTTTGGTATTTCAGATAAAGTTTTCATACCATTCTATATCATAACAAAATACATTTGTGGACGTTCTAGGGCTACTTTTTATTATTCTCTCAAAGATAGACCCCATTGGTTGCTAAAACAATGTAATTTTCTCTTTTTGCCTCCTTGATTTGACCGTGACAACATACTCATCTCATTGTCAGGTGCCTTTAGACCACGTATGCTGTTAATGTGCGCTTATATAAAGAAACTGAATTGAACTTACTTGAATTTCTGTCTTGCTTTAGAAGTTTTAATTAACTACTCGTTTAAAGTTCCTCTACAGCTAAAAGAGGAGCTCGTGATTTCAAAGTTAAGGTTTGGATAGGAGCAGAACGATGCTGACCACCTCATTTATTGTGTCTTTAGTGAACAGCTTGCAACGTCTTAAAAATCCCCCTCTTTCTTTCCGTAGTTCAAACTCGTCTTCCACCACATCCCTGGCCAGCAACTCTCCAAAGATGGGTTCAGGGGACTGGGCCGTTCCACAGGCCTCCCGACTCAAGTACCGGCAGCAGTTCAACACACTCGACAAACTCATGAGCGGCTACTTGTCAGGTCGGTCCAGTATGCACAAACTCTCAGCTGAATAAACTCAAAAGATCTCGGTACCACTTGGCTGCTCACGAGCTGCCATGACTGTTTTGATTAGAACAGAATCTATACGTCCTTCCCATTGCCAAACTTTAGATGTATTTACCGTGATTTTTCTTTATTTTTATTTGCATTTTGCAGGACCTCAGGTTAGAAATGCACTGCTGGCGTCAAACTTGACCCAAACTCAACTAGCGACCATCTGGTAGGTCTGATGTGTGTTTGCCGATCCCTCCCTGGCATTGTTCCGTCTTTGAAGATCAATTTCTATGTTCTCCTATCACAATTATTGCTAATTATTAACAATTATCTCCCTCTGTCTCAAAGCAAACAAGCTCATAGAAGCAACATTAAAGGAAGTGCCTAAGCAAATGTGATTAATCTAGTGCTGGTTTGGATGATTTGGATCACATTTCTCTTTACAAACACGATGCTGGTTTAGATGAAAGGTTATTTATCAAACTAAAAGACATAATAAGCGGAAAATATAGCAGACAAACTGATGAAAAAAAGTATTACCGTTAAAACTGGTTTGGAACAATGTAAACACAACAATACAATCGCTTCAGAAATTAATATCAACCTTGACAAAGTTGTCTTACTAACCTTTGAATCAAACGTTTAATATATATATATATATATATATATATATATATATATATATATATATATATATATATATATATATATATATATATATATATACATCTTTTTCTAGACATCTTTTTTTTTTTTATTGCCAGTGCCACAGTTTACACAAAGCAAATATAATATTTTTAAATTATTCTTTTTTATATCTGATCGGATTGTCCAGGAGCTTGTAATCAATAATTTGTGACTTCCTGTTTGACTGGGGAACAGATAGATTGTAACACAGCGGCCCATTTTTTGCCACATTTTAAAAGGAAGCTATTAGGTTTTATCGATATGTTCTGGCTGCTTGTTTTTGGGAGGTATCTTAGACAAAAAAAATCAAAAATAAAAAACATTTCCTGTCCTTCCATTATAAACATAAAACGCCATAGGGACTTTAACTGGAACCATGTGCTATGGTCAGATTTAACTATAGTTGAGATTTCTGGCCACAAACAATCCGAGCGTAAAATCAAAAGATAAACGTTTGCCTGTTTTAAGTACGGCGGGGGATGTGTGATGCTGGGGGACTGTTTCTTAGAAGTTGTATCTTTTCTCGAGTGCAAACCAAGAACACTGTTTTAAAATGATGGCTCTTCTACTAATGCGCGCCATTTATACCCAGGAGCCTGGCAGATGTCGATAAGGACGGTCAGCTTCGGGCTGACGAGTTCATTCTGGCCATGCACCTGGTGGAAATGGCTAAGACCGGACACCCACTGCCGCTCACTCTGCCGCAGGACCTGATCCCCCCCTCCCTCCGGTAGGACACACTATTGGGCCCGTTTTTGTGAAAGCAAATACTTTATACTATAATACACACTGTCTATTTTTTTCATTTCAGGGGGATTAAGTCCAGTGAGCTTGTCAATGGAACGGGGCCCTATATATGTCCGAGTCTAATGGACATAACAGAGATCGAACCTGCTCAGAAGAACAAGAACTGTGGTACGGCTCTCGGCGCATTTTCGCGTTCTGTCGAGGTGTTTTCTCTGGTCTGGTCACCTCTCTCGTCCTGATCTCCCCAGTTTCCTATGAGGACAAGCTGAAGGAGAACTTTGCGCGCGGCAGTGCTGAGCTGGAGAAAAGGCGTCTGGCTTTGGAGGACGAACAGAGGAAGGAGAGGGAGCGCAGGGAGCGGGAAGACCGGGAGGCCCAGGAGCGGAGGGAGAGGGAGACCAGGGAGCTGGAGAACCGGAGGAGGCTGGAGGAGGAGAGGCGGCTGGAGCGGCAGAGAGAGATGGAGAGACAAAGGGAGGAGGAAAGGCTGAGGGAGCTAGAGAGGAAGGAGGTAAGCTCGAGCAGCTTTGAGATGGAAAAGCATCGAGATATTTGCCTTTTTGTTGATCATCCGCCTTTGTGCGTTCAGGCGGCGAAGCAGGAGATGGAGCGCCAGAGGAGGGAAGAATGGGAGCGCAGAAAGAGGGAGGAGCTGGGAAGGAGAAAAGAGGCGGAGCAAGAGGAGATCTCTCGGCTCAGGGCGAAAAAGAAGAGCCTCGAGTTGGAGCTGGAGGCGGTGGTGAGACTGTGCTGACACTGACGTGAAGCCGTGCTGGTCGAATCTGGGCCGTTTGACACCTAGTTTATTGTTCTCAGGGCAACAAGCACAAGCAGATCTCAGACCGCCTCCGTGACGCTCAGAGCAAGAGGCGGATTCAGAAGGCCGAAGTCGACCTCATCAATCAGAAGAGAGACGCTCGCATCGCTGAGATCAACACTCTTCAGCTTGAGTTTGAGGTTCAAACCTTTCTCTGGCCTCTTCGCTGTCTGCTCTTACATTTTTAGACTCAATAAAGTTTTATCCTTCGCTGGCAGGACTGGCAGAGGAAGCTGTCCCAGCTTGTCCCGGAGCAACAGCGACTGTCTGAGAAGCTGCGGAACATCAGCCTCAAGAAACAGCCCCGTGAGTCAGACTGTCGCAACGTCCAGACGCGACACAGGGGACTGTATGGTCTCATAGAGCATGCCTCTGACCTCTGACCTTTTCTATGTAGCGGCCACCTTGACATCCCTCACCAAGAATGCTGCAGAGTCGAGCGGTAACTGCCGCCAGCTCAAAGACCAGCTGGACATCCTGGAAAAGGAGACAACAGACAAACTGGCCCAGATGGAGCAGTACAACAAGGAGCTTAAGGTCAGTAGTCATCACAGAGCGGGATACGCTGTGTAATCAACGGATGGCACCGATTGGTTAAGAGCCTTAATTCAGGTTCTACCAAGTAACTCCGATGTTACCACAGATCTTTGATATCTCAAAGAAATTTAGCAGCAATTTCAAGAAATGTTGCACCATGTGTCCTACCTAGATTTTGTACATCGAGTGATCAAATAACATCCCTCCACATGTCCATATTTATATATTTGGATCCGATGGCTCTATTTGCATCACCATGTATTTAGAGTTATCCGCATCTCAAATCTCTAGAAATAAAGCATGCAAAACGTGCAGAAACATATAGGAATTGCTATTGAGCTGATTTAGACCATTTCAGTCTACTGCCAGAAACTTTAAGGAATTTTATTGTTATTGATAAGTAAGATTTGTTGAAATAAATGTCTTTCATGCCATGTGCCATGTGTTATTCAGCCTCCTTTTACAAAAAAGTAAAGTTAGGATTAAAGACATTCCACCATTGTGTAATTTAATCACTGTACAAATACAACTTTTCTGGGAAGCCCTCACAGGTTTGTTGGAGAACATTAGTTAAGAGCCAATGAATAATTACAGGGAGGAAATTGTGGAGATGGTTTAGGTGGGGTTAACTTATACAAACAATTTCCCAAACTCTGAACATGTTACAGAGCTCTGTTAAATCCATTAGGCGAAAATGGGAAGAGTATGGCACAACTAGTCCAAACCTACAAGGATGTGGCTGTCTGTTTAAAGTGGCAGGCCAGAGAAGCGGTCCAGTAATTAAGACTGCAGTAACTCTGGAGGAGCTGCAAAGATCCACAGCCTGGGTGAAAAACAAAACTGACCTTTAAGGAAGAGTGGCAAGAAGAACGTAATGTAGGGGAAACAACAAAACACGTGGGGGAAAAAGTATTCTGGTCAAAATGGGACCAAAACTACACTTTTAGGCCTACGTGCAAAACACTCTGTTGACAAAAACCCTGAACGCACCATTCCAGGCGTGAAACATGCCGACTGCAGCATTATGCTATTCTTAGGAGCAGATTTGCTGTAGAAATCGTGGCTCTTTATGTAGTTGGTGTCCTGAAGAAGCCTGCTTTATGATGGCTTTGTTTTTCTTTTCTTTTAATCAGCGGTATTTGTGTTTTCACGGCCGTGGCTGCACGTTACCTCAGTTTCAGTTTCATACAGTTGCCAAAATATACTGCAGGAATATGTCAATTCTTTTATCATTGCCTAAAGATATACCACAAATGATTGTGATAATGTGTCACAAATTATTGTGATAATATGTCACAAATGATTGTGATAATGTGTCACAATATGCTAGTCAGCAGTTATTTCTTCTCTCCTTCTCCTCTGCATTTCTGCAGATGGAGGCTTCATTAAGATTAGCTGAATAGACTACGCAGAGTTCTTTTGCGGCCTTGCAAATTGTTACTGTTCATTGCCAGGCTTAAATGTTTGTACCTCAGTTGTTTCATTGGACTTGTTTCCCTGTTTTGTGTTCTTTAGTTCTCCTATTTCCCACTTCACTGGTTGTGTTATGTACAAACATCAGGAATTAAAAAATGCCTCTCGAGTCAAATGATCCCCAGACAAAAAACAGCACAATAAGATTTTACAGCACAGAAAACCATGTTTTGTAATTATTTGTAAAAACTTGCCGACTCAATAAAAACGCATTAGCTGGTAAACAGCCTGACACCCAGTACCTACAACAATTATGCAGGGCCCCGTCACAAGCAAATATTTATGTTATCCTCAAACTTGACGCATCACAATTGTCAATCTTCCACTATATCACTTCTAGACAGCTTTTAATGCTTGTTTTCCTTTCTCTTCTCTCTCTTCCTTGCTGCAACAAACCTGGATCTTTTTGTACTTTGCATATTTCTTTCTATGTGTGCATTACTTGGCTTTACCTTCCATCTTTTCACTTTCTCCATCTTTTCTCATATCCTCCTTGTGATACTGTTCTATCCTTATTGGATGTCTTTTACCCCCTCTGTTGTTTGTTTTCATCCCCTCCGTCCATCTTTTTATCATTCCGACGTATGTTTTACTGCATAGCTTGGGGATATGGATGACTGCCTCCTGCGAGGCCTTCTCTCCCTGCTGGCCTGCCTCAGCCAGCTCTTCCTCCTCATCAAGGTTATCCCTCCTTCTTTCTTCACCTCCGACTCCGTTATCTTCCTCAGCAAACCCCTCTAAATGGTCTTTTTTTTCTCTCAGACATCTTCACCCCCTGTGTTCTCTCCAGCCACAGTCTTCACTCTTTCCCATTTCATGCGACAATGCCGTGTATTTTCTGTGTAAACAGGATGTTCCCTCATGGTAAAATGCACGCACGCACGTTACATTTGCCCCGTTTCTGTTGTCAGAAAGCGCATATGCATACAGCACATCCAGTATGTCTGCATGTAACTTTGGGCTTCCAAGTGAACATCAGTTTTGATTACTTTAAATTCAGAATATTAGCGGGTTTAGCGTGGTTCTGAGAGACATCCTTATGTCTCACCAGGAGCTGCGGGAGAAGCAGACGAAGCAGCAGGCCGTCCTGGATGACCTGCACAGAGTCAAAGAGGAGAAGCTGAGGGAGCTGCAGAGGCGCCGCGAGGAGGAGAGGGAGCGGAGGAGGAGAGAGGAAGCAGAAGCAGCAAGGTGAATCGACCTCCTTCTGCGTCTCACCTGTGAAATTGTCGTTGGCGCGTTTTTTTTCTCTCGCCTAAAGTGGGTTCTAAAACCGCTGGCGTTTGCGTCTTGCAGGCTGGCAAAGCTGGAGGAGGAGAGGAGAGAGCAACAGCGGCGGGAACAAGAGAAGAGGGAGAAGGAGGAAGAGGAGGAACGGCAGAGGAGGCTCCAGGAGGAGCAGAGGGCCAGACAGAGGAGGGAGGAGGAGGAGAGAGAGGCGCAGGCTCGCCTCCGAGCAGCTCAGGAGAAAGTGCAGGAGGAGGAAAGGAGGCGGCGGGAAGAGGAGGAGAGGGAGAAAAGGGAGCTGGAAGAGGAGATGAAACGGAAACAATTGGAGGAGGAAAAGAAGAAGAAAGAAGAGCAGGAGAGAGGAGCAGCGCAGCTAACCTCATACAGAGCTCTGTACTCCTTCGTCGCCCGTAACGCCGATGAGCTGAGTATAGATGCAGACTGTGTCATAGAGGTAAGAGACACACACTATGCTGAATAAGCTCTTCCTTCTGCCTTCAAAGTGTTCCTGCAAGTGGCTGGAGACAAAGCTCCTGTAGCATCTTATCTTCAACCCTAATTCTGCTAACTCTTTCAGAAAGTCTTTTTCTTTTCTTTTTTTACAACTGAACCAATTTTTCTTTACTTTTCACCTAGTAATTTGTCCCAAACTACTTTTATTTGCAATATTTTCCTTGTTATGCTGTCACATTCTAACAGATTTGCTGCTTTGAATGTAAAAAAAAAAGGTTTAAACTAAGGTTTCTGGATTTTAGAGAAAGGTTTTTCATTCACCCATGTTGCTATTTACTTACCCTTTACAAATCTTTTACAAGTAGTTGTTTATCTATGATTACGTAATTATTAAATCATGTTTAATTTGAAATCTTCTTTACTGTCTTATCATCATATTTCTGCTGCAACATGCAGCTCCTGCCTCTGAAACTGACCATGTGAAGCAGGAGGAGTTCCATCGCCATTCCAGCTTTGAATTACTGGGGTTAAAGCGTGTTTCTCATGACGCAGGTGGATGAGCACACTGTTGGCGAACCCGGCTGGTTGTGTGGGTACTACAGAGGAAAAAGGGGCTGGTTCCCCAAGAGTTATGCAGAGAAATGTCCTACGCCTCCCACCCCTGAGAGGTTCCTCGCCGCAACAGAAGAAACGTCTAGTCTTCCACCTTTAAACACAAGGTAGCACAAAAAAAGCAAAATTCGAATGATGCTGTTTTTCATTTTTGTGTAGAAATGTGTGGGACTCCCATAAGGCATGCTGTGCCACAGTGATCTCTCCTTTCTGCTTTATCCAGAAAGGCAGTCGTGGATGCAGCAGAGGATAGCGCTGTTTCTCTCTTTTCACATACTTCACAGGTGAGGCAGGCTTGACTAAGTTGTGCTTTAATCCTGGACTCACATTAGCCCCTTTTCCATTACAAGCCCCGGGATTTAAAGCCCCAGACTTTGGTTTCCCGGGACAGACTAAAGTCTGGGGCTTTTTTCAGACTGAGACGTTGTATCCGTATCTTTCTGCCACCAATTCGGATAAAACAGGATGGACAGCTTCTGCTGATGGCGTTACACCTCCTTAACCCCTTTTACGCTGATTCTACCTTATTCTGCCTGCTTGTATCTGCCAGGCTTTATTCTATTATATTCCTGTTGGTATAAATAAATGAAAATAAAGCACAGCTTCTCTCTGCGTGCGCAGGGTCCGCAGTGGGGTGGAGCAGGGACCAGACAGACTGATCTGTTTGATCATAACTTTGCCTCACGGTCTTAAAATGTAGAGCTATATGAGTAGGGTTTTTCCTCATCCATAACAAGAATAACCAGGGGGATTTTCAGTGCAATACTTTTGATGGGACCAAATTAATTTTTATAGGTTATAGCAGAGGTCATCAACATGGACCATATGTGGGGCCATCAAGCCTGGTCAAAGAAATAGCACAACCCTCCAGTGAGTTGCATTTAAAATGCTATTTTATTCAGTTGCTCTTCCTTTTAAATCATATTTATATTTATATAGATTTAAAATGGACAAAAGCATTAAAAACATATTTATATTACGTAAAGTTGAGGTGAGCTTGGACTCTTGTAATTCAAAGGTCAGTACAAGTAGCCCTTCGTATGACACAGTACCGATGAAGTAGCTCTCAGTTTCAAAAAGGTTGGTGACTCTTGGTGGTTATAGGATACCTGCACTGTGCAGATTTTTACTACTCCTCCTGCCGTGGAAGAAAAGCAGAGTCAACTTGTTCCGATCTGATTTAGGTTATTAAATACAGCGAGCCAATCAGCCATCCATTTTCTAACACGTCTATCCCTATTGGGGCCGCGAGGGGTGCTGGTTTCTATCTCCAGCTGTCAATGGGTGAGACAAGACAGGTCGCCAGTCTATCAGGGCAACACAGAGACGAACAGGATAAACAACCATTCACACACACACTCACACCTAAGAGTTAAGAGAGGTCAATTAACCTAACAGTCATGTTTTTGGACTGTGGGAGGAAGCCAGCGTACCTGGAGAGAACCCACGCATGCACAGGGAGAACATGCAAACTCCATGCAGAAAGGCCCAGGGTTGGATTTGAACCCAGAACCTTCTTGCTGCAAGGCACCAGTGCTACCCACTGCGACTACTGTGCAGCCCGTGCGCCAATCAGTGGTTTGTAAATAAAAACATCCAGCCAAGATTTTCATATTTGATATCTGGTACTTGCAGATTTCCCCCACAAACTTAGTAAACGCTTTATAATAACTTTTTAGCCGGAATGAACAGATCCAGTCTGAGGGAAATCACAGACAGTCGGGCCAACTACATGCTGCAGCAACGGGGGTTTCCCCCCTGAAGTCTCCCCGGAGACACCAGCCTGTCAGCAGGTCTCTGCCATCCCGATAAGTCCGACCAGTATCAAAATTGGCTCATAATCCCGATGAACTGACTGCACAGATGAAGTTTGGAGGTGTACTTTCTCGCCTAAAACATTTTAAAACTAGTTTTTGTGATAAATTAATGATATAAAATCTATATGTCTGTAATCTCTTCATCGTCTTACTCCTCATTACTCCCCCCTTGTGGCAGACAAGGCAAAGCAAAGTAAAGTGTCACTTGAGGGACAAATGCCCCAAGAAAGTAAAACCCCAGGACAGTGAAATTAGCCAGGTAAATGTCCATGGTAAACACTAATCGGGATTTGAAATGCCCCAGGCTTCTCAAAAACCTCAGGCTTTTGAGTGGCAATTGAAAAGAGGCTGTTCTTTAATAAAAGCTGCCACTTCTGAAAAATGTGTTTTGGATGGATTTAAACTGTAAACTCCATATGATGTGCCCTAGTTAGATATGTATCATGAAAGGGTGCATTGACTTTTTTTTTTATTTTTCAATACTTCATGATCACCTGATCACCTTTGAGAGCCCCCAAGTGGTAAAATAAATATCATCTGAATTAATCAGAAAATAGTCCAACTCCCCTGCCATGTTTGACACTGACTGTTCATCAGCGTAGACAGAGCATCTGCATAGTGCAGCATGAGATTAAATATCATTGCTAATGGGTCGTAGCAGATACAGGCCAGACAGCTGAGTCTGATAAGACTAGATCACCTTCTTCCACATGTTTACAGTGCCTCCTAAGTGGGTCGTAGCAAACTTCAAATCGGACTAAATTACTGTCAAGTGGATTCTAAATATAATTTTTTGACTTGTCAATTGACTGCACTAGATTTGTTTTTTTTTCATATTATGGGGACTGAATACTTAATGCATGCCTCACTTTTGAGATTTTTACTAGTGAAAATTAAGAGAGATAAATACCTCTGGAAGGCACTTTAAATGTGTTTTGTGCTTACATTGGTTATATACAAGGGGATTTAGTTGCCGTTCATTGTGTTCCCTCTGGGTTCCTGTATTTGTTTCTTCCTAGTCTTCGGTTCTTCTCACGGCTCGGGCCATCTCTTCATGGTCGCCCGCTTCGGAAAATCATCTCAACCCTTCCTCAGACATGGGCGGTGGTCTGCTGAGCTTCTCGCAGGGTGACCTCATCAGTGTGCTGCAGCAGAGGGACGAATGGTGGTTGGGACAGCTCAACGGGACACAGGGATGGTTCCCCAAAAGCTACGTCACCCCAGACCCAGGTGGCAACGCAGAGTACGAAGACGCACATGAGCACACGTACCTCAGTTGAAATTTAGTCGATTGCCAGACTCTCAATATGTGTTATTCCAATTGTAGTGTGGACACAACAGACTGTGATTCTGTTCAGCTAGAGGGTGAGTATCTTTCATCTGCCTGTCTGTGCAAATAAAATAAAAAATCCCTGACAAACTTGGCATAACTATCTCAGAAGAAGCGTTGCATGGGCTCTTCATAGCTTGTTCTGATCAGTGTCTGTCTGAAGCAGAGTATGTGGCCCTGTACACATATGAGAGCCCAGAGACCGGCGACTTGACGTTTGATGAAGGAGACGTCATCATGGTGACGGAGAGAGAAGGAGAGTGGTGGAGAGGATGCATTGGTGACCAGACAGGATTGTTTCCCTCCAACTACGTCCGACCCGTTGAGTCAGAGGTGAGCACAACTGGGTCGCGTTTGAAAATGTGGTGTTCCTGCTTCTCAACACGATTCTGTATTAACTCTGACAGTAAAATTCTTATTCTAATATCTGGTAAACTGCAAGATATTTCAAATAATTCAATTTCAAATTGCTACAGAAAATGATGCCTTTACTTTACAGTTCAGCGCCTTGTAAAGGTTATTTTTTTAACATTCCCATTTTCAATTTACTACATGTTGTTGCAGCCATATTTTATTGAGATTTTATGTTATTGTCCAACACAATGTAAAACAAAAGTGTGCATTTGTATTTAACTTCTTAGGGCTATGCTTTGAAGAACCATTTCGTACTTTGACTACGGCAGTAAAGAGGGCTGAATACAACTGCAAAACCCAATTTTATTTGTAAAAAAGCAAAGAAACACATACATTTCTTCCATTTCACAGTTATATCCTTATTTATGTTGATTTGTCTAATAAAATCTGAATAAAATGCATTCGGATTTTGTGTTGCAACGGGACGAAATATAAAAAACAAATACATTTGCAGCCAAATAATCAGTATGTAAATAACTAATTAGTTGTGTTGCAGGATAAACGCTTTTATTAATAAATAAATAAAATAATTCAAATTCAGTCATTTGCTATATTTTACTGCAAAACTTAAATGCCCATTTTACTTTTGCTCACTAATTTTAGGCATCAAGGCCTGGACTTTCAAGCAAGAAACCTGGTGAGGAAACGGTCCTTCTCTCCCTTCCGCTTAACTCACAGTCAGTTGGATAAATGTTCATCTAAATTCATTGTTTGTCATTTCTGCTCGATTAACAGAGATTGTTCAGGCTGTCACTGCCACAGAGGCCCCCATGGCTTATCAGCTGACTCTGTCTCCTGGACAACTGATTGTGGTCAGGGCCAAAAACTCCACCGGGTGGTGGCTTGGAGAACTGCAGGTCAGATGCCACAGCCTGATAGGAGCAAGAATTACATCTTCTTTTTAAATATGGCACCATAGAAATGATATAAATATTTATTAAACCCAATAATTGTTTTAAATACCACTTTAGAAAAGAGCAACAAAAGTTAGTGGTGCTGCTGGGTTTGTTTCTTTGTTTGAATGTACGGCTGGTACACCTCTGGTTACCGCTCAGTAGGTTAAGGGCTATTGTTGTAATATACAGTTTTTCTAGTATTTAATTTTAATAATACATTTTCCAGGTGTATTAGTGTGGACAAAAATAAAATGTATTTGCATTCACAGTCAATATTTTTTTATTTTCTGAAGCATGAATGTCTCGATTGCTTTTTTTAAAAATAGTTGTATTTTCAAAATTACATTTAATATTTTTGACTTGCAATTGATATTTTGTTTCGATATGGAGTTTCAGCTTGGGACTCCACACGCATTTGGAAATCAAAACAACCATTTGTTCACTTAAGCTCAGGTTTTAAAATTGGACAAGCGGTTTACGGTCAGAGTCTGCCCACCAATTACGTTTGCACAGTGACCGTGATCAATGGTGGGCCTGATGCCAAGAAAATTACTTTTTTTTTCCTTCTTGTTTTGTTTTTTATAAACAGAGTGAAGGTGTCAGAGTTCACAAACTGAGCTCACGCCTGATCAGGACTTCTTAGCCTCTTTTTTTAAACTGAATTGATCTAAGTTGGTTCAGATGAAACAAAAAGTGGTTAAACAGCCTACTGAACACTACTGAATTAGAAGCCAGCTTCAGCAATATGTTAGGTCATAATTTGTGCATCATACAAATAATCAACCATGTCTACTTAGATGACCAGAATACTATGCAAACTATTCAATAAATAGTCCCAAAAAATTGGTAGTATAGTATTTTGATTTGTAAAATGTTTAGAACCATAAATAATCATCAAACGTGTAAAATCAATTAATTGCATTTTTATTTTAGCATCCAACACAGATGAAGCTGATGAATAATGAACTCCCTGTTGCTCTTATTTACCCCCTCCAGGCACGGGGCAAAAAGAGACAGAAAGGCTGGTTTCACTCCTCCCATGTCAAGCTCATGGGGCCCTCCGGTACCAAGACCTCCCTCTCCCCTCTGCCAGGTGACTGCCGACACGCTCTGAACCCAAAGCTTGGTTGCTACCTAACGTAGACTCATCATTCATGGTTTTAGTCCAATGTCGCAACACTGCTGATAAATGCGTGTAATGTGTGTCTGATGTTGAAACCTCAGTTTCAAGATTAGGGGGGCGGGCAGCATAAATCATTCATATTTTTTTGTACAAATGTTACAAGTGCCACTTAGGGAACACACAAAGAAATAATATTCTGGTTGGAGAGCACCAATATTTAACTTTTTGGGCCAAATTGAGACACCAATCTGTGGAGAGAGACCATGATAGTATATATAGGACCAGTCAGAGTCCAGACCTGAATCCAATTAAGAATCTGTGGCAAGACTTGGAAATTGCTTTTTACATCCTTTCAGTCTGACAGAGCTTGAGCTACTCTGTATAGAAGAAGTCTTCAGATGGGCAAAGCTGGTCGATGACCTTCCCTCAAAACACTAGCAGCTGCACTGACTCAGGGAGACTGAATACGAATTCACGACGCACACGACGTTTGTTTTTTCATTTGGGAAAATATTTTTGTAAAACCATGTTTCATTTTCCTTCCACTCTGCTAGACAGAATGAAGTTCAAAAGGTGTGAATATGTTTTGCATTGATTTACAATGGCATGCAACAATGTTGGCAGGAAACACTAAAACATAATTTGCAACTTCTGGTTTACGTAGTTGAAATGACCTCACGAGCTACTGACAAGACAGTATCACACCAATAACCCAGTACTCGTCTCCTCCTTGCAAACGCCTCGTTGACGCCCTGCATCTCTCCCCCATCTGTATCAGTGTGCCAAGTTATTGCAATGTACGACTACGCTGCCGCTAATCAGGACGAGCTAAGCTTCTCCAAGGGTCAGCTCATCAACATCCTCGACAAGACCAACCCCGGCTGGTGGAAAGGCGAAACCAACGGGGTCACGGGCCTGCTGCCCACCAATTACGTCAAGATGACAACAGAGTCAGACCCCAGTCAGCAATGTGAGTTAACCCTGTTTTTTTTTGTTTTTTTTTTATCAAACAGAAAAAAAAAGTGTTTTTCTGTGGTAGAATTTAGTAAAATAGCAGCAATTCAACCCAGCAGCTGGAATAACGGTGGTGGGGCTTGTGCTAAGATGAAAATAAAGCTGCAAATACAAAGGAACACATGCAAAGTTTTGCTTTCTTATCGGTTACCTTGGTTCAATCCAGGTACATTAGATTCCTCGTCCATACCAGAGCCTGGAGATGCTCATGGTAAGCCAGCTTTTTCAGTCGCGGCGGGAGTTGGTGTTCTCATGAACTTAAAAGGTCTGATCCCAAACATTTTTCACTGATAGCTGCAGAAATGGATGAGATCTTCTAACCTTTTACAGTAACAAATTGAAGAGGGAGGGATCAGGCTTTTTAAGCTACCCCCACATCAAAGATCATTCCAGGGAATAATGGAACATATTCATCCTGAGCCTTTTTGCCAAGAGGCTGACGTGTTGAAATCTCCAATTTCAACAATCTCTGAGCAAAAAGGTGAAATATAATTCCCATGATTGTAGACTCTTACAAAATGATCATGACAATCAAGTAGAAGAATCACTGATAAGTTTCAGATTAATCATCGCCGCATTAATCATTCCCCTCACATTTCTGGAAATTTAATTAATGAGGTGATTCGACTCATTTCCAGCATATATTCAGCACTGATTCACTCATACAGCGCCTTCTGAAAATATTCAAACTACTTAAACTTTTTCTTTTTTTTTTTTTACATTTTAACGCATTTACACTAAAAACTGTAATGTATCTTAAAAGGGATTTTATATCACAGGCCAACAGAAAATGGTACATAATTATGAAATTGAAAGAAAATGAAGTGTGGCTTTCAATCTAAACCAAGCGTCCTTTTTCCGTCCACTTCACAATCATGTATCATAAATAAAGTACCAGTAACGTGTCAAAATGTGGCGTATGAAGATTTTTGTGCAAGGTTTTGAACATCTGTTTAATAAGAGCTGTGCGATGGCGTTAGTATTCTTGGGACGTGCGTTTTTCGCCCACCGCAGCAGATTTCTTGTTAACAAGAGCGAGCGCAGCCGGCGTTTAATTAGGCCCAGCTCGTCAAGGCCATGCTTGCTAAAAACAATGAAATTTTCACTTTAACGAACACGCTCAGAGGGACGCACACCCCGTTGTACACACACACACACACTCACACACATGCACAAGGCCAGCGCTGCAGAAACGACAGGGGGGGGTGACAGCCACCACGCGCCAGCTCGTAATGATTAGTAACAACATTTACATTTCCAGAAATGCATTATTAATGCATGTGCATGTAGGAGTCCTACATTAATATTAAAACTATATTAACCGTCTGCTGTCTCTCTTCCCCTTTTTTTCCATCTCACTCATCTCCCCGCCTCCTCCCCTTCATCCATTTTTTTTCTCCTTCTGTAGGACAGTAGTGCTGGTTTTCCTCTCTTCTTCCTCCCCTCTTCCTCTGTCTTACCTCCTCCTCCCCACCACCACCCCTGTGTGAGCGAATAGCCCTGTGACAACAGGAAAGCCCGGCAGCAAGCGAGAACAGAACCGCCCGGCTCCTCACTTCCCTCTTGAATTATTTGGGACTGTGGTGTTTTTGCTCCTCTGTTGCAATCCCTCTTCTTATTGTTTTCGCTTCTTCCTTTCTCCACTTTAGATTTTCTTCCTGTTAGGCATGGATCGGATCTCTTGCCCCTGGTCTCCCTTCGCTTTCCTGTGTCTCCCCGAACTATTTAACCAGGGGGGGTGAGGTGGAGGCAGCTAGACACAAGCAGGAGGGAGGTTTTTTGTACCTTTAACGCAGAAATATGGAAAGTATAGTTTTAATAAAGAAGCAGTTAGGCCCAAAAATCTTTCATCCACGTACCAAATGGCATGAAATGATACAAGCAAGTGGTAAAAACTTGTGTTGAAGCTTCTAATATTAAATTACTGTGTATCTATTTTTGTTTGTTGTTTAAAAAGGCCGCATTTAAAGGTTTTTGTAAAAAATTTAGTAACCTCATAAAAACCTTTATTTGCTGTTACAATTAAGCAATTCTCACCCTCGACAGTCATTGGTGATCTGGTAAAGCGTACTGGTAAAGAGTTATAACAAAAACAACCTTAAATTGGATTCATTCACATTATAAGTAATTTAGTAAAATCCAACCTTTTATTTGTGTACATTGGTCCAGTGTTGTGTAAAAATCCAGGATATTTGTATACATCCAAAGTCATTTGCACATACACAACGGAGGAATAGAAAGGGAGGGATGGCAGAAGGTTGCTTTCAATGAGTTAACCAGTTGAGCTCTTAAAGGCTAAGAAAACAGGAATAATTTATTTTATTTTATTTGTGCCAATGCAGTCACTTGTTTTATCATTTCATAGCTTGTAGATCATATCTAAATTAACAGTAAATTGAACTTCAACGTATATTTGAGGCCAAGTTTGGGCCTAACTGTAAAAGGAACTGGAAGCATTTAGCTATAAGGTGTTGGATATACCATGCAAGTCCTTTAGTTTTCTATATTAAGCTTATGAACTAGTGTTGTAATAGTATTTTAATAGGGCCACTCATTCTTGCACTAACAACACTAAACCTTGCTGAAATGGACCAATGAGAAGACTCGCCGTTGCTTAAATCGCCTCGATCGATGCTCGCTGTCACATTGCTTTGATTAAAAAACTTCTTCAGTGGTATTTTTATGACTCCGTTCTAAGGCTCTCTCTCTCTCTCTTATGTGCATTACTGCTTCGGAGTATTTTCAATTTTAAGTGCTCGACTGTGATATCACCAGCCAAAAAAAATAAAAAATAGAACAAAAATAAAACATGCAAACATTAGCATACAACGCAACATTGTAGATCCTGAGAGGACAACGGCACGCTGCTGACATTTCACATGGAAGATTTGCCAAGCGTGAACCTCAAAGACTTGAACTACCAGCCGAGTCTTCCGTTGCTGTTCTGCTCCAGCTTCTTCGTTTACACCTATGCAATCATCCGGAGAGGGCGCTCGGATGTGAGAGGTGCTTCACTTTTATTTAATGCAGTCCTCTTGGCAGCGGTGTTGCTGCCGTCGCTTGGTATGTCATGTTCATGCGCTGCAACGACAATGTGCCTCACTCAGTGCATTAACTGTAAATATAACATTAAAGGACTGATGAATAAAGGATAATTTTGACACGCGCACTTGTGGAGTGTTTTTATATGCTTGGCCCATGCACCTTGGGCGTTCTCTTGTGCTTGTGTGACTCTGTGTGTCTTCTGCACGTGCATTTTGCACTTGTGCGCCTTTTTATTGAACAGGGTGTGCAGACCTGATGACGTTGGACACTATGACCCCTCAGGAGAGGAAGAGACAGGGTTACATACATGAGCTCATTCACACTGAGGAGATCTACGTGGATGATCTGGAGCTGGTCCTAGAGGTACAGACCTTTTATTTTTTATTTTTAATAACTTCATTTATAGTGGTATAAATGCTTAATTTTGTTTTTGGACGGTTGATTGGTCTCAGGTGTTCTACAAGCCCATGTCGGAGTCAGGTCGCCTGACAGAAGCTGAGATGGCAGTGATCTTTGTCAACTGGAGGGAGTTGATTATGTGCAACACCAGATTGCTCAAGTAGGTACCATATGTGACAATCTAACACCGTCTTGCAAAAGTATTCATGCAATGATAAGCGGGTGTGTAGAATACATGAGCTTGTAATTTGTTTAAATGTCCTTTCAACTAAAATTTCTGAGTCAATTTGAATTCCGGACATTTAGAAACGTCTGATTAGCAAAAAGCACCCTGGCCTTTCTTTATGGTTGTGTCGCCTAAAGACTGAAAACTACTGGGCTCTGGGAAAAAACCAATGTAGTAATCCAGAATACACATAAACAAACAAAAAACACATAAATATGAAGCTTCTTTATGGAATGGAGATTGACGTCAGGTGCTTTCCATTTCCATTTCAACTAGTTTAGCACACATATTTACAGTTTCCTATTTCACTTTTAGTCAAGTTACAACCAAAAACTCGAGATTTATCTGTCCATCCCTATATTGTCTATGCTCACTTATCTGTGCAGGATCATGCGCAACATTCCCAGCTGCTAAAAAGTGGGGTACACCCTGGACAACAGCAATGCAGAGACGCACAGTACAAACAAGGATGCGCCCACGCTCGGACCTAAGTTCTGACCTATTATCCTAACAGTCATATTGTTTTGGGCTGTGGGAGGAACACGTGCAAGCAAGGGGAGAACATGCAAACGTTATTAAACACAGCCCCCTGAAAGCAGCAGTTCTAACAATTACCCCACTATTAGCAATCCACACTAAAAATCTGGCCTTATGATAATGTAGCAAAAACAAAGCCCAAGTAATCCGGTTGCAGTTTGCCACAAGCTATGCAGGGCACACAGGAAACACATGAGAGGGAGTGCGCTGGTCAGATGAGACAAAAATGGAAGTTTTATGGCCTACATGCAACCAAGATGGTGATGGCGGCATCACGTGCACATGATGGGAAGAAGTTTGAAAATAACAAAGCCATTATTTCTGTTGTAGCTCTGGGTACAATTGAACGTTGAAATCAAAGGACAATCCTGTTTTGGGAAGGGTCCAGTCAAAGTCAAAACCTAAATCCAACCTAGAGTCTTTGGCAAGACTTGAAGATTGGTGTCAACAAATGCTTCTATCAATCGGTGGGTTATTTTTCCAACACAACTGGCAAGAATCTGTAGTCTGTACCGGTACACGGCTGGTAGAAAGATTCCCTGAAAGACCTGCGGCTTTAGACTGGCTCTTTGGAGGGGACTCAATACAAACACACACCACACTTTTCAGATTGAAAATGTAGAAAAGGCGTATCCTTGTCCTCCCATTTCACAATTATGCACTACTTCATGTTGGACTATCACACTAAATCCATGAACACTTTTGCAAGGCAAAGAAAGAAATAAGAAAAAATCTGAAATGCGTGTATAAGATCCTCACCACTTGTGTATGTCAGCGCTCTGCGTGACCGCAAACAGACAGGAGGAGAGAACATGCCGGTCCAGCTGATTGGAGACCTGTTGGCTTCGGAGCTCGCTCACATGCAGCCGTATGTGAGCTTCTGCTCCAGCCAGCTCAACGCTGCCGCCCTGCTGCAGACCAAAACCCACAACCAGCCGGAATTTAAAGATTTCCTCAAGGTAGAAAATAGTAAACGACGAAGGATCAGTTCATGGGCAATTTCTCATTTTCGGTTTTTTTTCCAAGATGGTGCTTTTTCTAACGTTTTGCTTCCTTTCGAGCAGAAGGTCGCCACAAACTACCGCTGCAGAGGAATGCCGCTGTCCAGCTTCCTCCTGAAGCCCATGCAGAGACTCACTCGCTACCCTCTGCTAATAAAGAATGTACATTCAAAACGTCCTCCTGGTCAGTATCTCGCTCCTTTTCTCCTCTACCCTCTGTGGTAACCTTGCGCTTCGTTCTCTTCCCGGCGCGCAGATCCTGGAGCACACCCCAGACGGCCACGAGGACCGCGGGCCCCTGCGAGAGGCCCTGGAACGAGCCGAGGAGCTGTGCTCTCAGGTCAATGAGGCGGTCAGAGACAAAGAGAATGCCGACCGCCTGGAATGGATACAGAACCACGTTCAGTGTGAGGGGCCTATAGAGGTAGATGCACTCGGACACGTCGGACATTAACGCACGTCTTCGTCCAGGCAGGTCTTAAGCTTCCCTCCAACTCTCCCGTAGCACCTGGTCTTCAGCTCTTTGACTAACTGCCTCGGGCCCCGCAAGCTGCTCCACAGCGGCCGACTGTTCAAAACCAAAAGCAGCAGAGAGCTGTGGGCTTTCCTCTTCAGTGATTTCCTCCTGCTCACGCACAGTGCCAAGCCCTTCTCCTCCTCGGGGTCAGAAAAACTGTTCAGCGGCAAAAGCAACATGCAGCTGAAGATCTACAAGACGGTGAGCCGGAAGGAAAGCTTGTGGGATCAACTAGGGTTTTCCAAGCGTCCCCCTTCGGTTTACGGTCTCGTTTTTTTGTCGTTCCAGCCGCTGTTTCTCAACGAGGTTCTGGTGAAAATGCCGGCGGACCCGTCCAGCGATGAGCCGCTCTTTCATGTCTCGCACATTGACCGCGTCTACACCCTGAAAACGGAGACCTTAAGCGAGAGGTACTCGCGGGTGCCGCACCTTATGGCACAATGCGCCACGGCGATGATCGTTCACGTGCCTTCTTTGTTCTGGTAGGACGGCGTGGGTCCAGAGAATCAAAGCAGCCTCGGAACATTTCATAGACACGGAGAAGAAAAAGAGGGAGAAGGCCTACCAAGGTAAACACAATTCATTGGACACGGCTTTTTTACATGGCGTCTGAATGTGCTCCCTGAGTGGGGTTTCAATGCAGAAGCACTCATATTTTGAGAAAATATTGAAAAAGTGCTGAATGAAAGAGGATTTTAGTGGGTCTTTAGGCCAAAACAAGCCAAGTTTTAGTTTGAGTGAAAATGGAAGAACGTTGGCAGATTGTTGTTCTAACAGGATTTGCCTCAAATGTATTAATAAAATGTAGAATGTCTTAAAAGGTAACTTCAACTAAAAGGTTAAATCTATTTGAACTTGAGGCATTTAGAAAGACCTTGTCATATAACACCACCCTGGCTCTTGTTTAGGGTCATGGCACCACTAGACTGAAAGACTCAGAAAATACAATGCAAACACGTGAGTCGGAACATTAAAAATACACACAAAAAAATTAAACTTATTTCCTTTATTGGAGATTTTATAGTCTGAAGACTGACATCAGAAAGTCTTAAGAAGTCTTCTTTGCAGTTTTTCATAAGCCATGTAGTGGACACAGGAAAAGCTGGCAGAGTGGGCTCTGGTTAGATAAACCAAAGTTAACATTACAGCCTACGTGCAAAGCACCAAGTTTGGTGAAAAAGAATAACAATACTGCACATCGCACGAAACACATCAGATCCATGGTGAAACATGGGGGTGGCAGTGTCATGCTGTGGGAATGCTTTTATTTAGGAGAGGGACCGGGAAGCTGGACAGAGTGGAAGGGAAATAGGGCGGAGCAAAACTCAGGTCAGGTTACAGAGGGCCGAGCACAAATATACGCCACATTCAAACTTTTTCTCTTCTCTTCTAGGGCAGGATGATAATTCAATAACAATATATATCAATCGATAGACGTATATCGATGATAGAAAAAAAGGGTCAATGAAATATTACAGTCATTACATCCTCCCAACCAATCACAAACACAGAGCCAGGAATGCGTTCTTTTCTTTTTTTTTAAACTTGTAGTTTTGGTAAAAAGTTGGTTGAATAAAGGGTTGAGTTTGAATTCAGTGTTTGTGTGTTCTGTATCTAAAAATGGGTTGACAAGCAACAGCATAAAATGGCCAGGGCTGCACTTAAAATAAATGTTTTGAATTTGTTGATAATTATCGATATCAATCAATATCATTTCTGTTTTATCGATATGCTGTTTTTCTACATCGTCCAGCCCTATTCTCTTCACAATTACAGCATGTGCTACTATGTGTTGTTCTACCATATAGATATCAGAAAATACCACAAAACTGCCATTCTCTCACACTGTTAGATGAGCTTTTAAGAGGGAATGAAATCTTACACATACAAACCTAACCTTGTCTAAATAGTTGGGCATTAGTCAGTGAAAATAAGCATTACCAGACTTACAATTTCCAAGCTGGATAGCTGCATCGGATTATGGAAGAAGCTGTTTGAAAGCTTTTTTACACAATGAGCAAAATGTGCTTTGTTCATGTCCAACAGCATTGATTCTCTATTTGTTTCAGCACGCTCCTTAAAGACAAGTGGAATCGGTCGCCTGCTGGTAACGGTCATAGAAGCCCAGGAGCTGAAGGCCTGCAAGCCCAACGGTGACGCCCCAAAGACCCAAGGCTAATCAGTTTTCATCCATCAATAAACGTTGTTAAAAAGAAGCTGAAATCCCCCTCTCTCCTTAGGTAAGAGTAATCCGTACTGTGAGCTGACCATGGGGGCTCAGTGCTACACGTCGCGGCCGGTCGTAGACACTCTCAACCCAAAGTGGAACTTCAATTGTCAGTTTTTCATCAAAGACATCTACCAGGACGTCCTGAGTATCACCGTGTTCGAGAAGGACCAGTTCTCGCCCGACGGTCAGTGATTTCTGATAACACCTCATTTTCTCACAGTCTACCAGGCAAACCAGCCAGTTCAGGAAAAAAAGGGACACTTATACACAGCAGCACGGTGCCAAGAGTATTTTTTTTTTTTTTAACAAACATAATACTGTGAAATACCTCTTGTTCAGCAAGTGAACAACTGTAAGAAGCCAATCAAACCACACTTTTACCCCGACCATACAGTTTCATAAAAAGGAATGTACAGTAAGCCTAAATTAGATCCAATATTATGGGAGCCCCCCCCCCCAAAAAAAAAGAATCAAACAAGAGGTCATAATTTTGACAAAAACAGCATTGTGTAACACTCAGTTTTCATTTTCTAATCTGTTTGTTTTACACCAAAAAATGATAAAAGATGAATCCTGCTGAGAACGCAGCCTCAGACATCCATGATAATCCACAGAGACTTCTAAACCACTGGTGATGAGCAAGTCTTGAGCAGCGCACTGAAATGACGGTTGCCTCTCTCTTCAGATTTCCTGGGTCGCGCCGAGGTTCCCGTGGCGACTATCAAGAAAGACATGGAGAGCAAAGGAGCAGCGACGCGACGCCTGCTCCTGCATGAGGTCCCGACGGGAGAAGTGTCGGTCAAACTGGACCTCCAGCTCTACGAGGCAACCAAATGAGCCCCATCGGACATCTGCCGTTTAGTTTTGCTGCTAGAGAGTAGTCTTGTGCTGGAAGTGCCTCTCTGATGAGCACGATGCAGCTAAATAGTCTAGGTTCTGCCGTCCCTACCTTGGGTATCATTTGCAATCCAGACTTTTCATAACCGATGCCAGTCTTCAAAAGTCAAAATGCAAATATTTTCTTGTTCACGGCCAAATCAAACTATATAAAAAAAAATTGCTTTTAAATAAAACCCTATAGTTTTGCTAAAAGGATCACTTTGTTCAACTATGTTTATGATCAACACAGTGCTGTTTTATCACCGACAGAAGAAATGAAAGTTCAGTGGCAGCTTTGCCACACACCCACATACTTGCAGGGTCAACATGCCGCTGCACACGACTTCAACTTTGTAATCCCGAAAACAACAGGATTTCATCTTAAATGTGCCGCTTAAAAATGTAAGGCAGAATAAATAAAATAAATGTACATTAAACTGTTTTTGTCACTTTTGCCATTTAGGTGTTGGTGTTTTTCTGCCAGCAAAAACACGTTCAAGTACTTGGCTCCTGAAGATCCGAGGTAGTTAAACAAAAGTATACATGAAGACAAGCAGCATACATGGGTTTTATTTTGGACGTAGTCACTGGTAGGTTTTAGATGCTGTGAACCTATTGGTCGGAAGCAACCAGTAGCCTCTGGGATCCAGCGTAGACGAGGAACGGATGCGGTACGATAGGGTGTCGTTTCACGGACGAGACGCGTTTAAAACCTGGAGTTCACACACGTAAGGACTACGTCAGAAACTGTAGAAACGCGTGATTCTTGCGGTGCCTTTTTACATACTCGCCTGACTTGGTTTATTTGGCTTCATCCTTTTCCGGAATGCGGGAGAGAGCAGGCAACAGATGATCCGGTAAGGTCTGAGGAAGCTGGTCAGCCAGAGACATCCCAGCCGTGCTGAAAAAGCGATGAGTCTGAGGTAGCTCCTGTGTTTTGCTGCAGGTGTTTTTAGATCCTATGGCAGAAAAAAAAAAAAAAAAAACACAAAAGGAAATTATATAAGCACAAAACGAAAAATGTCCTTATTTTTGCCCAGCTTTTTAATCAAGCAGCTGATTCATGCTCACATACGTGCTTGACATGAGGTGGATGCTCTCTTTTCCCCCGTCTTTTCATGCAATTGAAGACCGGGCATCTCCTCTGAGACCGTTGTTTTAAACTATGGATAGAGCAGAGGATGTAACTTGCATCTATGCAATATTTAAACCACACTAAAAAACCACGTTTAAGATTTTTATGCAACGGTTTTATGTTATCGAGGACAAAGGGATTGTACTCCCACAGACAAAAACTCTGTCACGGTTTACTGATTAGCACAGTTTACTTAACGACAATTAATCACTGTGCTCTAAAGCCGGTTAAAGACTGGACAATCACCTTAAGGTCACAGCTGCGGAGGAGGTGACCGTACACGTTTTGCCGTCTCTTGGCCTCCATGAGGTTACAGCTGGACACACGTTCCTCCACTCTCCTCTGAAGAGGGAACCAAACTCGTTCAGTCCAGCGCTTGTGTCGGAGCTCCCGCCTCCTCAGCTCTGTGACGTCTCTCTGTGTCAGGAAAGACTCCAGCTCCTCAAAGAAGACAGATTTCAGCCAGAACGGGAAGGCAGGGTAAACAATACGCACCACAAGACCCCTGGGAATGATTTTTGTTTTTAAATTGCATTGCAAACACAAACGTCTGTATTATGGGGGAATTTATGTGACACATAAAATAAAATTAAATAAATATATATTCATGTTCCTGCCAGCACACAATTACGTGTGTCGTTCTATCATGAAATCCCACATAACATTTTGTTGAAGTTTGTGATTGTAATTTAACAAAATGTAGACGTCAGATCATATGAATACCTGTTCCGGGCACCGTATGCTACGCCTTACCTTCATGAACCCATTTTCTCTGACCAATAAAGGCCGAAGTAGTTCTTGTACCTGCTGGTTTTCTGTCTCCATCTTTGCCTAAGCGGTAATGCGTGACGTGAGACAATGCACCGGCTTTCCATGCAGGATCAATACGTTGGGTGGAATGCAGTACCTGCAGTTGTCTGAGGGAGGTATGAGCGAGTCGGCCCTGTTTATGGCTGTTCTTTGGCCCACAGAGAGACGGGACCTGATGCCTTTTCCCTGATAGGACCCACAGATAACCGCTCTTTGACCTGCCACTCGCCCGACTCCCGCTGCTCCCTGTGGTTTCTTTCACGTCAGCCATGGGGTCCTGAAACACAATTTGTATGAATAAAATGGCCTGTTACTTCAGGTGTACAGAGGGTATAGTTTCATATCCAGATGCTCTGCATACGTTGCCTTAAATTAAATCACAAAAAGGAATGAGCAGGCTGTAGCCAGGCTCACTTTCCAAACACCAGGTATCTGAGCACATTTGGTATTCATAATCAAAGATGAGTGGGTTTGCTACTTGATCTGGTTCAAAAATACAAAATAGAATGTCTTAATTTTTTTTTTTAATTGCCCAGGCGAGAGTGTAACATAAACTGTCACTGAGTGAATCCCAACCATAAGACCATAATCATGCAGGTGTAAGGGGGGGGGGGGGGGGGGGGGGGGGAGCTGACGTCAGCACCACAGATAGATCCCGTCACAGCCTGGAAACACGATCTTCCTTTTGTCATGCAAAATAACAGGAACGTTATCTCACAGTGAAATGCATCCACATTTGAACTGGCAGCTGTGAAAGGACAACTCGTATAGTTTCTTCCGGTAGTCCAACATATGCTGCAGCATCACCCAGCAACCTAAGATCTTTTTTTATTCATCGAAGCTACTCAGCAAGAACAGCTAGTACCAGGACACAGCCGTCCTGACATTTGAAGACTGGTGATAAATTATTAGTTGGTAGGAGTTTACAGCCTTATTCTCTGAAGTAGAAGGAGTGTAGAAGGAGTCCAGATTCTACATTGCACTACAGATGTGAAATGCAATGAGATTAAAAAAAACAATTACAAAGTTGAAGTGTGATCACAGAACCTGCAACATTTCACAAACATCAACAGAAAAATGAAATACTTCAGTATTTTGCTGCAACTTGCAAAACCTTATTTTTCAGTCACTGGTCTTGTGTACGTTTGAGGACATGTTCTGTAAAAAAAAAAGAAGTTTTTTTTCAGTAAGAGACTCTCCCAAATTAACTGTCGTATTTCAAACAAATAAAACATGAAGGCTACACAATAAACAGCAATAAATGTTTGTGTGTGTGTGTCTTTCAGGTTTTTACTGTAAACCTGTGTTGAACTTTCCTATCTCTAGTGGTACGCATTTAGTAAATGTTTACCTCTGATTTTAACAAACTGACGGGAAAAGAAGTGTGAACAGTGATCACACCACTGGGTCTTTTTGTCTTCAAGAAAGTCATCTTCATATTACTGTGGACAAAGAAATTATATTACTTATCCTGAAATAATACAGGAAATTATTAAAGAATACTGACCATGATTTGAAAAAATAAAATAGCTTAACTAAACGCAATTTGGGTATGTAGAAAACAATTTAATCAACTGGTTTGTTATATTTTCAAAGAAGGTAAATCAAATTGAGTGTTTAAAAGTGGTTATATTCGCTCATTTTTATTTGTCCATATTGTTGAACTTTCATTTCAATTATGAAACACATACACGTTATTGTATCTAAAAACAATTCATCAAAAGTAGCTGACGGTCTCGGTTGCCACTCACAATATGGCGGACGCTCCGACTTACCGTTGCTGCTGAACGATCAAAGGTCCCCTCCTCTGTCTGTGGCGGCGACTGCACGGACTGTGTAAAATCTAAATATTGTCTTAGAGCCCGTGGGAGGCAGCTAACGTGTGGTTTCCAGCCAAACCGGCTTTAGTTGCCTTCAGAGAGCTGACAGTGACTTCCTTAAACAGGTGGGAGACCTGATTCTCCTCCGGCACCTCCAGGTGTCCTCCCATCCGGAGCTTTTCCGTCTCCATGACGACCACGGAATACGTTGAATTTGAATACCTCTTTATGATTGGACCTTACTGGAATGCTTGGCTTATGCATTTCTGGATGTTAACTGGACCTGAATTGACAAACCAATTGACAAAAAAATAATAATAATAATAATGATAATAATATATATACAAAGTGAAGCGAACACTTGGAGTTACATCGTGTTAAGTGTTCCCTTATATATATATATATATATATATATATATATATATATATATATATATATATATATATATATATATATATGCTTACAGAATAGTTATTGCTGGGAGTGGGGATCCATCAACACATTTGATGCTATAGATTAAGAATAGAATGTCATCAGTTTTCATTTACATCTGAAAGCGGATAACCAATTACTTTTGCCAATATAGTCTATATTCACTAACTGCTGTGAGTATTGGTTTCATACGTTTTTTGTTAAAAACGAAAGCGTTAGAAAAGCGTTTCTTCTGCCTGAATTTGCTAACTGGTAATCTATATTTTTTGTATTGTTTTTTTTTAGGTCTTTAAAATACCAAAATTTTTACATATTCTTATATTGTTTTTTTCTGTCCGGTCACATAATCTTTAAATATTAGATCAGAAGTGTATGATTAGTCACTCAGTACTTGAGTAGCCTTCTTACCAAATACGTTTTTACTCCTACTTGAATAATTGCTTGGTGGGCTACTCTTTACTTTTACTTGAGTAAATATATGTTGAAGTAGTGCTGCTCTTACGTTTTGGAAATGCATTTTTTGTTGCATATTTTGTCCCCTAATGATATGTTTCATAAAAACTAAAATATTTCAAAAAGCAAAAACTTTAGTCAAACATTTTCTCTAAAGCTTTCTGCTAATTTAAGAATATGCAATGTTTGTTATTGGGTTTGTAGTGTTAGTCGTTGCATTCTGCAGGCACTCATTGATCCAATGAGGTCTTCCTGCCAGACATAGCTGGGAGCAGGCTTTAATCCAGTGGAAGACACAGTTTGTAATGGTTTGTGACACTAGTCACCGTGTTAAATTAGTCTCCATGTGACCCGGCTCCTGCCTTATCTCCAAGGAACGCTGTGCTTGAGCTGTGGCACACCTTTTTTTTCTCTTTTTTTTTTAATAGTGTACTTTCTGGCAATATGGCAATAACAATTGTTGTCTTAATGCCCAACAGAGTTTACTTTCACAATCGGAGCCTTACCGCTTTCGCCATAGTGCTCCGCTTGATTTATGCATACAAGTAGCTTTATTATAATTTACGCAGGGAATATTTCATGTTATATGGAGACTAAAACAAGAATATAGAAAGAGGAAAAAAAGGAGAAAAGGTGAAAAATAGAGGAGATAAAAGGGAAAGAATGATACAACATCCTCAGTCTGCTTCTTCACCTGCAAAGAGAGATGTAAAAAGAACAGCACAACCAGCCGATAAAGTATTACAGATACAATCAATTGTATCAATGGCACACCTTTCTTGCTCTTTCCAAAACCACTTGTATCTGCTGGATACACAGTGGCTGCTCGGCTATGCACGACAGACTCCATCCCTCCATAAAGGCTAGCACCACCGGGGCCACCAGCAGCCCCTAACCAAGGTGCCCAACTTGATGGGTGCTGCTTTTTGACCTTTCTTGGGCAGATCACTCACCAAGATATTTACAAAATAATTTCAAAATAAGGAAACCAATGAGGCATTCTTCTAACAAAAAAATACATCATCCATCCATGCAGTACATTTGCAAAATATTTCTTGATTAAGGATCTGCCAATGTTCTACTTTTGCTAAAGATTGAACCTCTCATGTCTGCATGAGTCATTTCAAGGTGGTCCTACCAGACCTTTTCTCTTTTTTATTGGGCAGATCATCTCACCAATAGAATATTTATAAAAATAATTTTAAAATAAGGAAACCAGTAAGGTATTCTTATAGTAAAAAAAAATGCTCAACAGTAGAATGTTGCATCATCCCTCCATCCAATACATTTGCACAACATTTATTAATTAAGGATGTTCTACTTTCACTAAAGATTAAACCTCTTATGTTTGCATGGGTCATTCCAAGGTGGTTATACCAGCTCTGTCTTCACCTCTGTATTCACCGAAATAAAAACAAGCAGTTTCACTTTGTGGTGTGCAAACACAAATTCGTCTATTTGTCAAACTTTGCAAAAGATCTAGGGAAGGGATATGTTTGCCCAGTCTGGGAACTGTAAACAGAAAAGGACTAATATGTACATATGAACTTAAGAAGGTCACCTTCAAGTGATTATGTAATAAAAAAGCAATAAATTTGCAATGAGCATGGATATTAATTTCTGGAAGCATACATTTATTTTGCCAAAAAAAGGATAACTTTCCTCTAAAAAAAAAAAAAAGATACCCGTTCATTAAGCTTCATCAGAGCTCCAGGCCTTAAAAGCCTGCGGTCGACACGCAGAGGTATAAGGTTCTAATGCGACGGCTGACAGCAAAGGATTTCTCGTAAGGTGTCCGTTTGGACACCTTCAGGGAAAGTGCCTGTGACATGTTTGGGTATTAACTGCGCACAGACAGGCGGGGCATGGCTTGGCCAGGTCACAACATTTCTTTTCACTTCTTTCTTACTTTCTTTTTGTCGCAGGATCCTGGACAGGACGGGGGGGAGGCCACATGGATTGGTGGACTTCATTAGCAGCGAGCATCGCCTTACTCTGGATATTCTGTTTCATAGACGGTAGGTCAAAGCTGTTGGTCGACAACTGAAAGCTCTGTTTAGACATAAGGTAGGGCTGCTCCCATACAATCAACCTGTTAACCCTTGTACTATATTGTCTTCCTTATTTTTTGTTTTAGAAGGTAAAAAAAGTACAAAGTAAGTTTATTAAAGGGCCTAATCCATTCAATTGTTAGTTGGTCTGCAACCCACGGCTGCAGAGCCCCAAAAGGCTCTTTTGACCTTCCACAATGGTTCTTAGTAACTGTTTTAATACTGATATAACAACAAACACAGGTTTTAGTAGTTTTTCAGTTAGTTCATTGCATAACTGCATTGAATTTCTGAAACAGAGTGACATTAAAAGTTCCTTTAAGATTTTTTTGTTCTAGCCATTAGATTCAAATGAATGCTTTTTCAATATAATTTTCCACAAATATCAGCATTGTGTAGAAGAAAAATGTATCCATGCTGGTGAAGATTCTCAGTCATCCAGGTCATGGTCATTCCAAAAAAAGTAAAAAACAAGGCAACTGGACTTGTTATCCGTAGTAGAAGACGTTTCGCTTCCTCTCCAGGACCTGTTTCGGTTGAATTTGCATGTTATCTAAGGCATTACAAGGCCTTTGTATTAAGCTGGTTACTCCACATTACTCCAGACTTTTTGAATTGAGAAAGCTTCCTGGAGAGGAAGCGAAACGTCTTCTACTATGGATAACAAGTCCAGTTGCCTTGTTTTTAACTTTTTTTGGGAAGAAAAATGTATCCATCTTCTTTTTTGCAAAAGTTTGATGTTTTCCCCGTATTTTACAACTTTACTTGACATTTATCACATACATTCTTCTTCAGAAGAAAGACATGTAACATTTGTGGCTCTAACCAAGTTTTATTTAGCTGGACTGAGGGCAGGAACGGCTCTTGGGAGTGTAACGGCCGCAGAGCTCTGGTCTGCATGATCATCCGATCCAGGGCTGACAAAGAAAGTGAAGCAGAAAATACATTCGCACCTTAGTAATGTGAAAAGGAAGAGGTGCTCCAGAACACATCAACACCTTTTAGAGTAAAATAATATAGCCTTCTGTTTAGGCTAGTTGAGTAAAAAAAAAAATACATCCCGGATGCAAATTTAAAAATGAAATTGTCAATTTTACTTAAAATTTAATAGTTTGTAACGTTGGATGTGTGCGGATCCAATGACGGGCTTGTCTGGCTGCCTGAGCAGGCTTTAATCCAGTGGCAGGCGCTGTTTGTAATGGTTTCTGACACTAGTCACAGTGTTAAATTAGTCTCCAGCTGACCCGGCTCCTGTCTTATCTCCAGGTAACGCCGTGCTTGAGCTGCGGCTGCTCTTCCATGCTCTTACCAAAGCCGCTTGCCACCTGTACCTGGCCCTGCTCCCGCTGCGGCGGGCCGCCACCCACTTCGCCGACTGTGCACGCCACCTTCTCAGTCATGTGCAGCAGAGTCCGTCCCTCCAGCACGGGTTCCTCCACCAGGGCCAGCAGCAGCAGCAGCAGCCACTGGCCAGGAAAGGTACGCTGCACTTCCTGGAGGGCATGTGCGTGGTGTGCGAGACGGTGCCCAACCTGATGGGCGCGGCGCTCAGCGTGGGCGCCGCCTTCTGCCACATGCTGCAGGGAGGCTTTTACCTCCTGGCGGCGACGCTGCGCACCATCCAGATCAACCTGTTCTCCCAGATGAACGGCGAGAAGGAGAGGTGGGACAAGGAGCGCATCCGGGTCAAGGAGAGCGAGAAAAAGATGAACTCCAAAGTGCTGGAGTACATCTCGGTGTTCTGTCAAGACCCTGTGAGCGCTTTACGCATCAAGGTGGACGTGCCACCTGTGTACAGATAAGCTGCGTCCGCTTTACTGGCACTTAAGAGGCCTTCTCTGAACTGGTCACAGGTCAAAGGTACAGGTGATGGATTTGATCCGACAGGAGGCAGGCCTTTTGACCACCGGTTTTAACTTAATGTTGAAGTCAGCCATCTTACTTGGATACGGAAGAGGACCACTGCTTATGGTGCGTTTTGTTATACCCGTTTTTTTTTTTTTTGCATTTGCTGAAATGTGAAGAAATTGAAATAAACGTCTCAAACAAATCAAAAGTTGAGGTCTTCACCACTTAAAGCCCAACTTTCCTGTAAAAATCACTCAAGTTCACTTTGAATCTAGATTGTTGCAGTTTTTACATTTGTTTTGGTATTTTGTTGTGAAAGCTGTTTAATAAAGATGACTACTACAGCTTCTGGTGACGTCGAATAAGGTCTTAAGTTGCGAAAAAAAAATTTTCCTTTCTTTTGAGTGGACCCATTCAGATGTTTCGTGCAGTTTTTTCTCTATATCCATGTTTTTAACATAAATCATCCTAAGGTGCTGGCTTGTATTCTATGCTGCCTGCGTGAACTTTTTTACTAATTTTTAGGAACACTGAAACACAACGAATCAGTTTGGGAAGAGGAGCAGCGCAGAGTGCAGTGGAACCCAAAGGCTTCAGAAACGTTAAGTTGAAATCTCTCCGCTTGTAATGTATATATAAAAAAACAAAAAGACAAACACCTGCTGATCAGCTTCATTATTCATGACTCTTGTGACGTCATCAAGCACAATACACACAAAGCAGAGTTAGACAGCAGACATCCATACTTATTTATCAGGCTGGGTTAATGTCAACAGTTTTGATTTATTGGTAACTAAAAAATACTGCTAAATGATACATTTATAATATTTTCACTCAGTTTGATAACACTAACTGGGTTTATTTTCTTTTTAATCAGGTTTAATTTAAAGTGCCTTGTAAAAACACAGTTAAAAGTTGAGAATACATGTTAATCATACCATTGATTCCCTTTCTGTCAAATATAATTGAATATATAATATGCATAGAATTGAATCCGTTTAAAAAATATTTCTAACAAAAAATATTATAGGATTATCATACATTTTTACATTCACTAAGCTGTATCACAGAAAGATATGGCCTCTAAATGATCAATGTTTTGTTCATTTTTGCATGAAAATCGTTAATAAAGGCAGCAAATAATTTAAAGAAAAAAAGATTAACCTTTTAAATAATAAAACCTCATACAATATATCAACGTTTGATGATTAATAAATATTAAAAACTGATTTAATCATGTTTTCTAATGTTTCTTTTAGCTTAAACTGCCATTTTTCAGTCAGTGTGGCAGAAGGATTTACTTTTCCACTTAAGGCTTTGGCAGAAAGACATAAAAATATGTAAGGGGGGGGTGAAAAAGAGAGAGAGCGCCGTTGGAGAGAATCGGAGAGAATGGATGTGCTCCAGCTGAGGTTACAGCCTGGCATCAGGTGCAGCCTGGGCAATCTGGGGAGGTATTCTTCCAGCTGCAGCAAGAGAAAACAAGAGCTGACGGGGTGTGGTTTAAAGGTGTGGAAAGATATTTTAATGAATAATAATGTACAAAAATACAAAAGCGACAAAGAAATTAGGTTTTTTATTAATCTTACCAAGCATGTCTCCAGTTCTTCTCACAGCTGTTTTGTTCACTTTATATTGATTGTTCTCAGATCTGAGATCAGACAAGAACCAGTGAATAACACAGCGTCTATGCTAAAGAAAGCAAGCTTAAAGAAAACTGATTTGCATCTACTCACGTCTTTATCTTTGTGACAGCCCCCAGCCTAAGCAGGGCCGACAAAACATTTTTCTGCACGTCCGACGAAAGGGCTTCATAGGTGGGGAGTTCCCCTGGGAACAGCAAAGAAACAAATCATCTCATTCACAAACAAATTTAGCAGCTGGAGGTGAGGGGGAATTTTTAGGGATTTTTATTTCACCTGAGACGATGAGCTTTGTAGCGAAGGCTCGCACAGCCGGCAGGAACTCTTTCTCAGTGAATACACAATCTCTCTCCTCACAGAGGAATCTAAACATCAGCTGCTCATGAAAAAAAAACATATTAATCCTTTAGTTTTGGTCTTTTCCTGTCACTATCTTACTCAAGCAACTTACAGGTGTACTTCAATAAATTAGGACACCGTCAAAAAGTTTCATTATTTCAGTAATTACATTTGAAAATCCTAATTCATATATAAATAACATATTTTTTTTGGCTTACATTAGCTATACATTTTATCAAAATGAACAGAATAAAATACTTGAAATATGTCACCATGTGTGAGGAATTTTTGTGTTTTACTTTTTTAATTGAATGCCTGAAATAAATGAACCTTTTCGCTAATATTCTAATTCTAAAGTCACAGATTCACCTGATAAGAGTCTACGAAGGGCCTGAGCAGCTCCTGCAGGAACGGCAACACCTCCGGCCCTGCGTCTGAAACCGTCACTTCCCTTTGACTGACATGAACCGCTTTACATTTCTTCAGTAGGGAGCAGGCCTCTTCAAAGTCCTGCATCATGCAAAAAGAAAAAGTTTGTTACCAGAAAAAACGAACTGCACGGAAATACAAAATAAAACATATAAGACCTAGGATGGTACAAATTTAGCTCTAGACGGTGCTTATTAGCAACCTAATGTTGAGTTTCTTCACTCCGAGTTGCCTCCAGCTTGTCATCATTTTTATCAAGTCTTGCACTGATTTGGTGTGGAGAGCTTTAGAGCTTATCACCAACTAATTTTCTGCCATTCGATAAAAGGCAAAAAAAACACACGCGCATGTTCCCGACGCCTGTACTATTGGCTGTTGGTTTTTAATGCATGTACTGCCACACCCCTAGCTTCTACCATGAGAGCACGCCCACTGTGGCAAAAGTTGAGGTCAAAGCAAATATTTCACTCGCAGAATAATTCAAATCTGAGCCGAGAGCTGATCAGGGGATTTACCTCAGAAGATCTGCCAGGGATGAAAATAAATTCGTTGGCGAAAACGTCTTGCAGGAAGCAGAAGCATGTGAGGAGCTCATCTGTGAAGAGGCGATGAGTTACTTACATGGATACCTTTATGAAACAAACAATGTCACATCTTTTTTTTACCCCACCCCACCCACCTCTCTGCGTGCTTTTGGTGACGCTCACGGCCAAAGCGAGAAGCGCGGGGCGCACAAAGACATGCAGGCTCTGATTGCGGTATGAAGCCAACATCAGGAGCGCAGTCGCTGTCCTCATTGCGTCCTCCTCTGGACTCAACGGATGTTTCCGCTCAGACTCATCCGCCAAGAACAGGTAGACACGGCCCGCTTTACGGTAGACAACGGACCGGTGGAGAGCCACGGCGGAAGACATCACGTCTGGATCGGAGGCCTTTTCTGCAAAACAGTAACCTGCCCGTTAGGTTTGTTGTTGAGGTACTTGGGACGTTTCATTTTACTGGATATGTGCATGCGTGCATGCAGGGGACGTGTAAAGTAAGACATTTCAGGTATTGCACTCGTGGCTTAAATCACTTAAAGTGCTTTAATCCACTGAATACGCCCTTAAGTGAGTGTGAGCACTTGTGCCAACTCACATTCACCTAATCTGTCTGATCTGCTTTAGACCAGATCAAAGGAGCACTGCTGTCCTGAAAGTGGGTCCTGACTGTGGGCCAACAAAAAGACAAAGAAGCGCCACCTACTGGCCGTTGAAGGCATACAAACGTAAACCAGGAGGAAAGCCTATACAGGACTGTCTCAGAAAATTAGAATATCGTGAAAAAGTATACTAGTAGGCTATTCAACTAATCACTTGAATCGTCTAATTAAGTCGAAACACCTGCAAGGGTTTCCTGAGCCTTGAAAAACACTCAGCTTGGTTCAGTAAACTAAATCACAAGTATGGGGAAGACTGCTGATCTGACTGCTGTCCAGAAGACCATCATTGACACCCTCCATCAGGAGGGTAAGACAAAAAAAGAAATTTCTCAAAGAGCAGGCTGTTCACAGAGTGCAGTTTCAAAGCACATTCACAAAAAGTGTGTTGGAAGGGGGAAATGTGGCAGGAAACGCTGCACAACCAAGATCTGGCACCTGCCCACAGTGCCAAAACCACCAGTAACTGGTGTACTGACCATGGCATTACTGTCCTTGATTGGCCTGCCAATTCCCCTGACCTGAACCCCATCGAGAATTTGTGGGGTATTGTGAAGAAGAAGCTGAAAGACACCAGACCCAACAATGCAAATGAGCTAAAGGCCGCTATTGAAGCATCCTGGGCATCCATAACACCTCAGCAATGCCACAGGCTGATTGCCTCCATGCCACGCCGCATTGATGCAGTAATCTGTGCAAAAGGATTCCCAACCAAGTACTGAGTGCATTAATGGACATTTTCAAATGTTTGATTTTGTTTTGCTGTTATAATTTTTTTTTTACTTGGTCTGAGCAAATATTCTAATATTTTGAGATAGGATTTTTGAGTTTTCTTCAGCTGTACGCCATAATCAGCGATATTAAAACAATAAAAGGCTTGCGATATTTCAGTTGATTTGTAATGAATCCAGAATGTATGACATTTCATGTTTTTTAAATCGCATTACAGAAAATAAAGAACTTTATCACAATATTCTAATTTTCTGAGACAGTCCTATACATGTATTTGCAGTTATAACAGTTGATAAATTTTGTAGAATATATGTATAACAAACCCATTCCACACCCACCAGGCCAGCTAAGATGAGCCCCAAACTCCAAGGCCAGCTTCCTGAGCCAGAGGGTTTGCTCTGTGAGCTGATGAAACAGCAGGCCCTCTTCTGTTAAGGCCGCGGTGGGAACCTGGAGCAACACGCAGGCCATCAGAGACCAGGGGCTGGTCAGAGAGCCCTCCTCCTGGACCCGTACCATCAGGTGAGCCAGCCAGCTCCCGCAGGCTTGGGCTTCTGCGTTGGGCTTCTGCGGAAGATCCCTGCGAGCCGACGTACCGGGAACAGATAGCAGGACGAGACAGAGAGGAAGAGCTTAACAAACGTGGCTGCAGTCACCTTCAAGCATCAAAGACTACAGCGTTACAGCTACTGCACAACATGAGTTTTTCTCCCCTCTTTTTTGGAAATTTAGATTGGTTTATATATACTTAAAAGTCACATTACAATGTAACTCTTTTGTTGTGTTTGAGCTCCATATTTAAATATAACACTGGCTAAAACTGTACAGGAAAAAAAAAAGTATGCATACCATTACTACAGTGCAAAACCGTTCAACTTTAAGAGTATTTACTGTGTTTTCTATGTAACAGATCTAGATATGGTTAATGATTCTGAAGGGAAGAGAAAAAGCTAAGCGTTTTTTCTCAAATGTCTTGACATTTACACCCCCCATAAGACTTCCAGCCGTAATTACAGCAAAAGGTTGTTTCTATGAATTAACTCAGTGGAGATGAGCAGACACGTGTGCACCACTTTCAGACTTTTGTTTGGAAACCATGTTTAATTTTCTTTGCACCACAAAAGTGATGCTCTATTTTGTGTCGGTCTATCAAATAAGAAATGTATGTCTATTTTGTGACTGACCGGACAAAGAGATGGATTTAGTATAAGATTTTTGCTTTAAAGCTGGAGCTACATATGCTCAGTAAGTAGTTTTTTTTTCTTTACCTAGGCATATGATTGTACTGGCAGCGGTTTATCTTTCCCTCACACAGCCGCCGGACAGACAAGGGACGGCCAAAGTTCACATGCATGCAGCCGTAATTCTCCTGCAGAACTTTGGTGGCCTTCAGCAGGCCCTGCAGAGAGAACGAGAACAAGAATAAGAAGAGAGAAACAAAAAACTGCAGATGTGTATGCATCACCTCAGACCAAGTCTGATGAGATAAAGAATATCACTGCTGTCAGTTGTGATAGCTGAGCTCGTACTGTTTTCACCCCATGAGGCTGTGCTTATGAATTGTGATCTTTGTGACACCTACTGTATGAACAAAAAAATGACACTTTGTGAGCTGCAGTCAATGTATGCATGGAAGGATTCTGCCAACAGTGTAAATGGTTTTATGAAAAATGTTGCAAGGTCTGAAGCGGACGGCAGCTCAAGGACGACACAATGATCAGATAAGATGTATTCTTACTTTGTTTCTACTGAAAAGTTAAAAGTTCAGCTTAAATTGCTTCAAATGTTTTTTTTTTCTTTTTGATGCCGGTTAACACGCATTCAAGCACAGGGTCCAATAAGGAGTGATAATACTTAAAAAAGGTGGCTGCCTCTCCGAATAAAATGTGCAGGAAAAAGAATGATTTTGCAATGAAAATACAAAAGGCAATGCAAAGCTTACCAAGACGCATCTATTGAATTTCTTTTCCAGCATAATTAGGTTTAACTGGCATACATTGTAAGGATCTACCATTATCTTTCAGTAGGTAGAGCAATGTGAGAGCAGCACGTACCGTGGTGCTCTCTCTGGGTTTGGGGACACCCAGTAACTCATGCGCGAGCAGCGACTCCTCCAGCACCCGGTCGTAGCTGATACTGATGGGCAGCAGGGTGACGTCGAACACCTCGCCTTTAAAGAAGGGCTCCAGGATCATGTGCATCATACCTGCAGACGTTTACCGATACAGATGCAGAGTGCGTTTTGAATCAGGATGGTCTAAAAAAAATATTAAGACCTGCTCTGGAAAAGGAGAACGATCGCTCCAGATGAAAGCTCACCTAACTTGGGTGGGAGGGACTTCAGCGTTCGACTCCTGAGACCTTCCACGAAAAACTCCAGAGGAGCAAATCCTTTCTACGGAAAACATTTCAAAATGTCAGTATCCCTCTTTTATCCACTGGAATCAAGAACCGAAGTGGGGGTACTTGATAAACCTATTTCTATTATGACCATGAAATCAGATTAATGTGGGGCTTTTAATTATTTATTTGAACAGCCGTGTTTTTCTTTCCAGGGTGGAGGGATTATTCTACGAAACAACTTTAGGTGTGGGATCATTTTTCCTGTTGAAACACTCAGTTATGTCCAAAGTTGAACTGTCTGGGTGTCAATTCTTCGTTACTCCAACCACTTTTTGCTGCCACCACCTTGCTCCACAGAAGATATGGAGGTATGGTCTCTTTGACTCATCCAAATAATCTTCTAGTCATTGTGGCTAAACAGAAAAATCGTTCTCCTGTCTGACCAAGATGTTTCCTCCAGAAGCCCTCTGGCAAGCTTCAGTCAAGCTAGAGGATGTCCATTTTGGAGCAGGACCTTCTGTCTTTATTGGTACTCCGAGTCCAGGGCAATGCAAAACCGGCTTCGATCTGGACAGCATCGCCCCCGGGGGTCTCAGTTCTATGGCATAACGCATGCATCCATGGTTCCTGGATTGTTCTTCAATATCCTGATTCATTTCCTTCTTGTCTGAGGACCACAATTTTGGTCGGACAGCTGAAACTTGTACAGAATTGGGCGTTCCAACAGGTAAAGGATTCCTAAAGCAGGCCAACATTAGGTTCCTGGAATGGAGCCAACCTCATGAAAATTTATGGACTATGCTAAAGGCCATGTCTGTGCTAAAAAACAACCAATTTTACAACGCTCTGCTGTATGTCTGATTCTGTGTGTCCAATTTGGATTAGAGAGAGTCCACAATCAAAGTCATGCACCTGAACTTGGAATTCAAAAACATCCTTTAAGCTGCCTTATGTGTGATCAGCACATCAACGTGTGAATGGTGCTCTTTTGGGGTGGGGGGCAGGGGTGGCTAGGGTAAGGTTGGGGAGGGAGGGGGTTTATTAGGTATTTATTAGGGGCCACCCGACCCGGTTCTGGTCGGGTGGCCCGTGCAGGTTGTGTTGGCCCCCCTCTTTGGGGGGCCTGGTCCGGGGGGCGTCTGGTCCGGGGGCGGGGGTCGGGCACAGGCAGTCGTATAGTTGAATTGTGGTGACCCCCCCCACTTTTTGGATGTGAGTGTTATGTGGGAATGTGTGTACAGCATCCTTTTTTGTGTGTCTGTGTGTGGTGAGTGGGGCACAAGGGAGGGATGGTGTGAATGAGGTTTTTTTTTCTCCAGGTTCGGGTCCGGTCTGCTCCCTCTCCCAAGAACATCTCAAGTCTCCGATAGGTGCGGAGCCCATCCCCCCACGTCCTGCCCTCCTCCGCTGCGCTGGCAGGCGCCTTGGCCCTCTGGCGCATTGACGGTCCTCGGGTTTGGGGCGGGTTCCCGGGTGGGTGCCGGCCCATTCCCGGTGGTGGCTTCGCAGGGCCTGGCCCCCCGGGGGGTGGCCGGGGCCCCTGCCGTGGGGGCGGGGCGCCTCTGGCCCTCAGGGCCCATGGCCGGGACCACTTCAGCGCAGCTGGCTGCCGGCGGAGCCCACGGGCTCGTCCCCGCGGCTCTTGGGGGCGTTGGCATTGCGGTGGCTGGGGGATTTCCCCGGGGTCGTCTCTCTTCTTTCCTCGGGGGGGGGAACCCCGCAGATTTCCTGTGATGGTCCCTCTTGGGCGCACTGCTTTGGGGGCCCCTTTGGGAGTCCGGGGTTATGGGTCCCCTGACCCCTGCCTCTGTGCTCGGGGAAGGCGGGTCTTTGGTTCTCCACAACCACTATCGAGCTATTTCCTTCTGGATAATTTTCACCTAAACTAGTGTACTCTCACAAACTCCCACAGGTGCTGGGTCCCAGTTATTAAATGTTCACTTATATACAGAAAGGCTATAATTTATTTATTTATTTTCTTTCACTTTCTTTTTTCAGGTATCACATGACACGTGTCAGCTTAAATAATATTACATATGATTTAGCAATGGTATCAAGGTGTTACTCTATTGTATCTGTTGCTTTATGTCTGTTGGTTGTGCTGTTGTTTTTGCGTCTCTTTCCAGGTGATGGAGCAGACAAAGAAGGTTTTATCATTCTCTCCCTTTTATCTCTTCTTTCTTTCACCTCTTCTCTTTCTTTTTTTTCTCTTCTTGTTCTTCCTTTACTCTCCTACTTTCCCATTGTAGTGTCCATATAATTTGAAATTCTCCCTGCAGGAATCACAATAAAGCTATTTACATGCACAAATCAAGCGGAGAATTATGGCGAAAGCTGATTGTTCCACTTGTGAAAGCAAAATCTGTCGAGCTCTATTTGGCATTAAGACATCAATTCTTTTTGCCACATTGCTAGACAGGACACTGGGGAGAAAAAGAAAAAAAAAAAAAAGAAACTCTTTTGCAGCCGACCATCGTATGCCTTACTCTGACAATTGTCCGAACATATTCTGACAGCACAGCCCAGTAGAGTTTGTCAGAGCCAATGGCACGACGGATAAAGAAAGCCCCAGAGCGACGCAGTATCTCTCCCACTATCTTCATCCCTGCGAGAGCTTTAAGGATGAAGGAAGTAAAAAAAAAAAAAAAACAGAAAAAGATAAAGGAACGGTGAGTCTGCTTGTAAGGATGATTTTTTTTTTACTGTTTCAAAAACAATGGCTCGGTCCAAATTGAATAGATACTTGCGGATTCCTGCAGCAATTACGGGAACTGGTATGTCGTAGCTGAACATGATGTAGGAGACAACCAGGAAGTCCACATAACTCCTGTGATTGGGCATCAGGATCACAGGACCCTCCTGAGCGGCTTGCTGGAGCTGCAGAAAAAGAGAGGAGATACAAATAATAAAAAAAAAAGAATGCCTTAAATACCTAAATTTGCTTTAATTAAAATAGATATTAAGTATTTTTTTTTATTTCATACAGAACTGTTTACCCTTTGTTATAATCTAGAAATATCCTAAAAGAACTGATGAAAAGGGGTATTGTAGTATCCACAATTTGAAACTTGGGCTTCTTTATCCATGGATAGAGAATGTGACACAATCACTAAGAAGGTGGACCTTTGCAAAAACTCTGTAACGTGCGCTATGCTCCTTTAATAATCGTGGCTAAAAGTGACAAAGAGCCAAGTTCAGCCACCCACTGACATTACTTTCCACAAATATCGCCATCTCAGATGATTTCTCAATCCTGTTTTAGAAAAAGTTTTGTTTTCCTTTATTTTAAAATCTAAAACGAGTAAAGAAATGGTGATTCTTTAAAAAAAAAAAAATGACAAAAAAGTTACTGTAGTAGCTATCTACAGTGTTTTTTCAAAATGTCTGGTAAGATTTACGACCCGAAATGGGTTTTATTGAGCTGGACTGAAAGGAAAAACAGCTCTACGGATTGTCAAGGTTGCAGACCCCTGGTTTAGTTTCAATGGCAGAGATCAAAACCATCACTACAGATTAATTATTAATGGGTCGTAGATCCAGTTTATCTCAGTATATCCTCTTACTTTTCAACCAAAGTTTGACAATTCAGCGAATGAAACCCGTCCCACACTGACCGCATTGAGTCCTTCAATGTTGACGTAGATGGCACTGAAGAGTCTCTTGAACACCTTTCTCAACGTGAACGCCATCAGTCGGATGAACCTCAGCTGCAGGTTTTGTGACATTTCCCCCAAAGTCCTGCGTGCTTCGCCTCTCACTTCCTCCTCAGATGACCCCGTCTCCCCAGCAACCTGAGGAGGAATGAAGCCAGAAGCCAGGCTGCATGCTGATGTTGCTACATTGTGACACTTATCATGGCTACAGCTTTTTTTCGGCGGCCTCGATCCTACCTCTCCGATCACATAGCGCAGATACTGAGACTCTAGCACGGCTGTGTTGAGCTCAGCTGTGGAGCAGGGTGCCGCTCCTTTGTACGGTGGGGGGCTAAAGGTCCTGAAGGCAAAGCTCAAGTCACTGCAGTGCCGCTTGTCCTCCAGTATGTCCACAAATTCCTCATCATCTTGCAGACCAATCTTGCCTAATCCTCTGTACTGCAGGAGAGAACGATATTTAAGATGAATTTGCACACCTTTGACTATTCTAACCTAACAGAATGATCACAATGTAAAATAAATACAGCTAATGAAAATAAATTAGACAAAAGGTGCATGAAGAAAGCATGGATTCAAATATCGACCATCCTCGATAAATAAACTGGGTAGTTTTTTTATGCATCGTCGGTTATATTAAAATAATTGTGAAAGAAATGCATTCGGCAAAGGATACCCGCAAAAGGTCACTGCTAAAATAGCAGGCTGTTTACAGAGTCCTATATCCAAGGTTATTACGGGAAAGTTGAGTGGAAGGAAAAAAGTGCACTACCAATTTAGACAAATGCTACAGAAAGAGGATTAAGAAGTAATGTCCATCAGACAGACTGCTGTAAATTACAAAGAGAAGTGCTTCTCCTGTTGCATCCCTTGTACTAAGACACTTCTCACCAGTAGACAATGTCAGAAGTGTCTAACCTGGGCTAATGAGAAAAAGGACTTGACTGCTGCTCACACATGGTTTCTCCAGTCCTTTCAGTTAAAAGGTCAATTTTACAGATACATTTCGAGATCAAGGTGGCATAGTTTAGAGGAAGTGTGGCGAAGACTAGAATAAAAGCTGTTTGACGTCCAGAGTGAAGTTCCCAGGCTCAGTTATGACCCGGAGAGCCAGGTCATAGGCTGATGTTGGTTCACTGAGTTTGATCAAGTCTAAAGTCCACACAGGTGTCTATGAAGATGTTTTAGAGCCCTTCTGCAGCCAAGCTTTAGGCAGAAGTTGATTTTATTTCTAAGAGAACGTGGCACCTCCCCCACGCAGCCAAAAGTATCAATACCTGGTTTAATCACACTGTGCTTGATTGGCCAGCAAGCTCTCCTGACATAAACACCACAAAGAATCTAAGGGGCGTTGACAAGAGGTCCAGCAGACCCTGCAAGGGCGCCATTAAAGCAACCTGGGGTTCCGTAACGCCTCAGCAGAGCCGCACGCCTACTGCTGCCATCCCACGCTGCATTCATGCAGTAATTCATGCCAAAGGAACCCCAACTAAAGTATTGAGAGCATATACTGTGCGGTACGTGGATATACTCTTCGGTGGGTTGGCCTTTCTGTATCAAGAATAATTTTTAATCGTTCTTATGCAATGTTCTACTTCCCTGGGAAATTTTATTTTAGATTCTAATTTGGCTGTACTGTGGAGGAGTGAAATCACCAACGAACAAACATATTTCTCATCACTACAACTTCTCCACTGAGTGAGAGTGGAGCCCCCTAGTGGTCCGCCACAGTACACCATTTTCCAAAATTAGGAAAAAGATGGCTTGGAATCTTTCTAAGATCGTCGCTTTTTTTTTTTTTTTGAACAAGTTATTGAACCTTCTAAATCAATTCTAAATCAATGAGCCGTAACCACCGTGCTCCACTGTTGCTTTTTGTGCATAATACTCAGAAAATCAGAAAGCTGTTGGCACATTTTTTTTTTGCCTGAAATGCTACTTACTGTCACTTTTGTAATGTTTTCCAAGTTTCTAAGAACTTAATTGTACATTTATGGGAGTCTGAAAATGCATTTGTAGCCCAGTGTGCTGAAATAAAGCATGTGAATGGAGAGTTATAGTTTTAGGATTTTAATGAGCTTTTTATTTTGTGCGTGTGTGTGTGTGTGTGTGTGGTAAAGCATTAGGTTTATCGAGGTAACACGGTTCAGTTCTGTACTATGACCCGGTTAGCCGACTGCGGTCAAGTGAGCCCTCACTTGATTTTGTTGGTCTCGCAAACACTAAGGATTACGGCAGAGGCGGCTGAGACTACTTTTCAAAATAAAAGCAGTATGTTCGCGGTGTATCGACCACGTGTTTCCACACATATTTACATATATTAAAAATGTTTCCATGCTTAATGCAATACTTTATGTGACACTCTTTAGCCTAAAAAACTCTCAAAACACTGTTTTTTTTTTTTTACAGCTGACGACTTTTACTTACAGATGGCAGATGATGTTCTTCAGAACTTATTCATCAAACTGCATCTACATCATTTGTGTTTTAAAAATAAAGGCATTTAAAAATCTCTAGATTGACTACATTTTTGCTGTTTTATACTACCATGCTGAACACTGGAGGTGTTCAGCATGGTAGTACAGAACACCTCCAGATGTGGCTCAGTAAGTTTCAGTCAATTCTGATGTGGCATTTCAAAATAAGAGCCATTTGAAATTGCTATATATTAACCCATTATTACCAAAGTTGTTGTAGCTCTAGCAACTAAACCGTAGATAATCAGTGGATGCAACCACTTCAGCATGACAGTAGAACACCTCCAGATGTGGATCAATAAGTTTCAGACAATTCTGATGTGGCATTTCAAAATAAGAGCCATTTGAAATTGCTATATATTAACCCATTATTACCAAAGTTGTTGTAGCTCTAGCAACTAAACCGTAGATAATCAGTGGATGCAACCACTTCAGCATGACAGTAGAACACCCCCAGATGTGGCTCAATAAGTTTCAGACAATTCTGATGTGGCATTTCAAAATAAGAGCCATTTGAAATTGCTATATATTAACCCATTATTACCAAAGTTGTTGTAGCTCTAGCAACTAAATAGTAGATAATCAGTGGATGCAACCACTTCGGCATGATAATAGAACACCCCCAGATGTGGCTCAACAAGTTTCAGACAATTCTGATGTGGCATTTCAAAATAAGAGCCATTTGAAATTGCTATAAATTAACTAACTATTAACAAAGTTGCTGTAGCTCTAGCAACTAAACCGTAGATAATCAGTGGATGCAACCACTTCGGCATGATAATAGAACACCCCCAGATGTGGCTCAACAAGTTTCAGACAATTCTGATGTGGCATTTCAAAATAAGAGCCATTTGAAATTGCTATAAATTAACTAACTATTAACAAAGTTGCTGTAGCTCTAGCAACTAAACCGTAGATAATCAGTGGATGCAACCACTTCAGCATGATAGTAGAACACCTCCAGATGTGGCTCAATAAGTTTCAGACAATTCTGATGTGGCATTTCAAAATAAGAGCTAATTGGAATTGCTATATATTAACTAATTTAGACCAAAGTTTCTGTCACTCTAGCAACTAAACCGTAGATAATCAGTGGATGCAACCACTTCGGCATGATAGTAGAACACCTCCAGATGTGGCTCAGAAAGTTTCAGACAATTCTGATGTGGCATTTCAAAATAAGAGCTAATTGGAATTGCTATATATTAACTAATTTTTAACAAAGTTGCTGCCATTGCAGCAACTAAACCGTAGATAATCAGTGGATGCAACCACTTCAGCATGACAGTAGAACACCTCCAGATGTGGCTCAATAAGTTTCAGTCAATTCTGATGTGGCATTTCAAAATAAGAGCCATTTGAAATTGCTATATATTAACCCATTATTACCAAAGTTGCTGTAGCTCTAGCAACTAAACCGTAGATAATCAGTGGATGCAACCACTTCAGCATGGTAGTAGAACACCCCCAGATGTGGCTCAATAAGTTTCAGACAATTCTGATGTGGCATTTCAAAATAAGAGCCATTAGAAATCTCTACATATTAAGTAATTTTCACCTAAGTTGCTGTAGCTCTAGCAACTAAACCTTAGATAATCAGTGGATGCAGCCACTTTAGCAGGACAGTACAACACCTCCAGATGTGGCTCAACAAAGCTCATTAAGATTTGATGTGGAATTTCAAAATAAAAGACTGTTAAAACCTTAAGTGCATTGGCCATACACTATATTGCCAAAAATATTTGCTCACCCGTCCAGATTATTGGAATCAGGTTTTCCAATCACTTCCATAGCCACAGTTGTGTAAAATCAAGCATCTATGCACACAGACTGTTTTCACAATCATTTGTGAAAGACTGGGTCGCTCTCAGAAGCTCAGTGAATTCCAGCGTGGAACTGTGATAGGATGCTACCTGGGCAACAAATCCAGTCATGAAATGTCCTCACTCCGAAATATTCTTCAGTCAACTGCATCACAACAAAATTAAAGCGTTTGGCAATGACAGCAACTCCGCCACGAAGTGTTAGGCTACATAAACTTTCAGAGCGGGGTCAGTGGATCCATCCATCTATCCATCTTCTGTCACACTTGTCCCTATTGGGGCCAAGCGTGACAGAAGGAACAATCTGCAATCTACTGTAACAATCTGTAGTATACAAATGTTTACTGTTATTTTACCTTATGAACATAAAATATTTTGTTTTTTCGGGTAAGTTATCTTTTGTGGCAACCACTATTGTCGTGATTAGTCTTGATGAACCTAGACAGAGCACACACACACTCACAGAGCTTATTTCTGAGAGTTTATTGAAAGAAAGATGAGCAGTGGATGAGCAAACCAGAGAGGCTGTACTGGGGTGTGGATGGGAGCAGGAGCTGGAGGACCAGAGAGAGTTCTTGAGATGTAGGGCTGCTGGAGCACAGGGGTAGCAGACAGTCCAGCAACAGAGCAGAGAGCAAACCTGGGGCACAGGGGTAGCAGGCAGTCCAGTTAGCAGAGGCCTTACTTAAAGCAGAGAGGTAGCCTGAAATCCAGCAGCTAGCAGAGGCTTCACTTGAGACACAGAAGTGGCAGGAACTCCAGCAACTAAACAGGGAGCAAAGTAGGCTGACAGACGTGGAGAATGATGACGAACCGACGGGGAAGAGAAGACTGAGGGAAGCTTATGTGGGGAGATTGGCAGGTGGAGTGAGTTCTGACTAATTAATGTCTAACAGGTGTGACTGTTTGCTGAGGGAGTGGAAGGTGAGCTGAGTGAGAGGAGGAGGAACTGGAAAATAACAGGGAACAAAGTCAGACCAAAACTAAACCATGACAACTATTACTTTTGTTATTAAGAGTAACTGTATTGCACTACCCCTCCCCTGGACTGCCACTTTATCACCGGTGGAGGGGTTTGAGTGTCCCAATGACCCTAGGAGCTATGCTGTCAGGGGCTTCATGACCCTAGTAGGCTCACCCAAGGCAGACAGGTCCTAGATGAAGGACCAGACAAAGAGCAGCCCAAAGACCCCTTATGATGAATGAAACAAATGAACGCAATGTTCCATCGCCCAGTCGCAGGTCACCGGGGCCCCACTCTGTGGGCCTCTCTGGTGTACACCGGTGATGAGGAAAGCTGTCAAGCTGAAGGAGTCCTGTCTGGCTTTCTGGCCTGTGGGACTCTGGAAGCAGCTGATAGGTACCAGCAGTCCAAGCGGCAGGCGCCAGGCTGGTTGCTGAGGCAAAAACTCTGTACCAAAACTGTGTATAGTGGGGGAGATGTGCTGCTGACCAACCCAGAGCGAAGCTCAATGATAGCTTTTATGTTAAAATTTTCTCTGAAAACTTACACAAAAGTAGCAACATTGACAACAACTTGGTTCAGAGTGACTAAATGATGACAGCAACTTTGGTCAAAATCACTTTATATATAGAGATTTAGAATGGCTCTTATTTTGAAATTCCACATCAGAATTGTCTGAAACGTGTTGAGCCACATCTGGAGGTGTTCTCCTATCATGCCGAAGTGGTTGCATCCACTGATTATCTACGGTTTAGTTGCTAGAGCTACAGCAACTTCGTTAATAGTTAGTTAAAATGTAGCAATTTCAATTAGCTCTTATTTTGAAATGCTACATCAGAATTGTCTGAAACTTGTTGAGCCACATCTGGGGGTGTTCTACTGTTATGCTGAAGTGGTTGCATCAACTGATTATCTACGGTTTAGTTGCTAGAGCTACAACAACTTTGGTCTAAATTAGTTAATATATAGCAATTCCAATTAGCTCTTATTTTGAAATGCCACATCAGAATTGTCTGAAACTTGTTGAGCCACATCTGGGGGTGTTCTACTGTTATGCTGAAGTGGTTGCATCAACTGATTATCTATGGTTTAGTTGCTGCAATGGCAGCAACTTTGTTAAAAATTAGTTAATATATAGCAATTCCAATTAGCTCTTATTTTGAAATGCCACATCAGAATTGTCTGAAACTTATTGAGCCACATCTGGGGGTGTTCTACTGTCATGCTGAAGTGGTTGCATCCACTGATTATCTACGGTTTAGTTGCTAGAGCTACAACAACTTTGGTAATAATGGGTTAATATATAGCAATTTCAAATGGCTCTTATTTTGAAATGCTACATCAGAATTGTCTGAAACTTGTTGAGCCACATCTGGGGATGTTCTACTGTCATGCTGAAGTGGTTGTATCCACTGATTATCTAAGGTTTAGTTGCTAGAGCTACAGCAACTTAGGTGAAAATTACTTAATATGTAGAGATTTCTAATGGCTCTTATTTTGAAATGCCACATCAGAATTGTCTGAAACTTATTGAGCCACATCTGGGGGTGTTCTACTACCATGCTGAAGTGGTTGCATCCACTGATTATCTACGGTTTAGTTGCTAGAGCTACAACAACTTTGGTAATAATGGGTTAATATATAGCAATTTCAAATGGCTCTTATTTTGAAATGCCACATCAGATTTGTCTGAAACTTGTTGAGCCACATCTGGGGGTGTTCTACTGTTATGCTGAAGTGGTTGCATCCACTGATTATCTACGGTTTAGTTGCTAGAGTGACAGCAACTTTGGTCTAAATTAGTTAATATATAGCAATTTCAAATGGCTCTTATTTTGAAATGCCACATCAGAATTGTCTGAAACTTATTGAGCCACATCTGGAGGTGTTCTACTACCATGCTGAAGTGGTTGCATCCACTGATTATCTACGGTTTAGTTGCTAGAGCTACAACAACTTTGGTAATAATGGGTTAATATATAGCAATTTCAAATGGCTCTTATTTTGAAATGCTACATCAGAATTGTCTGAAACTTGTTGAGCCACATCTGGGGGTGTTCTATTATCATGCCGAAGTGGTTGCATCCACTGATTATCTACGGTTTAGTTGCTAGAGCTACAGCAACTTTGTTAATAGTTAGTTAATATATACTGATTATAAGTGGCTCTTATTTTTCAATTCTACATCACATTTGGATGTAAGTTGTTGAGCAACATAAGGAGGTTTAATATTGTCAAAACTGGTTAACTTGAATCAATGTAAGGGTTTTTAAATGTTTTTATTTTTAAATCACAAATCATGTAGATGGACTTCTGGAGATCATCTGTCATCTGTAAGTGAAGGTAGTCACCTGGAAAAAATAAGTTGTTTGTTTGAGGCTCAAGAGTGTGACCAAAGTATATATTTCCATTTTCACCAGCAGGCCAGAATAATGGAAAAAATGACACATGAAGCATGAATATAAATATATCATAAATGATGTAAATATGTGTGAAAACACGTAGTCGATAAACCGCGAACATGCTGCTTTTATTTTGAAAAGTAGTCTCAGCCGTCTGTGCCGTAATCCTTAGTGTTTGCGAGACCAACAAAATCAAGTGAGGGCTCACTTGACCGCAGTGTTAGCCGCGCCGCATATTGGGCAACAAGTTCCCTGATTAGAAACTCAGAACAAGCTGAAATGGACCGAACTCTGAGCTGCTTATGTCCGCCCCAGTCTGAAACCATCTGCAGCTGATCATTTATTTACACAGCATTTAAAGCTTCACCTCTGTTTTCTTAGGAAAAAGCCTTTCGAGTAAACTCAATAACAATGGGAGCGAGAAGCGCAGTAAGTGTAAAGTGTATTTTAACTCCATATTGACGGTGTCTTACCGTGTTCGCCATTATTTACAAAACCCCCGTCCTTCCTTGTAGGCTGTCCCGTTTTGGCTTTCGCTTTTTCTCTCCTAGAGCTTCACACACACACAAAAAAACTGTGTGCCTTCCAGCAACTCGCACCTCAGGCCAATAGAGTTACGGGATTTCAGAAACTCCTCCCTACCGGCTTGAAACCGACAGTCCTTTTATTTTAGCGAATGTTATTTTGCCCTCCAATAACCCGAGGGACCCCCCCTGAAATAAGGTAGTTGTAGTTCCAGCAGTTGTCCAGAAGATGGAGGTGTTTCCCAGCCATTCATGATCAAAACCCGCTTATCCTCGCTGGGTTATTGGGCCAGACCACCCGGAGGTATAACCTGGACTGGACAGCAGGCCAGGCCATCACAGAGACTGTAAAGTGATTTTCTATTTTATTAATCAAATTTTTTATTATTATGCCTATCTTGGCTGGGCTGCATGTCATATGGATCCGCCCCACTTAATTTCATACCTGTAAAACTAGGAGACCCTGGGGAAGACCCAGAACTATATGCCTTACCCTCCTGGACCTGTGGCCCCCCACGACCCAATCTTGAATAAGCGGAAGACAATGGATGGAACAAATAATTCTATGACCCTTGTTTCTTCTCTAACTGCTTCTCTAACCCCCAGTCGGTCGAGGCAGATGACCGTTCATACTGAGCCCGGTTCTGCTGGAGGTTTTCCTTACCGTTAATGGGGAGTTTTTCTTTCCACTGTCGCTTCATGCTTGCTCAGTATGAGGGATAGCTGCAAAGCCATGTACAATGCAGACGACTCTCCCTGTGGCTCTACGCTTCTCCAGGAGTGAATGCTGCTTGTCTGTCAAAACTTTGATGCAATCAACTGGTTCCCTTTATATAGGAAATTTTTGACCAATCTGTATAATATGATTGAATTTGACTTTGTAAAGTGCCTTGAGATGACATGTTTCATGAATTGGCGCTATGTAAATAAAATTGAATTGTTTAATCCTTATTTTTTTCGTCAGTGTAGGCATAAATAACTTTAATCTTTGTTGTGTCCTAACTTACATTCACACCATTACTGAAGGCTTGGCATCATATCTTATTTCCATTGGTCACGCACGGTTCTGATTTGAGTTTGTGTCAGTTGTCTTCTGAAACCGGAGAGATTTTGATCCTTGATCAAGACAAGAGAACAACGAGCAACCTGCTGATGGCAAGATAAACATCACGGTCACCGAGGCACATTTTTCCAACTGGAAACTTCAAGCAGATAATTGGAAATTACTTCCGATTAACAGTGGGCTCAAAAACGCTGTTGATTTAAACGGTTTGGTATGAAATGACCCGCAGCAGGAGATTCCTATTTTTATCCCGGAAACGTCATGCATGAAAAAAACATTATCTGCTAAAATATGAAATAACAAAAAGAGGCAAAATTAAAGCCTTTTTGGTTGAAGTAAGACAATTTCACTCTGTGCCGTGCTGCTGAGTGAAACGAGACCATTGAAAGCACTGTCACTGATTAAAGCAGTAAACAACACAATCTCTGCATTACAAATATAATTTAATGTGTTTAATGAGACCTCTTTGACTATAAACCGGTCAGTGGAGGCCAGCAGGGGAGCATTTCACAGTTGAGGCAGATATTAAAAGTATGTCAATCTGTTTGAGCTCTTTCATTGAAGAAAAACAAAAATAACAGCATTTATTACAGAGATCCTGTCCAACCTCACACTCGGGCGATGTCAGGTATAAAGATCCCTATACAGAAAAACATTCAGACATTCCTGTCCAAACTGTGGCCAGCTGTGTTTTCAGAAGCTGCAGCAAAAAGCCACGCAACTGTAAAGGTGATTTTTTTCCTCTCTTGTTCTTTTTTTTTTTTTAAACTGCATCAGTCCAGTAGTCTATGACAGTGGTAAAACTGGACGGAACAAGCTTATTCTGGTCTCAACTCTAATATAAAAATGCACGCTGGTTTGTATAGAAAAATAAACATTATTCGACACATCATCTCACAGATAAAACATCAGAGGGAGCTAATGGCTACAGCTACTAGTGTTGTGCTTTCCTGTTCTGCACATTTGCAAATAAAGCTAGACAATCCTTTTTTTTTTATGTCTTTGTCAGAAATGTGTTTTTTACGGAGCAACTTTCCAACAAACAGCACCTGAAATCACAGTCAAACTTTGGCACATGTTTGAGTACCTTGCACAGCTGGATTGTGAGCTCATACAGTGCAAACATCAAAATAAATAGAAAATTCTGACCTCCGAAACAATAACTCTGCTAAGCTGCCTGAATACATAACAATAATTCAATCTAAATATATACATTCAGTCCTTTGATAAAAATGTGCCTTTTTTTCCCTTAAGACTAAATAGAAGACTGTACTTCTTGGTTGTTTTGATGAAAGTGCATAAAAATATTTGATCTTCTACAAGGATTTACATCACAAGTAACTGTCGCTGCCCGAATCGCCGCCACACTTCAAGCATTTCAAACATTTCAGTCCGTCAGAGCTCTCCTCGGGTGAAGCTCAGCTGGAAATCAGCTGCTGGAGACAGGGGTCTCCTGTGATGTAGTTTCCTCCTGCTCCACCGGGGGGAGCTGCTGCCTCCAGTATGTGAAGTGGCTGTAGGTGTCCGAGCAGGGGAAGTCTGAGGTGCAGGACCTGGTCTTCAGGGGGAACACGTGGTCTACCACCTCGCCAAGACGAGCATAGCTGGAAAAGGTGTTAGAAAGAGGCAGCTGTATTGAGACGAATTTGAGGGAAAACATCCTAATATCAAAGATCACACACACACACACTTACGAGGAGATGTTGGTCTTAGCATGTTCCTGCACTAGCTCTCCTTTAGGGTTTACTGTAAAAATTCGGTTTAGCGGCACTCCTACTTCCTTATAAGAATACACATCCTGCAAATGTAAAAGAAAGAAATATATTCACACTGAGTTTATTTTATTTTTAGGTCATATATATATATATATATATATATATATATATATATATATATAATTGCATACCGTGGGTCTGTTGCCAAATGCTGCGTAGAAGGGCTCTCTGTTTGGGTAAAAGAGGTTTCTGATATCTGTGAGACACTCCACCTTGAACTTCTCAGGTTTCTTCTCAATCACCTCCCTATTGCATGAAAAGACAAAAAGATTTAAGGATTTTAATGTCATATCAGCTTATATTTGTATGTTTGTGGTACAAAATTTGGACTCGGGTCCCAGGTCAAGTAGCTTAATAAAAATAGAAATGATAAAAAAAATAAAAGATCAAGATGTGCGGCCCGAGTTTAGAAAAAAAACAAAAAAACATGGTTTCTCCTGCATCTGATCTCCTTGTAATGTTAAATACATACAGTGGTAAAGGTATGTTTAAGGGATGATAAAATACCTATGAAGCGCTGAAAAAAGGCTGCTCGGGCTGAGAAGGACGGGGCCCATGGGAAGCATGGTGCCTCTCTCGTTGACCCAGTTGAGGTAGCCTCTGGTCATATCTGCCATGCCGATGGCTCGAGCTGAACAATATAGGAACTTGTAGCCGTTTCTGATGGACAGATAGAGAACTTAAAACAACAAAAACTACCTAGAAGGTGGTCAGAAATACAGAATATCAAATCACTGGCATGTGCTGTTTGAATCAGAAACTCTTTTCTATGAATCCCGTGTTTTAAACCTGGTTAGCATGCATTTACAAAAGTATTTAGGGTAAAGATGCAGTCAGATGTGTTGGCACCCCATAATCCCATGCAAAACAAGACATTGAGGAGGATAAGGAAGGTCGAGAAATGCTCATTGTTAGGGAATTGCAGGTAAGACTTGAATCTTTGGGGCACCAACTCTCCACAACAACCATTGGACGCTCTCTACAGGCAAAACGGCTGTTTGGGACTCATGCCAACAAAAAAGGCCTTTTCAGTCCGTTACCACCGACCTAAATGTGGAGTTTGCTAAACTCTGCAGGAAAAGTACGGCAGATGATCTGTGATGCTGCGGGCCTGTTTCTCTTCCAAAGGCCTCATGACCTCTCTGAGAAACCAGGCGCTTTTAAGTCTAATTATGGTGACCTCTGTCTGTAAACTGAAAAGGTGTCATTATTGTCTTAATTGATTTCAACATAATAAAATCCTGGGAGCTTTATGTTCAAATCTATAATTTCTTTACACTATTTGTCCGCCCATAGTAAATATATTCAAAATAAAGTCAGAATGTTAGTGTGAGATCTATAGCTATTGCAATAAAAGACACATCTTTGCTTGTATCTATATATGCTTGTACCAACATTAAACTAATTATTGCTCCACTTGATAACTTGTTTATAGTTTAATTAAGCCACTTGGACATTAGAGGCTTAATTAAAAAAAGAAAAGTGCTTACTGGCTGACTTTGTGGTAGAGTTGTGCAATTCCTTGGTGAGTCCAGTCTTTGCCCAGTGTGGGCAGGATGTGACCCAACGTGTCTGACCTGGAATAAAGTTGAGAGAGGTTTTTAAGTTAGAAAGACTGTGACGGCCATAGACATTGTTAAATGACAGCTTGAGTTAGGTTGGATGTGAATAAGCAGTGGTGTGAAGCAAATGAAACGGCTCGAAGGCCATGTTCGCATCAGTCAGAGCCCTCTGAACCATTAAACAACAATGTCATCCAAAGATGTGGCGAACATACCGACGGGTCAGTTAGTGAAGCTAAATCTCATTCCACTCTGCGTTTACTCCAAATAAGCATCAGTTCATACTAATACAGGCGCCATTTATTGTTCACTGTAAAATTACTGTAATTAATTAATGTTGTGTTTTTAGGTAGACAATTTTAAGATCTGTCCAGGGACAACAGATGAAAAATAGCCTTTTGGCTAATTCTAGTGCATTTGCAGCAATGCTAATTAATCTACACTGTCCCTGTCAAATAAATAAATAAAATGAAAATTAAATTTGGTAAAACAACAAAAACCTGGTAATGGTGCCATCTATGTCAGAGATGATTATCTTGTCGTCCCAGTTCCAGAGGTAGATGGTTCCCTGACAGCGGCAGGTTCCCTGGTACTGGGTGGTCACGCTAAACACGGCATCATTAGGACCGTCCTGCAACTGAAGGGACAGCTGCAGGCATGAGGGAGAAGAGCCGACAGAGAGAGAGAGAGAGAGAGAGAGAGAGAGAAATTAAAACCATAATTCAGCTATAAACAAAACCAGACTAAAGGTCGTAGTGAACCGGAGCCCTCACCAGCTGCTCCGATGTAAGGCGGAGAGTTTTCTTATAAGACACGCCCCCTGAGGAGATCCCAGGTTCTGATTGGATGATGGGGGAACTTTGTTTGGCTGCAATGTGATCTTCATCGCTAGATGATGACTCTTCTTTAAGCCTGCCACCAAAGAAGTTAATAAACATTTAATGGTGAAATGCACATAGATTTATCTGTAGGGACGGTTTGTTAACCGACTTAGACACAGTTGCATCTCAATAAAGTAGAATCTCATTCATAATTCAAGTAATTCAAGTTATCAATGATTCAAATTAAACACAGAGGGCTTTATTTCCAGCATTTATTTCTGTTACGCCTTATGAAAAACTCCCAATTCAGTTTCCCAAGAAATTAAAATACCACTCAAGACAAATAAAAATAATTTTGCATACTGGAATGTTATGTACACAATTACGGGGAAGACTGATGACTTGTCTGCTGTCCGGCAGACGCTCATTTACATCCTCAATATAGAAAGTATGTTGCTAAATAAGCTGGCTGTTCAGGGAGAGAAACATTTGTAGTAGAACGAGGCGCACAAGCGACAGGGAGGAACGCAGCCTTGAAAGGATTGTGAAGCAGAGCAGCCAGAGCTGGAGTCAGGGCTTCAAGACGCACACATACGGACATAACCACAACATGGATACAAATGTTGCATTCCTTATGTTGAGCATCTCCTAAACTAGAGAGAACATCAGAAGTAATTAGAAAAAAAAGGACTATTTTTAATTAATTCATATATTATGTGAGTTTCACTTTTTCAACTGAGTTACTAAAATAAAGGAACTTTTGAAAAGAATTCAAAATATATTTGGATGGACGGATGGACAGATGGATGGAAGGATGGATGTTTGTTACTGACCTGCTAGCCTGCTCAGCAGTACCACATACCCCACATTCAGAGAGTGATTCCTAAATGGAGAGGTTTGTGCTCATTTAGAAACAAAGTGCCAAAAAAAAAAAACCAATCTTCCTATTTTGGATGTGAACAGAAAGGAAGAACCTACCGATTGTGTGTTGTTATTTCTGCCCCTCCAGGAGAACCACCACCTCCCTCCTTTCTTGGGCATCTTCTCCTTCATGATGTTCTCCACCGTGGCCTGAAGAGGAGCACGAACAGCCCAAACATCCACGACACAAAACCATTAAAACAGAAACTTAAAAAAAAAACTAAAGCAGATTATAAATAAACTAACGGCAACGCAGAAATTAGCCTTCAACTGAACGTGGGAGGAAAAAAAACAGACTGACAGAGAGCAATTGTACGTGATATGAGACTGAAAATAAACGAAGAAAGCGCAGGAGAGAGGCTTTTCAAACATACAGAGCTAAAGCTGAGGATACTAGTCAGACAACAGAGGAGGAAGTCCAGGGAGGAAAGCAAATAACCAAGGCATGAGGACTAATGTGTGGATTGGGGAGAGGAAGGGCGATGAAACAAGAGGAGCAGAGAACACGGGGGAAGACAGATTTGAACAGATTAGGTTGAATTATTTCCCCTCAGCGTAGAGCTGCTTTTTAGCTGCAGTAAGGCACCACCCCTCTAAAGCAATGGTTCCCAAATATATGTCTGCGTCAGACCCACAAAATAGCGGTGGAAGAGACATTACGCTGACTGTGGATCAAGTACGAAAGCAGCATACGAGTAGGCCGATCAAACAGCGCTACCATCACAACACAAACAGCAGCAACAATCAAGATAACGTTTGACCAGTCCGAATTTACTGCTTGTTTACTGTTTCATGTCACATTGCACACTTTAATTTTAATGCCCGTCGGCAAGATCCGAAAACTAAACATGCATATGGTTACAGTCGTATTCGGAAGTAGGATGCCCGAGTTCCCAGTTGGAAAAACAACCCTGAGTGCAGTGTCCGACATAGTGAAAGTTGCACAAGTAAACTCTCCGTTAGCACTTTTAATGGCTTACATTTCATTAAATTAATCACAGACAGTAGGACCACTAATGGTATTTTTTTATATATATATACTGCTTTTATTTTGAAAGCAACAATTTCTCTGTTTGTGTAGCTAATTCAGAGCATCTATGCAAACCTCGTGTGGGTCGTCATTCTCTGCTTGTGCTAAAAAAATTTAGACAGATACAGAGTTAAAAAAAACAATAAACAAAATCATGGGCTTCTAACAGAGTGCTGCACAATGCGATCATAATATCAGTGAGCACAATAATATTCTAAAGTTTTTGGAAGTCGACATTCGTTAGTTGTTACTCCATAAAACCGAGCTTTGTTTTTTGAGGGCCAAATGCAAATAAAAAATAATTTGGTAAGCTTGAATAATTCAAATACCATAGATACAAGTACATTAGTGGATTTTTAACCATGTTAAACATGTCAGTTATTTGAATAACATTTAAATGCTAAAATTAATAATTAAATAAATGTCTTGTCAAGGGGCACATTAACATGTGAGAGGAGAATGCTAGAACTGAACCTACAACTTTTGGATTACAAGAAAACTACTCTTCCCTCTTAGTCACCCTAATTTTATAAGCCACCGTGTTCAAACAGTGAATGTCACTGTTAGAACTATTAGTGGGGCTCATCAACACGACCCTGAAGTCTGATTGGTTAACCAATAAATCAGCTTAACTGCAGACCAATCACCTTGCCTATAGCGGTATTACCTCGACCCGCTGACTTTGACCAGCCCAGACACAAAAAATTAATAATTGTATGATGCAACACAGGAGTAAGCAATAAGTAAAATAAAAACTTTTATACTTTTATAAAAAGAATTATATGCACCTATAATGTATAATGAATACATGTAATGTAACTACTCAAAATCATAAATACATTCATTTAATAAAATAATAAAATGACTACACATATCAATACTTACTGAATGACAAATTAATTAAATAATTTAGGCACGTATGCCTCCTGATAATTTGTCAGCCAATCACTGCAGTAGATCCCCACATCAATCAAATGTACTTAGGTGGCCCTTTGGGGAAAAACAATTGCCCACCCCTGATTTATTGATAAAATGTTATTTACATGAGTCTTATTTGTTGATTGGTTTAATTTTTGAGTAGAATCTCAAGACCCCGTACTTGCTGATCCACAAATGGGGTCTAGACTAGTTGGCATGGTGCAGAAAGGGCGGGTGCAGCACCACTTATAGCTATAAGGTAGTGTGGTAAACATGTAATTCGTTATAAAGTATTAATTATTATTCTGAGTCGTTGGTATCTCTATGTGTGTGAAATCCCCTTCTACCTTCGGCAGAGGTTTCTGAAAGGCTTGCATGGCGAGCATGAGTGGAGCCGCGGTGGTCCAGTTGTAGTACCTAAAGCAGGCAGCAAAAATGGAGGCATTTGATCAGGAAATGCGTTTAAAGATGAATAATCAGGAAATATTTTTAGCCAAATTCTCCTTACTATAATTCAGAGTTAATTGTGATGTAAATGTATGTATAAAAATAATATTCAAGAGATTCTTACTTTGTGCCAATTTTAACAACCAAGTTCGGGTCGTCTATGATGGAGGGGTTTTCTGCAAACTGCTGGTAGGAGACGATTTTATCATAGAATTGCTCTAAAAAAAAGAAAAAAAGAAAGTTTAGATTCTGAAGGGTGCATCACTTAGTAAGAAGTGTCTCCTGGTGTTGTTTTGTTGCTGGTGATGACATACCTTTAGTAATCTCCTTGTTGTCAGTGAGCCCCCCACACAGAGAGATGGCGATTGATGGCAGGTCAGACATGGGGTCACAGTAGCTATCCACGCCGCTGTCTGCCCCCGAGCTCATAGACTGTGGGGACAAGCTGGTGCTGTGGAGCCCCGGGTCGGAGATGCTTCTCATGGCTGAAGCGCTCTCACTGCAAGTGGAAGCGTGTAGAAGGCTCAACTCGGGTTATGCGACACTGATCAGAATCACCCGCGTCTTAAAAGAGTTGTTACAGACGGTGTACATGTATTTGGTACCTCTTAGGAAAATATAGGGCGGCCACTTCAGGCTCCAGTTCTGTAATGTCGTCCAAGTAAATTCCATCAGCACCAAGATGGCGGCTCCTTTTGTCTAGAGAAGACAACATAAAATCAGCGAGATTTTCCAGCAAAAATAATTTCACATAAGGGTTATGCAATCTTTTTAAGTCACCAAGACTTAAAACAAAAAGTCTTATCTATTCATTTTGTTTGATTGTTTAAGTGTGTCCTGCCACAAAAACTTAGGCAAACAGGGTGGTGGGCCTGGTTGCATTACACTGTTACAGTAAAAATCGGAAATTCCAATAGCTGTGTTGTTGTGTTGCACAGAAAAACAAATGAGCCTTATACTAAAAAAAACACTCCAAAACGACCTTGTAGACCTTTTATATCTTGTCATAAGTGCTAACTCATACAATCTCCTTGCTTGGCCAAATCTGAGCCAGGACTGATGATTCTGTTAAGATTTGGTCTGTTAGATGTTTTTGTTTCCATTACACACTTTGCTACTATGGCTTTATTTGAAGTTAGGTCCATGCATGATTTTCTCTTTTCTCCATGTTTTAGACGTGTTCAGCGTCCCTCTGTAACTTTCTTTAAGCACATCACATACTTTTGAATTCAAGCGAAGATCCTTAATTTTTTTTGGAGAGAACAGCACTGTTTGCCTTGTCAGAGATTTATTTTTTAAACTACTTAACATAAAGCTAAGCATTCATTAAAGCATGCAGGATTTAAATTAAACAAATAAAATAGTCTGATTTTAGATCCAAAGCTTTATGCGCGTTTGCCTCATTAACAGAAAGGGATGGAGTTTGCAAATTCTTTTGGCCTCGATTAACAAATAAAAAGAAATAACATCAGTCTGTTATCAGCAAAAAGAATAAAAGTGAGAGGAATGACGTGGTCCTGTCAACTATAAAACTAAAGAGAACGCAAAAAGCCTGGTTGTTAGTGGACAAATGCTTTGTTTTATACGTAACATTTTACACTGTAAGAAGATTTCAATATGTCAGGATTCATTTTGCACAAACTTAAAATAAAAAAAGTCTCCATCTGCATCAACTGCCTGTGCTGAGGGGCAGAATTTGTGTCATTCTCGAATTTCCGTCAGGGACCACAGAAAATCAGTCCAGGGGCACTTGGGCCAGGCAGACCATAGGAACTTTCCTTTCATGGACCAACAACACTTTTACCTTTTTTCTTTGATGGAGAGTCTGTTTTGCTGGGCGTACAAGCCCCTGCTTCCTCCATTTCAGTCCCCCTCTGCATTGCCGTGTCTCCTGCCGCCGTAACCTGTGCCTCTAAATTTAACGTCTGAGCCTCCACCCTCATGGATTCTAGCTCCATCCCGACTGTGACCGCTGTTTCCTTTATGCCTTCAGTCCCCTCCTCGATCAGCAGAGAGGGGGCTCGTATTTTAGAGCACGGTGCACGTTGGTCTGATGGGGTCTGGTGAGGGATTGCTCGGAAATGCGTACTTTCAGACACGGGGATGGATACGGGACTCACACGTGGTGCGGTTGCCTTCGGTGGGAGAAACGAAGGCTAAAAGAGAGTAAAAGGGATAGAGGCACAAGAGTTGAAAATAGAAAACTGCAACAGAAAATTACTCTTACAGTCTCAGAAAAGCAGCAGATTTTTAGATGTTGCGCATGGTTCGGCATTTGTATACCGTAGCAGCCTGGGGCAGCTCCCCCCACGCCCAGTGCATCGCTGGATTCTGACTGTCCGCGTCTGAAAGACCGGCCATCAGCTCCGAGTCGCTCTTTGGAGAAGTGGGGCGAGAGTTGTCGCGGCTGACAAACAGAAAGAGAGGAGGAATAAAAATAAACATCTGTTTATGAACACACAGAACCTCCACATGTCTTGGAAACCCTTACAAAAAAAATCTATTTTTGCGGCGCCATTATCTCACTAAAAATCGTTTTGAAAAATCTAACTTTTAATTTTGAGTGCAATCATTTATCAGCAGAAGAAATACCACCTTAAGAAACCGCTGGTTTTAAAATAATCACCAGCGGTACAATGAGGCGCCAGGGAAGAATTGCTAAAGAGCTGGGGAGAGAGTTTTGCAGCTTAGTGATAGAAATGGTACGCAGTACTGTCCATCAGCGGAAACACTTACAATAAAGAAACATTTAGGCAGTTGGAAATGTGTGTGTTTGTGAAAAACACAGATGGGCATGGTTTCCAAAAAAAAAAAAAAAAAGGGAGCACCCTGTTTTCAAGCGGAAATATGCATCTTTGTTAAGCAGCTGACAAATTTAATGAGTATTCATCCTAAATTTTAGCTGACGAGTTTATGCCTCAGTATACAGATAATAAATAAATAAATATCACTGATCCTATGTTATTTAAGCGCCACTGACGCTTTTCCTCTCTGAACAAGAGCAATCACACAATGCTTTACATTATAATTATTGCATTTTTTTTCTGTCAACATTGTGATTCCCTGAAATGCTAGTTTTATTAAAGTTTACAATTTAATAGCAGCACATGCCCAAGTGGCTCCCCTAAAATCTTAGAATTTTTGAGTTATATTTTTAAGTTAAAGAGACGGTTGAGGAAGCGATTAACTTTTAAAACCTTTATTCCTCTTGGATGATGTGGCCCATTTCGTTTTGCTACTCTTCTAAATGGTAAAGAGCGTACATACCATCATAATATAGCAGATATTTAAAGATCTAATTTAGTAATAACATTTGTATAAAAATAGGAAAGGAGAAGAAGAACCTACAGCCACAAACAAAACTGTAGTAGAAAACATGTTTATTTTGTCCCGACACACAGCGAGGTGGATGGCATGGGGCAGCTAATGTTTACCAAGAACTACAACATATTTTTTCAGTGTGAGACTGAGCTACTAAAATAGAATATTATCATTTTGAGCATTTGCTAAATTATAACACTGGTAATGTGGCGGCAGCAGAATCACCTATGGATGGGGCTCCAGTCTCCATCTGAACGAGTGTAGATCCCAGCCTGTTTGAAAGAACAGATGCCTGAACCGGCTGTTGTTTCCTCTTGTAAGACATCCCTCGATAACGGCCTGCAACAAAAACAGAACTGAGCTTCTTTGGCTCTCCTTGCATGACAACATGTCCTGTAGCCTATCTAGGTCCTTATATTCAGCTCTTTCGGTTAAGAAAAGATAGAGCTGAGCACTTGGACCTGACATATTGAGAAGCGTTTAAAACTATTTAAAAACTTAGTGTCTAGCTACCGCTGAGCTGTTTCACATCACACTGAACTCGTGTTTGTTAGACAGATCTGCTGGTTCTTCTCTCCATCCTCGTAAAACTCTTCCTTCCTCCATTGTTTGATTATACTCATTCTCTTTCTTTCTCATTTTTGCTTTGCCACATCTCCTGCTCTCTCTCTCACTCTTCTGTTTCTCACCTGCTGCTCTCCATCTCTGTCTCGTCATTAGAACTGATGTCTATCGAAAACATGTCTTCATCTGCTGAGTAGTCTCCACTCTCCTCCCTCCTTGTGCTGTCTGCTCGACTCTTCCTCCTCCTTTTCCTCCGCTTCTTTGTTATCGCCCCGCTGCTCTCGCCGTTGCTCCCCAAGGAGCCCAGGGTCTGTATAGGAGGCCCTGAGCTCTTCCCCATCAGGGGGGAGCTCATTGAAAAGGCAGCATCTGACAAGATGGGAGAGGTAGCCAAATAGGAGGGAACCACTTCCTGTGGAGATTATAAACACAAGCAAGTTGATGGTTATTGTATTATTTTTATGTCAAGTGAGCTACAGACATCAAAGTCTTAAACATGGAAAAACCTTTGAAGAAACCTAAGACTTCAAACAGCCTGAACTAGAGTGAAGAGGGTGCATTCTGGCTAATTGGAACAGGTAAGGTTGAGATCTCTCTTAAGACTTTTAAAAAAACAACTAAAGCTGGGACTTAGACGCCTTCTGGCTATCTCTGGTTATGGAAACCCAACTAGGGCCTGTTTCCCACGTGCAATGCAATTTCTGAAAGGACCAAGGCAGTAAGTGGGTTCGACCTCGCGGAAAGGACATAGTAAACAGTAATGGTTGAGGGTAAACCGATCTATTTACATGCGGACTTGTCACTGCCCTGGATCAGACCATTGACAGTGTTGCCATCCGCAGACTCCTGCAGTTTTCACAGACAGGTCTGATGAGGTGCAGCCATTTTTGTGCAGGGAAAAGAGGAGTGGCGAAGACTTCTGGGGGTTGCCGGAGGTAAGTTTCATACGGCAACAAACATGGTGATGGTGGACGTAATCATGATAATGTACATTCTCAGACAGACACAAAAAGTGGACCTGCGGCAGATGGAGGTGGTCTTTGAGATGTGCCACAATGCCTCCATGATTACCGGTGGTATTGCTCAGTTCTTTGCGTTTGGGGAAACATCCTCAAGTTTCCTGATCAGGACAAGAATGTCCACGAAATGAAAGCAGCAGGCAGACAGAAGGCTCCATATATGCATTAACGTATTTAACAGAGCATAAATGAGCCTTTAAACTGTTTACCAAAACTAAACCCTTTGTCTGAAATTTACACCAGATGTCATTTGTGTCTAATTTATTTGTTTGCCAAGCTAAAAAAAAAAAAAAAGAAAAGAAAAGAAAAACGCACACACAGTTGTGTGAAGAAGGTTTTTTAGACCCTTCAACAAGCTGAACTTTCTATGAAAGGAAAATAGTTTCAAGGAAAAACTAAGGAAGAACATATGTTTTGCCGTATGATTTGTGGTCTGACAAGAGCGCCTCACGTTTTGGTCTCTTGTGCCAGGAAAGTTGGCTGAAAAACACTAAACTCCTCCTCCTCCTCTTCTCTTTGCTCCTTTAAGCCTGGGAATCTGACACCAGTCTGGGGAAAATACATCACCCACTTCCTTTGTTGGAGCCGGCCACTGTTTGGCTTTTTATTACTTTTGGCTGGCCACATTTTTAAACAGGTTAAAACATGGGAACAAAGCACATTTAATTAAAAACAGTAAAAACTGTTTTGGCTTATCTGGCAAAAGAAAACCTTGAAGACCCAAAGGCTGTGCTGGCAACTTCCCAAGACAGCTTCCCAAAACAGTTAAATGAATGTCTCTCAAGGGTGACGCAAGAAAAAAAAAAAAAAACATGAATTACATTTGTAAGAAAAAAAAACAAACTTCTGTGATGCATTTTCTAGCAGCAACACTGAATTTGTGAAATTCGTACATTTCCATAAGCATGTTTTCAGTGTGAGACGTGCAGCTGCAGCATCCAATGAAATACCGGTCAAAAATGGTTCCTTTAGTAAATACCTCCTTCATCAATCTCCCTCACTGGCAAATAGACAGAGGCTGTTTTAAAATAAAGGAAAAAGAAAAAAAACAAAATCCAGCCTGAGGTGCCAACTCTGCACGCAGCCCGGCCGAATGCTCCGTGGCGAAATGTAAGGAGGATAACTGTTTGAGTCTTTCTTATGAAATGCACGGGCAGGTTGGCCGAGTGGAGCCTGGTTTTGTTTTCATTTAAACTGCAGAGCCAGGTAAGCAGAAATATTCTTGAAGCGGCAAATAATCTTCCTGCTATGTTTCTCCTCACAGTAAAAAGTCTCAGCGGGTAGTACGAAAGGACCAAAGAACCCATGGGAAAGGTGTTTTCCTGATCATTACCTGATCATTTGTTAGTTCTTGGACAAAGAACGCCTCTCCGTTGTCGCCAAGCTTCATGTGCAGATCCACTGGCTCCCCATTGATTTCTATGTCCACCTAAAGTGCAGAGCGTACATAGAAATTTAAAAAATAAACTAAAACATTCATCATCATGACAAATCTCGCCAATGTTTTTCCTTCCTTCAGCCCCCTTACCACTTTCTCCCGGGACCGGAGGACACCCATTTTGCCAAAGCGAACATGGAAGGGCGAGCAGTGCAGGGAGCCATCAGGCTGTCTCACGACAATGACGTCGATGCAGCCGGATAGCGTTGCAGGATTGAGTCCCCGGTACAGCTCTTTGACCTGGACGAACACCTGGCCCGCAAGCTGGCCCACGTAGTTCATGGTCTGACGGGTCTGTGGTAATGGAGATTAGAACGTGAGAAGCAATTGATTTAGATCGGCCAGATTAAAGAAACATACTTGTGCATAACTGTGAAGTTGAAGAAAAAGGACGGTGTTCAAATCTTTTGAAGAAAAATCTGAAAAAGTGTGGCATGCATTTGTATTTGTATGGCTTTCCTCCTCTCACCCTTCCTTGAAGGTCAAATTCGTGGTCAAAGGATTCTCCCACCTGAGTAATGAATTTCTGCAGCTCCTCCAGAGCTACCAAGGCCCTCTTGGCTGCATCAATGCTCTGCTCAACCGCCCTCTCAGTTTAGGGTGGACGGCCGTGTCTTGGTAGGTTCACAGCTGTGCCATACTCTCTTTTCATTTTCAGGTGACGGATTATCCAGCGCTCCAGGAGATGTTCAGAGCGTGGGGCATTAATATTTTAGAACCTAACTCTTACTCCCTGACCTATCTGCTATGTCACTTGCTCTTCACGACGCTGCTGGTTCTCCAACAAACCTGTGACGCCTTCACAGCACAGTTGGATTTACACTGAGATTAAATTCCACGCAAGTGGACTCATTTACCAGTTATTTGACAGGTTTAGAGCTACGGAGAGTGAATACAAAGGCATGCCACACTTTCTGATGTCTTTTAATAGATCCCCTTTTCTTACTTTTTACAATTATGCTACAATTATGATAACATAAAATCCCAATAAACTCTCAGCTTGTGGTTGCAATAGGTCAAAATAATGAAAACCATGAATACTTTTGCGAGTCAACATATACTGTGCTATTTATTGCAACTTCGCATTCCCACCCTTTTCACTCCTTCTCCTGTGTAGAAAACATATCAGCTATTTTCCAGTCAGCAACCGCAGATACCACAGCTCAAACAGGACAAGTTAGGCCCGCCTCCCCTACTCAAGCGATTCATTTATCACAACTGTCCCATGTCCTAAATTAGCCGAGCTGAACCTGCAGCGTGATGACATTGAACACACCAGAAAGACACAGTTACACAACAACAAGACTCAGAAAGATGCATTAAAATGATAATAATAATAATAATAATAATAATAATAATAATAATAATAATAATAATAATAATAATAATAATAATAAAAAGCATATATCTAACTGCTGATGTCTGCCCAGTCACCCTGCAACACCATTTTATCCTCAAGTATTAAAGCTTCCTCCTAAAGCAAATGAAAATAATGAGAAATTCTGCACGTCAATGGTTGCCTTGGGGCATTTTAAATCAGTGGTGTGGTTTAAAAAGGCATCAAATCAAAGGTAAACGTAATGCAAGTATCTCAAAGTTGGAAAAAATGTAAAGAAATAGGAATATTACTTGTAAATATAATCTTTATTATAAATAACGACCCCCCCCCCCCCCCCACCCCCCTCTGGGCTGATAGAAGAGCTGCTACATTATGCGTAGCAGCTCAGTCCAAAAATAGACTGTCTGCTGTGAGGGGTTCAAAAAAGAAAGAGAAAAAAAGAGGAAGAGTGACTTCAAACGCACTTGGCAGCTTCTGGTTTCACAAATGTGTGTTTTAAAAAGAAATCTCAAGCTAACATAGGGAGTTTAATTGTGCTTTGCTCCTTAGTTTTAATGAGTTCACAAGTTTAGCTGGAATGTGACTGGTCTCACAGCCTCTGAAGAACAAACTTACCAAATTGGTTCCTTATTGATGTTGACATGGTCGCTTACTAAATGACATGAGACATTTACTAACTCAGATAATAAATAATTACAAAACGAGACAACGCATGACAGTACATGTGCCTGAAGGCAAGCAGCCAATCAGATTCCTAAAAAGAAATACTTTAATCAGAAAGCAATTAAGCTCAGATTTGATTTATCCTGTGAGTCAGGAATGACTGAATCCGGGATGATTACTGTGTAAAGACACTAGTAGGACATGTGTGCAGAAAGAACAGTTAGTAAAAAAAAGAAAGAAAATCATGTACACAAATGTAGGGACCGACTGATGGACGTAGCCTGTTCATAAAAGCAGACACATACCTGTTTGCAATGAATAAACCAGCCTTTAACATGCAGGAACCATCGCTTCCTCAAAGAAGAACAAAACAAAATGGTTCAAAAATAAAAAAAAGTTTCACTTTCCCGGCAGAGCATCGCAAAGCCTCATGTTCCTGTCAAGGTGCCGCAGTGGCTGAATGTTCAAATGAAAGCAGATCTCATTTCTTCATCTGTGTTGATTCTCTTTAACTCTTCACGTAGCCTGTGGCAGAATAACGTCATATGCAGCAAAGCCTACCAGCCTGTCGGCCAATCAGCTTCCAGCTGGTGAGTTTGCAGAGATATTATGGCAAAACCATTGGGCAATTATTCGACATCCTCGACCTCAGCAGTAAAATTTTTTAACACTTTGGGCATTTGCTCACACTAGCTCAATATATAGTAAACATAATAATAATAATCCATCCATCCATCCATCCATTTTCTGACCCGCTTAATCCCTCATGGGGTCACGAGGGGTGCTGATGCCTATCTCCAGCGTTCACTGGGCGAGAGGCAGGGTACACCCTGGACAGGTCAATAATAATAATAATTAGGGTTGTCAAACGATTAAAAAATTTAATCACAATTAATCGCATAATGTCGATAGTTAACTCGAGATTAATCGCAAATTAATCGCATATTTTATCCTTTTATTTCTGAAAGTGTAATGGCCTGTTTGGGCATTTTAATATGCAATTTTGCAATAAATGACATTTATAAATACATGCTTGCACAAAAAATATTTTTATTTTGTTATTTTTCAAGCACTTTTCAGAATTGAAATGAAAGCATCCTAGTGCCACATGTTAAACTCTGGACTATAATGACTAATCATGACGCCCTAATGTTTACACAATGTGTAAACAAATGTGTAAATAAATACCTGTTTTCATGCTGATATATTTTTTTTTGCCTCTTAAACAAAGATAGACGAGAACGCGAGTACGGACTCGCGTTCTCGTCAAGTCCGGTCTTGGCGAGAACACAGGAACATAGGAAGATCGGACTTGACAAGAACGCGAGCACGCGAGCACGCAGCACGTATGGTGTATTGGAACAGAAGCGTACTTGTGACGTCATGAGACGCACAGTTCTTTAGCATTTCTTTAACATTCAAAACTATTTATATACTACACCACAATAAATCTTATTGAAATAATGTTTAAAACAACATTTTTAATTTCTAAAAAGCCTAAAAATTATCTTGCCGTGGTGCATTCTGGGAAAGCGGTCAGTCTGAAGAACGCACAAGTCTGCTCTGATGCATGCTCGATAAAGAGGGCGGGGTGAGAACAACATCCGGGGATGTGGTGTGTTCTCGCTCTGGCGTTCTCGGCAATTGGAACAGTGCTCGTGCTGAGGCTGATGACGTGTCACGAGCACACGAGCACACGAGACCGCTCAAGAACGCATATTGAGAAACGGCCTAGCACTCTTGAAACTACGGAAAGCGCCGAGGGTAAAAGAAACACAGAGAGCGCGGCGGGGGGAAAAACATTAGGGAACGGTGTTTGTGTTTTGACGCGTGCTTAACGGCGACAAAAAAAATTGTCGGCGTTATGGTCTAACAAAGTTAATGCGTTAATAACACGTTAAAACTGACAGCCCTAATAATAATAATAATTCTTAATTAGCTTTTGGGTAATTTGTGGCATTTATCTATCTATCTATCTATCTATCTATCTATCTATCTATCTATCTATCTATCTATCTATCTATCTATATATATATATATATATAGAGAGAGAGAGAGAGAGAGAGAGAGAGAGAGAGAGAGAGAGAGAGAGAGAGAGAGAGAGAGAGAGAGAGAGAGAGAGAGAGAGAGAGAGAGAGATTTATATATATATATTTTTAAGAAAAGTATAAGAAGATTACATAAGTAATCTGGAGACTGGTTGTTTTGTGTGAAAAATTTAGAACTCTATTGGTAGCCAGTGTAAGGAATATAAAATGGGGTAACGTGTCCTTGCTTTCTGGAATGAGTTAAAAGTCTGGCTGCGGCATCTTTTATGGTTTGGTATGAGAGTGAAGATTTATCCAACCCAGTAAATAGAGCATTACAGTAATCTAAGCGTGATGATACAAATGCATGAATTTGTTTTTCCAATTCAGCTGAGTAGACCACATGTCACAGTTTAGAAACGTTGTTTAATGTTCTTTAAAATGCTTAAATTGCCTTCTGCAGGAAGACATTTTTTTTTGCAGTCCTAAAAGCACCGTAGAAAGGATCTAGAAGGAGAAAAGCATGGTAGAAAAAGAGTCAGCTATCATAGTAAAAATGAAACGTTCTTCTCCTGGTGGGTAGGAAATTACAAAAAACACTCCATTTCGTACCCAAAAAAGTCATGGAAAAAATTATTTAAAAAACTATAAGTTATCAACTGAACCATAGCAGTGGTGAAATGAACCATCACCAAAACAAGGACGTCAAATATTTACACAATTGGCTTGCCCTAATTTCCAGCTGCCACAGAGGCACCTTATCTCTTGGAGTAAACGAGTGACTAATCGCGCCACATTTTCCAATTTGGAAGGTCTAGTCGCCAGAGACGACAAGATTTCTACAAAAGTTTAACTATTACATGTGTTATTTGTCTTTTCTTTTCCTGTTTGTGATATCTGTCCAAGTCCACGTGACTTAAATGAAACACTTTAACCCCACGTTTCCTGGACGCATTGCAGACATTAAAGAGCACGGTTGGGTGAGTTACATCCTGTAGCTTTGTAGTTAGGATCTACGTCACTCAGTCGCTCAGTGAGCGTGACGCAGTGAGGTGATCTTCCAGACCAATCACAGCCGTGCGTCGCAGCACAGGCGATGTTGGCTGTTACAGCAAGAGAGACCTTTCAGTGAGACTCTGTCAAGAGGATGTGGCTGACTGCTGGTTTCAGTCTCATGTTTCTCAACGCTTATAGACAGATATCTTTCATAATAAACCCTTACACTAATTTAGTCCAACTTACACTTAAAAATGACAATATTATGCATATGGAAAGAGCTAAATACTATTCAGTATGGGGTTCCTTTAGTGCCGAAAATATGTTTGTGTCTGTTTAGATTTAAATAAAATGCTTGGTGTCTTACAGCTGTGTCAGATCACACATGCTTTGTGATATTGATGCCTAATTATAGTTTTTTTATTATTTTTTTTCTATTGACCATTGAATGTTATCTTTATTTTTAACTGTTGTTAAAGGCGTAATAAGCGATTTTCACCACTAAGTGGAGCTTGAGCACTGTAGACCAAAACAAGATGTGTATCAAGCTACTCCTCTCTTCACTTTGCTCCAGCACTCAGCACCCATTTCTCCATCTCACCATCGGCTCGTATGTACATATTTGCAAAGGATAAATACACAGTGAAACAGCATCAACTGTAAGTAAGTAGTAAGTAACTCATAACTTTATAATGCTGTTAGCAAGATAACGTTTTGATCCAATGGGGGTGCTCTCCTCTATTTTGTGCCTGGCGGTGGCATTTTATGGGCTCTACTAAGCCCTGAGTGGCAGCTGTTCACATGCACGTACATGCATGCGTGTGCACATATGTGCATGCGTGGCCGGCCCGGCTATGTAACCAAAGATTAGAGACCAACACAGAGATGGTGTGAGACATTTAACCATAGTCCATTTGGTTCTTCACAATACTATTTTTAGTTCTTTCTATCTAAAATAATGAAATTTCGCTTATCGTCAAGGGACTGTACATGTGAATAAGCTAAAGTCTGTCATCTGGTACAGTGAATCAAATGGTAAGCTTTGTGTATAAGTTGGACATTGTTCCTTTAAAAAAAAAGTAAAAGTCCACTATTTTCTCAAGGCCATTTCTGAAATTCTAAAGATGAAGACAACTCTGCTTTTTCGAAGGACATGCTCTCTTCTCTTTACCATGTTGAAAAGTGTCCGAGGCTCCATTCGAATACCCTGAATAACAGCTTCTAGCTGCTACTCCTTGACCTTTCATGGGGTCAACAGTAAGAACTCTATCGAGGGGAGGAAAGGATCTACAGACTGCTGTGCCGAATTCGGATAGCCTTTAACTCCAACGTCATTACGTGATGGAAACGCACATGGATGATGTGAGTTAAATACTGACCTGTAGCCTTCTGAAAATGAACTACAAAGTGTTCGCTCTCTTCTCTCTGGATTTTTTTTTTTTTTTATTTCCGTGAGGGGGCTGTGCTTATATGTCCTGTCACACAAAGGATTGTGGGATACCTTCCAGGGTTCCTAGGCAAAACTAGCCACAGGAGGGAGCATACAGGCTACTTTTCCTACCTCCTTCCTTACTGTTTACACCATTCGGACAGCACTTATCATGGTGACCGCTGACAGACTTCCACTTTAGCCAAAGAGTCCTTGCTCTGTAAGGGTATTCGGATTGAGCCTAAGAGAAATGAGCCTCTGTGTTGCAACAAATACACATATTGGAATTATTAATCGAAAGTAGCTCAATATTTCAGTCAATTTATTAAATTAAATATAAATTACAGAAACGCTTTAATTAATTGTATGCTACATGGAATTGTAACGGTTTTTCAGCAACAAAGGCACCAGTCATTTTGGTGAAAAATAATTATTTCTTAATTTCCTAACATGGGTTTTTAGATCCTCCTCATTGTCAATAAGCATGTTCATCTTTACGAAAAAGAATTATCCTGGCAAAACGTATACATATTCCAGATGGATGACCTGGTTCTACAAATACGGGCTTGAGCTGACCTGAACACATCAGTCTTTCTGTCAGTTTTAGAGGGACCTCTGAGGATATCTGAGCCTCCCAGCTGTCTTTGCTGCCATGTTTCTAAGAACGAGTCCACTGGGAGAAGAAGCACGATGGCCCCTAGTTGATGTAAACAAATCATGGTGGCAGTTTCACGTTCGGCATCTTGGATCGGCTAGGTGAGGGCTATTATAGAGAACAGATAACCTTAACGGCAAATTTTCGAAAATAAAACAGACAAAGCTTTGCTATGGTTTGCTTCGCCATGCAGTTAGTAAATGGTAACCTTGTTTATCACATCAGTGAAATAATTACTGATCAGAATGATCTGTTGGCTTGCATGCTAAATAAATGTGCTGTGGCAATAAGCTGGAGCTTTTAATGTGATAGTCAATTTGTCATAAATTACCAAGCATATACAAACCATCCATGACACCAGCATTTTCAGTCTTTTTTTTGAACAAAGAATATTTGTTACTTTGAACAGGCTCTCGGCTTAACCTTGTTACATTTGATCATTTCTGAGTTGCTCATTTTGCTGCTCACATTATTTTATTACACTTTTATACAACAAAACATAAAAATGGAAAGAGGTTTAAACATATTTTACCAGAAACTCACCTTAGTCAGCAGAATATACCTAGAAGTCCTCCAATATAACTCATTCTGTTAAGAAGTATATTTAGCTGAATAAGCAAGGGTGCATCGTTGTAACAGATATGTTACATCATGTTTGGAGGATAGAGCTGCTGACAGGTGTGTGCTTCTCTCGCCTGAGAGTCATAAGACTTGACAGAAACTTTGACTCAGGGTTTAAACGGAAAATTAAAGAAAAACCACTGCAAGCTTAAAATGGTCAGAGGACAAAGCAAGTCAGCTTTGTTGAAATTAATCCTCTAAATTCCCTTTCATTTTCTGCTCCAACTTTAGTCCTTGTCAGCAACAAAGGTTATTTCTGAGACTTTAATATTTTAAAGCATTTTTATTTTCAATTTACACAAATGGTAATTAATCCATACAGAAATTAATCCATTATGGTTTTTAAATTCTTAGATGCTGGTGGTTAAAATATAATTAAAACGGTTATTTTTCTCTCCATATTCTGTATACATATATATGCAAGTTGCAATTTTCGGCAAGATGTTATCCCAGCCTGAAAGAGTCAAAAATTGGAAGTGACATTGATTTTGTGTGATTTATTTAAACATATAAAAAGTCATAAAAGTTATTGCTCTTTTCCCGTCCCCTATGCAAATTGGCAGATGTGCAATACATACGTAAACATTTTCACGTTAGAAAACAATAACATTTAAAATTTGGAAGAAAAGAATAGAAAAAACAATTTTGAAATTACATTTTTAATGTACTCAAAACATGGATTTTGAATGAGGTGAAATGACAATTAAAAAATGCACAGGGGCCAAAGATTGCTTCATCTAGTTTAAAAGGCATATGAAAGACTCAACATAAGAAAACTCCCCCCCCCCCCCCCCCCAGAATACACAATCTGACCAAATTACATGGAATTTGCATGAGCGCAGCCAACGTTATGCAAGTGTAAAAGGAAAAATAATGAAAAGTGGCCCAGGAGGGTTAAGAAATAAAGTTATTGTCAAAATTTTAATGAGATATTGAAAGGACACATTTTGCCTTTAGACATATCAGTCTTGATTTACAAGGTGTCATCTTGAATGACGAATCTGCTGTTTTGCTCTGAATCCTTTCTCACTTTTGGAAGGAGTGAAAAGACCACCTAATCCCTCTAGTGATTATTTCCCCCCACCCCAGCTTGGCAACCCCCTCTACCACCCAACCCCCCACCACCCTTGACACTCTTCCCAGGTTTCACTTGCACCGGGTTGCTTTACAAGTGGGCTTATGTAAACACACCCGGCTTGCTTGCACTGAGCCTGTTCTTTGAACCTGCTGGGTCTTCGATAATTAATTCAAACCTAAATTTGTACGGGAACAGAATGCACATGCTGGAAAGGACAAAGTGCTCCAATTCCTGTCAGTGTCTCTCCATAACATGCTTATACTTTACAAAACACTTTACCCAGCTCCAGGTGGTGTCGGTAGAGTACTGCTGAGCGGCCTCATCTAGCTCCTCTTCATCCACGGATAACATGTGTCAGATCTCAAAAGCAGAAGGGTGGAATGTCCCCAAAGCGGATGGGTAGTATGCTGCAGAAACTCCACAGGCCTAAAGCTCTTTCTAGAACACGTCTTCACTCTCCGAGCACAGCGAGCGGTCTGACTGTCAAGTGCAAGCGAACAGCGTCTTACTAAATTTACCTGGGACCCCTAGTTGGAAACCTGAGCGGACACCTTCCATGGGAACCTCTGACTCCTCAGGAATTTGTTGGGATGGCTGGGATATTTTGACATAACGTTAGTCTGAGAGGACATCTTTGCTTTTGCATGACCACGCGCCAGTCAGACAGCCACAACCTCCCCACTGGGCACTTCAAATGCATACTTGTCAGTCTTCTCAATAGGCGCATTTCCCATTACTTAATGGGACCGTAATACGCCTGACGGTTGTTGCTCCCTGGAAGACCACAATGCTGTCGTCACTGACATTCAGATGAGGCCAACTGTTACATGAGCACATAGTCTTACTGGTACAGAGTGACTACACATAATACGGTCCTGTTATCGCCAATGTGCTTTATGCGCCAAATGATTTCACTGCATAATACGGTGCCTTGCAAATTAATTCATACCGTTTTAACCTTTTTTTTTTATTACATCCACAAACTTCAGTATACTTTATTGCGAATTTTCTGACAGACCAACTCAACGTAGAGGACAATGGTGAAGCGGGAGGTGAGGACCCATTTTTTTGCCATTGAACTGTCTCAAAACAGCAGCAGGCATTTGTTTTCAGATCCTTTTACACTGATAGCACTAAATTAAACAATTAAGTCAAATCAGTAGTAAATCCAGCCAACCTGTGTGTCACTCACAATAAAAACGTAGATGATCTATGAAGGCCTCAGAAGTTTTCTTTTCCAAAGAAATTTAGTGAACAAACAGCATCATTAGGACCAAGGAACACAGCATAGGTCAGGGATACATTCGTGGAGAAGATTGAAGCAGGGTTAGGGTGTAAAACAATGCACCCTAACCGTGTTGTTAATTTTCAAAAAAGCAAATTTCCATTCATAACTTAAATATAAAAAGAGTAGTGGCCGTCTGGCTAAACTGATAAGTCACGCTAAAAGAGCATCGAGCAAAGGAAGAGCCAAGAAGCCAAAGGCAACAGAAGCTGTGGAGATCCATATCTCAGGTGGAAGAATCTCTAGACAAAATAGTTGTGCATTCCACAAGTCTGGCCTTTATGGAAATCTGACAAGAAGAAGAGCTGTTGCTGAAAGCAAGTCAAGTCTCATGTTTGCAGTTTGGTTCGATGGATTTAGGAGACAGCAAACGTGAAGAGGACATTGCCCTAGTCAGAGGAGATCGAGATAGTACTTTTTGGTTTACATGCCAAACATTATGCATGGCACAAATCTGACACTGCGCGTCACCGTGAACCACACCATCAGAAAGGTGAATCATGGTGGCAGGAGCATCCCGATGTGGGGATACTTTCCTTCAGTAGAGACAGAAAAGCTGCTCAGAGGTGTTGGTAAGACAGATTTAAACACAGGACAAACCTGGAACAAGGGACGTTAGAAGCTTGAAGAGATTTGAGACTAGGGTGGAGGTTCATTTTCCAACATGACAAACACCCTAAACATAGAGCCTGAGCTGCAATGGTTTAGGATGAAAGTGTGCTGGAATGGCCCAGTTAAAGACCAAACCTAAATCCAATTGTGAATGTGTGACAAGAACTGAAAACTGATTTCCGTAGATGCTCTTTTAGTCTGATTAATCTTAGAGCTACTTTGCCAAGAAAAATCTGAAAACAAAAAACCCTGAGTCTCTAGATCTGCGAAGCTGGTGGAGACGCACCACAAAAGACCTGCAGTTTGCATGATGTACTTCCTGAGGAAAGTGAGGTCGTTAAACATCTGCAACAAGCTGTTGGAGATGTTCTACCAGTCTATGGTTGCCAGTGTCCTCTTCTACACCGTGGTGTGCTGGGGGAGCAGCACATCCAAGAAGGATACCTCCAGACTGAACAAACTGGTCAGACGAGCCGGCTATGTGATTGGCAAGAAGCTGGACTCTCTGGGGACGGTGGCAGACACAAGGACACTTAACAAACTGCTGGACATTATGGACAATGCCAGCCACCCTTCGCACACTGTCTTCACCACTCAGAGGAGCCTGATCAGTGGGAGATAGCTCCTCCCCAAAATTAGGACCAACAGACTGCTGAACTCCTTTGTTCCTCAAGCCATCAAGCTGTACAACTCCTCACTTGGGGGAAGGAGGAGGTGATAGGAAGAGGGACAAGGGTCAGCACCCCCCTCCTTGGACATCTTGTGCAAAACATTACCTATTGTCACTCATGTGCAATATTCTTCTCTCTCACTGTGCAATAACAAATACCAACTACTGTGTAATTTTTTACTTATTTATAAGGTCAGTACATCTCTGCAGTACAAGTGCAATAATCCAAGTCAACTACTGTGTAGTCTGTATAATTTTTATATAATTTCTATTTATCTGTATGGTCAGTACATCTCTGCAGTGCAAGTGCAATAATCCAAGCACTCTTTACTGTGCAGATATTTTATATCTAAAGGAAACATATTCCAGGACATTACAACTTTTCTTATGCTCTTTTGTACTATACACTCTTTTTATATTATATTGTCTGTTGTATTTTATCTTAAATGACATCTTGCTTTAACTCTGCCCTTTGTACTCTATATAATATATGGAAACCAGAATTTCCCTGAAGGAGTAAGCCCAAGGGATAAATAAAGTTGAGTCTAAGTCTAAGTCTAATTGCTGTGGAAGATGGTTCTACAACAGACTGACTTGTAATTGCACTTTTTGGTTTTTAGATTTAAGAAAATAAAACATGAATTATGCGTATCATATAAAATCCTAATAAAATACACGAAAGTTTGTTGTAACCTGTCAAAATGTGAAAAAGTCAGTTTTGCAACACGCTGTAGTTGGGAACACATCCAAATTAATTATGTGACTACAGCGAACTCTGGTGTTTAATATGGGGAAATACATCTTCATTTGAATTAAGGGTTACCTTCACTTGCTATAGTCAAACTTCCTTAATCACGTCTGAAACATGGCTACCTAAATGTTATTTTGCTAAATATAATACTGTATACGTGCATCAGCCACAATGTTTTCATCTGGTCGAAATTCAAAGTTATAGTTTAGCTTTTTTTAAAAAGCAGTAAGGATGCAGTTACTGTTCCAATGACGTCAAACGTAAATACCCAATTTTCCCGCAGCACCTGAAGGCAGCATCGGGTCTTGCCGCATATCCAGCTAACTGACGGCTACTAGCTTTTGTGTCAGTATGGAGTCCCGGTGTTTGTTTGTTGTTTCTGGTTAATAACCCGCTGGCATTCTGGTGGCTTTAATGTTCCGCGCAGGTCCCCTAAAAACCATCGGCAAAGCGGGAACTGGCTGGTAGGTGGTCTTTAAAAAAAAAAAAATCACCGAGACGTAGGCTAACTCGTCGCTCACGTCCACCGAACTCGCGTGGATCAGCTGGTTCAAGAGCACAAGCTAGCTCCACCGACAGGCTAGCATCGAAGCTGTCGAAGGAGGGTTTTAATCGTTTTTTCTCGGCAGCAGCTCTCACGGCAGAACAGTCCGTAATGCTTTAAAGCTTGCTAGTGACCAGAAGGGGAGCAGCTATGTCTTTTATTGGGCGTTTATCAAAGTGGAGCGGTCAAAACTGACAAGAAAACGTTAGCATCCACAGCTAAGTAGTTCAAACCGCTGACGAATAAGGAGATCTGTCGGCTATTTCACTTAATCGGCGTCTCCCCCACTTTTTTCACACTAGCTTTCTAGCAGCTGTCATAACGTAACGTGAAATGTTCCCGTTGTTTTAACCCTCGCTTCCCTCTACGAGATAAAAAAAAAACAACGTAATTTATAATTATCCTGTCTGTCTTGAGCTGTGTTGCTCATCCATAACATTCAGTTGTTTTGTCAGTGAGAGGCTGCATCCATCTTACGTCATATCCCCCCGAAACTTGCCTTTAAATGTTCAACTATAAAACGCTCCAGTGTGTGTAAGTCTGTGTGACTTATTCCCCCCCTCTTGTCCAGGCACTTTCGCCGGACAATGGACGAGCTGGTCCATGACCTGGTGTCGGCCCTGGAGGAGAGCTCGGAGCAGGCTGCCCGGGGGGGCTTCGGCGACGGGGGGGACCACGCGCTGGCTGTGGGCTGCCTGCTGAAGAGACAGGCCCGGAAGCGGAGGGGCCGGAAACGACGCTCAGACAACCCGCATCCGCCGTGGGAGACGGGCCACCTGAGCGAGGGGTCAGAGTCCAGCGTGGAGGAGCACAAGGTGAGGCCGAAGGGAGGTTTGGTCGTCCGATAAACGGATAGGCGCGAGATTAAGCTTTGCTGCAGACATTTGTGCATTAATCCATGTCAGACAAACACTTTATTTATTTATTTTTTTTTACAAGGAATCCAGTAAACTCGGTCCAAGATCCCCTTTCAGATCAAACGTTCAGTTTCTGATCTGCATGTGTTCTTCACGCCTTTTGATCAGCTGATTCCCTTCCAGAGGTAGTCCCCGAGCCTCAGTGACTATCAAATGAAAGATGGGATCACAGTAGCTGTGTTTGCATTCGCAATTAAAAAGAAAACAACGCAATTTCCAAATCGCAGATGTAACAATTAATGGATAAGACCCGTCCTTTAGGTGTGGGTAATGCGTTTAAAGTGGGTTTGCCTCCACATGGAAGGGAAGAGAGTTGCGGCAGTGAGATAATCTAATTTTCTTACTTGTTTTAGAGTTTGCATAATCAATCCTTTTTTACCAGAAACTTTCAGGAATCTCACCATAGCATTAAGTGCCGGTCAACCTGTTTAATACATAGACTTCTTTGTTGGTTGTCAACAAGGACTGGCGTCCAACTCAACAAGCTATTCTCTTGAATAATAATATTCTGGTTAATAAAAACAGTTAAAACTTCTTGTTTTAAATAGTCCTTGTTTACTAACAGCTTCATCTACAGGCCATTTTTGCTGCTTGTGGTAAATGCAGAGAAAAGTCCAAAGGAAATCGCAGTTACGGTTGAAATTTATCGCAATTTTGATTGTTGGCAAAATCGTACAGCCCTACTGCGAACTTTGAGTGAGCTTTTAAAACGTTGCAAAAAAAGGAAATGCGCGTCAGACGGGCTTCCATTTACCGGTTTGTAGCGAATTAACCAGGCGAGTAACGTCGCCAAACGTTGACGGTGGCTGTAATAAGGAGGAAGCAGAGGTTGCTAACTAGCACGGAGCAGTAATGAATGTGCTGATTTTTTGATTTTTTCACGGTGAGACTAAGAAATGCCCAAGTGTCTTGGTCGGTCCACACATACTTGTTGTTGCTTCCAGCCCTGATATCCAGAAACAGCCGACCAATCATGTGAGGTAAACTGATTCGACAAACGTGTCAAAAACCACGTCAAGCGAGCGTAAAAAACTGTTTTGGTGCATCTGGTGAGTTAATTATAATTTAGCCGTTTCCATCAACCCCTTCTAACGCGATACTTCAAAATGCGCATAAAAGACGTTGCTGGAAATGCGACTAGTGTGAGTTTGCCTTACTGACGTGATGCAATGTAGACCTGCACAATCTGATCGACTGACACGAATCGGACGGCGCTCAGCCACGGCGCCTCCTTTCCGTCTTCACGTTTTTGAACCGCGTGTCTCCTCGCGGAGATTCTCGCAGACTTCCACGTGGCTGAGTTTGCCGCCCACATCACGTCTCGTGAATGTTTGTTGCAGGACTACCGCGCCAGCTCGGGCGGCGTCTCCGCTGCCAACAGCCACGCCCGCGACAACAGCGACTCTGACGACCAGCTGGGCCCCAAGAGACGACCGCCCCACGCCGCCGACCTGGGACGAAGCAAGCGGCCGATCTGGCCCGACGACCTGGCCGCGCTGGGGTCAGCCGAGGGGACCCGCAGCCTCAGACGCCGACGCAAGGTCAAACGCATGGCCGTGGACCCGCCGGCGGAGCCGGAACCTCACCCCTCCATCCTGCTGGGGCCCCCGCCTGTCCCCAAGGCCCGCGTCGGCGGCAGGCCGCACAGACTATGCGCCAACGAGGGCAGGGGCGCCATGGAGCTGTGTGGCGGCAGCTTGATGGCGTCTGTGGGAGAAAAGAGCCGCGTAAAGAAGAGGAAACTGGCGTTGCAGAGGCTCGGACTGGAAGCTGCAGACGAAGGGGTGGTTGTTGAGAGCGAAGACCTTCTGTCTTCGCCCAAAGAAGGATGTAAGGACAAGATGGAGCTGGACGAGCAAAAGGGCTCAGATGAGGACATGAGTGACAGGTGGTTAGTGGCTTTTTTTCCTCTTTTTTAACCATTTCAACAGACTTTCAAGTCCTCCGTCTTTGCTTCTGTTATTGACATCAGGTTGGCTTTAGGTCTGGAGGACACCTGATAAGTTCTAGTTGATTTTCTTGTATGTGTAAGAAAAGAATGCGAGCACATTTTAAAACCGTCATAAACCGTACAATGACTCGATTCCTGTCTATAAAAGAATTTAATCTGAAAAAGCGTCAATTGAAAGTTTCACCCATCTGAGATGTTTAGAGGACGGCCTTATTAAACCATTTCCTGTTCCTGTCCTGAAAAATGTGCTATTCTAAAATGTCCTTATTAAATTAAGAGCGGCTCCCGTTTCCCAAGCTAACTCTAAACGTGTTTATAAAAGACATCCAGATCTAAACCTGATACCTCACCAATTCTTATGGTTCTATTCAAGCTTCTTTCTAAGCAGTTTGTACTTGTCACTGCATCGGTTTCACGTTGCAACTACCTCTTGATCAGGAGTTTTTTTTTTTTTCAGTCCCGCTTATCTCATTGACTTTGAAACCTCTGGGTCCAGCAGATACCGGACGCCCAAAAGACTCACTAACCATGTTGCATGGTTTTGCACTCTTTGAAATGGCTCCTAAACAGCTGTTGGTTGAAACGATAAAACGATTGAAACGATAAAAACGGGACTAGAAACGCCGATTTGGCCACAAGTTTTTCTATTTATTGTTTGGATCCTGGTCAGAGAGAGAGAGAGAGAACATTAATCACGGACGTTTCTCTTCTTTTAATTTTAGTTTCGCTTGTTGTAACTTTTATCTCATGTGGTCATTATTCCGTTCAGGAACGTGACTTTTCTCACTCTATATACCGTGTGCACCTAGTTTAGCTTGTGAAATATCACCACCGGGTTCAGCAAAAACGGAACGCATCACAATTATGCTCATAGACGGATTTATTAACATTGTTAAAGCGGTGCACATCTCAGCTTGTATAGAAATGAAACGTAGGGCTGCATTTCGCCGATTTATTTTGCATGAAAAGTGTTCGAACGTTCTATTTAATGGCCCTTGGTCGTCTTCTTTCTCAGTGAGACCAGCAGCGTCAGTAACAGCAGTGACGGCGGCCTCTATACCAACGACGAGGGGAGGCAAGGTGTGTATGAGCGCTTCTCAAGGGTTTCAGGCTGATATCTCCTTCTGAGGAAGGACATTCACCCCCCCCCCCCACCCCCCCCCCCCCCCACACACACACACACACACTTTAATAACGTCCCACTTTGTAAATGAGAATTTACCTTTTCCTGCTGTGAATAAGTATAGAAAGAAAGATAATTGGGTAGTAAAATGATCTTTATTTCCAGACCTAATCCCGTCCGTCCGCCCTCTTCCTTCCAGTCTGTAGTTTTTGCTGTTTTTTTTTTTATAGTTAATTTGAATCTTGATTCCAAAAAAGAACGGACAGCTTGAGAAATGTAACTAGAAACTATGGGATTTCTTACATTAAAGGTGGAGGACACCAAGGAATCCTTTTATTTTTAAAACAGCATGTTTTACTTTTCACCTGCGAGGTCACATTTTCCTTTTGTCTTGCCTCCAGGCGACGACGAACAGAGCGACTGGTTCTATGAGGGAGAACCAGGGTCTGGGTCTGGGCCCGGTGGTGCATGTGGAATAGCAGGAGTGGTTCCCTGGTGGGAGAGGGAGGCGGCATCGGAGGAGCTGGACCTCGTCGACCCCGTCTTCAACAGCATTCTCACAGGATCCTTTCCACTGCTGAGTCCTGCTGCGCAGAAAGGTAGACGGTAACTTTTTATGCATAATGTATATTTTTACACTCTTAGGGTGTGCAGTGATACGTTTTTGTTGCCGTCTCTTCTTGACCAATAGGGAGCAAACACTTGGTTTACACTGGCGCACAAAGTACAGCAAAAGACTGCAGTGGAGAAATGTATTTAATATTATAAAAAGTCTTTGTTGTGTCCTTGCATTGAAAAAATAAAATTGATCTACTATGAATCCAGAATCATTTCTCGTTTTAGTTTAAGCCTGACAAAATGAAATTACAAATGAATGGGTGAATAAGCTTGCGTTGATGTTCAACAGGGTTCCAGGCCAGGCTGAGTCGCCTCCATGGAAACCAGCAGGGCTCTGAGGCGGGGCTGGCGGGGAGCTCTGGTCAGGGCTTCAGTGAAAGGCGGGGCCAGGACCCCCACGAGTGAGTTCCCACCTGCTACTAAGTCAGATCTGTTGTTAGTTTTATTCACTTTCTCAGTTTTTTCCCCCCTCCCTTTTAAATTGTTTCATATTTGTAGAGCATTTTAGATCATGTATTCTGATGGAAAAAGAAGGGAAATATAAAGAAATACAGACATGAATAAAATGCCTGTCATAAACAGAACTAAAAAAAAAACAAAAACGTTATTGTTGGGTGGGCGAATGTTTAATGTATAATAGTACGCTCATACCAGTTTTACTAGGCATTGCTGACTTTGAAATAGAGTCGATCCAGTTTGGTCCAGATGCCATGGAAACTGTGAAATAGCCCAAAGTTTGGAGCAAACTGTTGCATTGTGCCGCTCAGATTACTTGAGAGATGAAAATAATCTAGAAAGATGAGTCTGCAAAAGCATAAAATTTGGAAAATGCAAATGTATGTGACTCCTTAATCAATATAATGCGGAGAAGGCCAGGATAAAAGTTTGTATGTTTTGTTTTTTATGAAACTTGTATATAAAAGGGGCTCCTACGCAGTCTAGAAAAGTCTCCAATTTAATTACACTGCAAAAACGGATCTAAAAATAAGTCAAATGTTCTTAAAGTTAGTGTAAAGTTAGTGTATTTGTCCTCCCTTATTTACCTTTGAGCAGGTAAATACGTTTATCTGCCAATGGAATGAGTATTTTGACCCCTAAAATAAGATAATTAGACATCCTGCACTTGAAATAAGATGATGATGGGTTGTTCCTATTTTAAGTGCAAAAGTCTTATTCCATTGGCAATTCGTCTTATTTACCTGCTCAAATCAAGGACAAAAACAATAATTTTAAGAACATTTTACTTATTTTTAGTTCCGTTTTTGCAGTGTACAGAGGTTTTCAAGAGAGAAATAAGAAAATAGGGCTTCCTTCTTTCCTTCCTCCCTTCTTCTCTTGAACCCGTCTTGTTTCTAGTTTCTGCAAGCTCCACATTTAAAGCCTGCCCACCGTAGAAATGGAATGGATTCACTCATCATACATCAACATGTGCATTACGTTGTTTGTGAAGTGAAGCAGGAACCACGAGTCTATGATTGTGACGTTTTAATCGTACCATTTGGTGTCAAACAGGCCTTGGTTTAGCTCCAGCTCCAGGAGGGACCACGGACAGGTGAGCCACAATTCAAACTGGTCCAAACGCAAAGCTCAGGTTTGGACCCACTGCAAGAATCAGGTGTGGCTGTAGTGGTCGAATCTCTCCAAATGCTTCAGGGATCAAGTTCTGTCCCCCCCACCCCCTTTTTTTTTTTAAAACTGCAGCTGCACTGGGATCCACGAACAGACCGAGGCCATCGGAGGAGCTGTTCGGTGAAAACAGCAAGCAGGTGAGAACGGTTTGCCCCAAAAAAAATAAAAAAGTCATGTCCAGATGAGTTCAGCTCATTTTTCCTTCCTGATTTATGCTGCTAGGGGATGAAACATAAAGCCGCTTTTTGTGTCTCCTCCCTCCCTCCCTCCCCGATCCTGCAGACAGACCAGCGGACACCTCGGCTCTTTGTGCACAGGCGACATCAAGCGGAGGCGAAAGGCAGCGCCTCTCGGTACCGTTGCGCCGTCAGGTAACGGACGCACATCTCCTCCTTTAATGGAGCTGTGTCGTTTCTCACGTCGTCTCAGGCGGAAATATTTGGCACATAACAAATCGCTGCTAACGACAGGGCAAGCTAGTCGCAACCAGACTACTCGGAGGCCACGGAGCGAGCGGCTTCTACTCAGCACTGCTTACAAACAAAGAGAGGATTAAAACGGTAATCAGTTAGCCTCTGTGACTGAGGCAAGGTTCCTGGAAAACCGAGGACGACGTCACCGTTGTCTGAGGCGGCAGGAGGCGTCCTTCCTTCTCCGGATGCATTAGTTGCACAACAGGAAGCGTGGTTAAGTCATTTACCTGGTTAAGGTAGCAGAAAGGCAGGACAAGCAAGCAGAGAGAACGCCTAATCTTTGATCTCCCCGTGGGCAGCCAGCTTCTTTAGAAATAACCTTTTTGGCTTATCCACGTCTTTTAGGGTGGCAGTGATAGTCTGGTCAAGTTCATGGGGCCTAGAGGTTAGAGCTTTGAGATTAGAGATCCTAGTTGGATCCCCGCAGACCCTGAGCATGACCCATGGACCCAGATTGTTTAAATGCAGTAGAGAAAATTTATTAAAATGTACAATTACAATGATTTCTGAACTGTCACGTCAGCAGTCTTTCCTGTGCTCGTGGAACATGTCATAATGCAATAAGTAATTTAGTGTAAAAAGTCCGTTTCTAATTATTGTTTTTTTTTTTTAAAGTTGTGAGCTATAATCGTCAAAATGAACAGGAGTAAACACTTAAACCACCCTTTACTGAGTTCGTATAATCCGAGAGTCATTAGTCGAATTGCTTCTTTTCCACAGATTTGCCTCCGTTGTTTTGGTAATCTTTTTCCGTTTTCTCCTCAGGCGTGGTCGGAGAAAGCGCGCCTCCCATCCCTGAGACGAACATGGGGAGCCGCATGTTGCAAAGCATGGGCTGGAGCCCGGGCATGGGCCTCGGCCCCGAGGGGAGGGGCATCACCGAGCCCATCCGCGCCACACAGAGACCCAAAGGGGCAGGTTTAGGTTTCAACTGATCGGCCAGTTCCCGGACTCTGGGGCAAGAAAAAAAAAAAAAGAACGACTGATGAAACTCTCCTCAGGATGATTCTTAACCAAAGTCCTGCGAGCTACGCGAACGAAGGAGGCTTGGTCTACCAAGAACGTCTGCGGTGACAAACTTTCCCATATTGGGGAAACTGTAGGAAACCTGGGATGGAGTCATGTGACAGTGATAATATGGAAATGAGACGTAAAATTGCTCAAACTCCATGTTGGAGAACTTGACGTCGATGCTTGATCACATGTTACCTCAGTGTTAAAGGGCAGAGAGCCGAGCCTCTGAGCTCATTCTGATAACAGTCAGTCTGTCAGCGCTCAGCCACACCGGCTGGACGATTAACAAGAAATGGTTTATTTTTTCTGAGATTGCACATAACGTTTTTGAATCAAATGTTTGAATAGGCCATACCTCAACACACCTTTTTAAGTTGCTTTTTTTTTTATTATTATTATTATTGTAATGATGTTAGCAGACCTTAGCAGATTTATCTAGATGTATGTATCGATCCATTTTATTCATGTCATTGAGGAATTCGTGTCATTTGAAAGTTTTTATTTCTCCGCAAAGAAAAAAAGAGTAAAAGATCCAAATCTCAAAAGTTGTCATTCAGTGCGACGCGTACGTGACGCCGGGGTTGGAGTTCGGTCTTTTCCGAATGTTTTTTTTTATTTTTTTTTATTGGTATGCATATTTGAAAGGATGTTGCTAAAAGTTAGAATGTCATTTACCGTAAATCAGAAGCAACACAGCTGTCCTGCGCTGCAAAAGGAGTACAATTTTCTTAAAAATGAGTGCTTTTGCTCTTGATTTGAGCAGGTAAACGAGATTATCTGCCTATGGAATGAGAATTTTGACCCCTAAAATAAGAGGATTAGATATTCTGCACTCGTAATAAGACGACTGAGAGGAGTTGTTCCTATTTTAAGTGGAAAAATCTTACTCCATCGACAGGTCACTTAAACTTGCCTGCTCAAATCAAGGACAAATGCACTCATTTCAAGAGATTATTACTTTTAGTTTTTGCAGTGTGGCAAGAGAAACTATTTGATACAGAAGTAAACGTATTAAAGCAGTCCGAATGAAGGATATTTTGTTTGGTTCAGGCCTGTCGGTCAGGCTAGAAATTTTTAACAAGTTGTGTTTTTGGAGCTTCTACGGTCGTTATCGTAAAGAACGTGAGCGTTTGATTATGTTCTAAAACTGGACCAAACTTTCTTTCGAGCGTCGGTGGCTTTCTTTGGGTCAAAATGCAGGGAAGCAAACGCAGAACTTTGTTCCCCCACTTTTAGAAACGGGGGAAGCAGTTTCTCCACTTGCTCCAGTGTTCAGGTGCCAATGGCAAAGAACCACCGACTTCCATTCATAGCCAGCCAATTTGACACAGGACAGCAGGTTTAGCAAAGATTGCTGGTAAGAACTGCTTGTACGCTTTATTATCTTTAACATATTCGTTGTGGGCTCCACGATGGTTGCAGAACCCTGGCCTAGGCTCTTTCTGCATGGAGTTTGCATTTCCGCCCATGTGGTGTTTGGTTACTTTAAATTACTCTGTTTAATGTAGAGCATTAGTGTCTGTATGCAAGATAAACAGGAACAACTCGTCACCGGGCTGACAGCATCCCTACTACGAAGCATGGTGCGGGCAGCGTCATGCTGCTGGGTTGTTTTATCTGCAGCCAGAGCTGGGCGACTAGTCCCCACAGAGGGAAGGATTATACAAGGAAACCCCCCGTCTAAGTGCTTTGGACATCAAGACACTAGGACAGTGATTCAGCTGCCAACACGACAATAACCCGAAGCACCCAACCAGAATAACAGGAACTGAAGCTCCTAATATTGTTTTTTTTTAGTAAATGCTGATCTGTAACGTTTTAACCCTCAAGGAACGCCGGTAAATTCTGATTATCAGTAGATTGGTGGTTCCCTACCTCACAATAACCTTTGTTACCTCTCTCCCATATCGCCAGCTGAAAACGAAACAAAGCCGCATCTATTGCTCAAAGTCTGTAATCCCAGACCCCGTTACCTTTTAACTATCACCTCATTCGAGAACTCATCCTTTACTTAACAACCCTCAATGCTTCCAGCTCTTTACTCATGCTGACTCAGCATTGCCTAAATTTAGGAGGATCATCTGCATCCTTCTCCCTCATCTTTAGCATTGGCTGCAACAGAAAAAAGAAAAAAGCCCTCCTCTGCATTTGGAGCACCGTGTGTCGTCTGCCCGTCGGTCCACACCGCATTTAAGGGGGGGGGGGGTTCAGCAGGGTTCTCCCTCCCTCCCTGAGACACACTTTCTGTCTGACACGCTCCACTCAGGACTCCCCTGTGAGCGAGCCGAGGCAGGTGAGCTCAGCGCTGGATGTGAGTGAGATGCTGAGAGGGAGGACGGAGGGAGAGAGAGAGAGAGAGGGGGGGGATCTCTGTGTGTGTGTGTGTGTGTGTGTGTGTGTGTGTGTGTGTGTGTGTGTGTGTGTGTGTGTGTGTGTGTTTACCAATTTGTGTGCCCGCTGCTGCATCGCTGAGCTACAGGGACCGGAGGCGTGGAGAGCCGGAGTGTTTGTCCTTGAGACTGACTGACTGCAGCTGGAACGCCGAGCCGCCGGTGGATGAAGCTGACAGTGAGTACTGAGCGGAAGCTGCGAGATGAGCAAACCAACACAAGAAGATGCAGCTTTGAATGCAGTTGCAGCCAATGTAATGATGCTTTTTTTTCTCCTCCTTTTTTGTTGTTGCTCTGGTCTGCTTAGAAACAGTCCAGCGTGGTCTTTGAGCGGAAACGGAGGTACCAGTGTGTGTGTGTGTGCAGTGGCGCAAAAAGTGGGTATGCACTATATGCAGTGCATAGGGGCGCAGCACCATGGGGGCGCCAAAGTGATGGTAAAAAAAAAAAAGTTTTGGTATTTTCTATATGTAGCTGCTATTGTGCTTTTTAAATTTGAATTTCCTCAATGTTTTAAATAACATTTTAGAACAAAAACATGTTAGAGTAGACGCCCTTTGTCATAAGATTCCACCGTAGAATTTTGACACAAGAGGGAGCGGGGAGAAGCATCCCGCTGCAGCCTGCGGGAAGGCTGCAGCGGGATGTAGGCTACTTGGGAGCGGGGGCGCCGTGAGCGCTGAGCGAGCAGATAGAATAGCCTACGAGTAGTGAGTTTAGTTGTCTATGGAAAATGGATAAATCAAGAAAGCTGTGGGGGGCGAAAAATAAAAAAAGGAAGAGGGAAAGGGAGATGGCATGTCAAGGGATGCAACAGCAGTTAAACAAGTGGATGGTGAAAGGCAACAGGTAGGAATTAAAGTTTGACGGCTGTGCTTGGAGGCTTGCAAATAACGTTATTCACGTTAAGAGACTAGCTAGCGATTACTAACGTAGCAGCCAAATGGGGGTTCACAGCTTGCTTAGAATGTGCAAAACCGAGGTTGCTGAGTTGAAAACTGGAAAATATAAGGCAGGAATTTGCTTAACCGAGGCGGTGAATTGGCGGGGCGACAAGTTTTGCGCAGATCGACTGGGGGGGGGGGGGGGGAGGGGGGGTAGCGTGAGTATAGCGCTGCGGGAAACCCTGTAAGGTAGCAGGTACAATACAGGACAAGAATCTGGAAAACAGATACATAAACTGGTTTATCATGGAATCATTAATATATTTTGTTTTACCATTAGCTGTTGATGTATATAACTAATGCAATGACTTTGGTTTACCATGGAATCATGCATAGATTTGCTCCCGTTACTTAGGCTTGTATATTCATACAATATGAATATATATGAACAGACTAGCGTGTGTTTGCTAACAGTGGGAATGTAGCAGCCAAATGGGGGTTTACAGCTAGCTTCTAGCTTAATGCAAAACCAATGTTGCTGCGCTGACATAGTGGAAAATATAAGGTAGCATGTACAATAAATGACCAGAATCCAGAAAACATAACTTATGCAGTAACTCATGCATAAATAATATGCAATAAAGATGTTGTTTTACCATTAGCTGTTCATGTTAGCTGTGCTGTCAGACATGTAGGCTGCTTTACATTTGTTGGGTGACATGGAAGCTGTAATTACAGGGTCACATCTCTCTCTCTAAAGGTCTGTGCTAAGGCTATCCATATTTCTACTTTTTAAAATCCAAAATGTGAATGTAATTTCAACAGCAGCAAAACCTTACTGCATAATAGTTGTCTTATCTGATGCCATCACTAGGCTGATTTAGAAAGGCTGCATTAAGTTGCATTGGTTATAATGATAATGTTAATGTTTGTCAATTTGCAACTGTTTATTATGTGTTAACATTGTTAATAATATACCATCTAATTATTATTATGGCAGGCCTACAGTGGCTGATATACTTTAAAATAAACCTTTATTATTTAAAGACCATACATGATGATGTCTGGCACTTATTTATTTATTTTAATCCGGGGGGGGGGGGGGGGGGGCGCCAAAACTGATGCTGCATACCCCTCTTATACTGGGTAGTTGCGCCCCTGTGTGTGTGTGTGTGTGTGTGTGTGTTTGTTTATGTGTGCAGGTAAATATCTCTGAACTCTGGTGAACTCTGTCTATTTATCCCACCCACACTTCATTGAAAAACCTTCATGGGGGACTTTGTAGGCACTTCAGCAAATTGTTCGGCTGCTGAGCGCATCTGCAGCAGCTTTTGTTCGTGTGCGCTGCATCTAAAACAAAAAAAAAGCTTTCAGCGAATATTACCGTCAAGATCATCTCCTCTCCCTCCCCTCTGTTTCTATTGATGGGTCGGTAGGTTTTTTTTTGCGTGCGTAATTGGAAGTCATGGTGTTTAATCTAGCAAATGATTCAGTTTTTGACTGGCCTACCTTTGGCGCGGCAGCGAATCAGTAGGCCATGCTGGACAGGTTAAGAGAGTAGGAGGGACAGAAAGGGAACACAGATGAGAAGGGGCTGAAGGAAAAAAAAATGTGTATCTCAACAGATTAAACATCTTCAAAAAGTGAATTTATTCCGTTAATTTACTTTTAAACAAGGGGAACTTGTTTGGTATATAGATTTATTTACACTGGAAACGGTATATTCAAAATATTCATCGCAGTTCATTTCAATGAATGTGGCTTAGAGCAAACAAAAGCGAAAATGTGGTTTCTTAAAAAAAGGTGATACTTTTGTATCACAGGATTGTGATGCTATGGTCAAGTTATGACCTACACAATCATGGGGAAGACAGTCGCTGACACTCTCCAGAGAGGAGAGTAAACCACAAAAGACAAAGAAAATGCTGCAAAAGAAGCCAGTAGTTCAGAGTAAAGTGTTCTAAGCATACGGTGGAAAGTTTAGTGGAAGGAAAAAGTGTGGTTTACTGAAAAGGGCGCTCAAGCAACAGGGATAGCTGCAGTGTAATTGTAATTGATAGGCTTTAGAAGCAAAGCCCATTGAAGAGTTTGGGCACTGCAAAAAGGGAACTAAAAGTAAGGGAAATTTTTCTTGAAATGAGTGTATTTTTCCTTGATTAGAGCAGGTAAATAAGACTATTTACCAATGGAATAAGATTTTTGCACTTAAAATAGGAACAATTCATCTCCATCTTATTCCAAGTGCAGGATGTCTAATTATCTTATTTTAGGGGTAAAAATACTCATTTCATTGGCAAACAGTCTTATTTAGCTCCTCAAATCAAGGAAAAATACACTCATTTGAAGAAATTATTGCTTACTTTTAATTCCCTTTTTGCAGTGGTAGATATACATGAGACCTGGCATCAGCGTTTGAAGAGCCATCGCACACAGATGTCTCCATGACGTGAGCTACAACTGTTACATCCGCCCCCCTGAACCAATGTCGGGTAACAGTGTTTTACCTGGACTTTAGAGAAAAATGACTGGATTGTTGCTCAGAAGCCCAGGTGCATAAAGAGTGAAGCCCGAGTAAGAAGTACTGTTTCTATACAGTGTAAAGACAGTGAGTCGGCTGACATATGTGTTAAAAGTGATTTTTTTTATTGGTTTCATGTAATATTAAACTGTTCTGGGTATTGAATTTTGTTTTCTCTCTTAAAGGACGCTTTGTATCCTTCTCTGTGCAATGGAATTTATTTATGACTGAACTCATGAAATAAAATAACCCTTCTATGGCACAGTTATTTATTTATTAGATACTAGCCTTTTTTTTTTTTTGGAGTGGTACCATCCCCACCAAAAGCTGACCTGTGGAGCTGCTGACAGAATGTGTTTGGCCATTAAAAGAGGGTGGACAGATGGAGGTGAAGCCAGAGGCTGGATGCATAAAGCCAAAGCAGCCTTATTTCATTCTGTCACTGTGTGATTTGTGTTGACTTGCTCAGCCTTGACATGCTGACTCTGAGCCAGAGGGCTAAATTTGCCACCTGTGGAGATCAAAGTGATATGAGTTGGAGAGAGCGTGCGGTGTCTCTGTGTGAGTGGGGGTGTGTGAAACTCTCCGTAAGAGTACCTGACATCAGCATTAAGCGTGTGTGGTGCTGACTCCCAGGATTCTGTGTGCGCGTTGAACCCGCATCGCTGGCGGCTCACCTGGGACCAGTCTGGGAACCAGGTGCGGGGTGCGGGGGGGGGGGGGGGGGGGACAGCAGCTCTGATAAATGTGCAAGAAGCCAACACTCTGGCATTGTCCTCTCGTAGTTAAAGCCGGTTGTGAGAACTAAAGCAGCAGAAAACCTGACAGAGGCGCCATGTTGTTCAACGAGGAGGTGAGGAAGGTGAACTTCTGCACAAGACCCATGTCTTTTGCAGGTTTCCCTTCAGGATTTCCCTGTATTTAGCTCCATCCATCTTCTCATGATGCTGCTGCTAACCATGTTTCACACGGGGATGTTGTGTTCAAGGCGATGTGCAGTATGTGTTTTCTCCCACAGAAAGCCCTCCTTGCTTTCATATGTAAAATGTTTGATTTTGTTTTTTTTATTTTTTTTTTGATACAAGTCCCTATATCAGGGGTCACCAACATGGGCACCAAGTAGCGCCTAACACCACATGGGCTGACCACAAGCCTGTTCTACAAGAACCACAATCCACCGCCAAACCTTTATTTTATTCGGTTACTCTTCTTGTTTAATCACACTTGCATTCATATAGATTTAAAAATGACGATATCTATAACAAAGCATGAAAGATTTATTCATTTTACATAAAATTAAGGTGAACTCTGACTTGTTCAAAGGTCAGCACAGGTAGCCCTTCGTATGACAAAACACCAGTGAAGTGGCTCTCAGTTTCAAAAAGGTTGGTGACCCCTGCTCTATATGCATCTCAGACAGGTCAAGATCTCCAGGACTTTGTATTTCTTAACTCTGAGCCACCTTACTTTGGTTCATTTCTCTTATTTAACGGGTTAAGTGAATAACGTCCTGACACAAGTCCAGAATTCAATGGGATAACGTCGACTGTCCTGTTTACAATGAAATATGACACTGGACATGCGCCTATGGCTTCATCTTATGCCGAAGAAGTTTGACCAGCAGTTGACCATTTAATCCAATTCTGCTTGCTGAGAATATGATGGGTATTTGCTGCCGTAATCCATATTATGTTGTTAGGCAACGCTTGGTGACATCGACTAATCACCCTGAGGGCCTCCAGATGGGCCCCTGCCAAAGGCGATATGGCTGGATGGCAGGACAGAACTAAGGCAATTGCTATTTTTGCTTTAATAGAGAGAATTTCTCCACCAGAGGGCAATCCAGTCAAAGTTCTTACTGCATGAGCCTGCAGCTGAAATGGATTCATCTGTGTGTTTTCTGGTCTCAGATATTCATTAAACGAGCTTAGGTTTCTCCACATGAAATCCTGCCTGGCTGAAAGCCTTCCTGTGCGTATAAGTTTCCCAGCATTTCCTCTGCAGTGGGACAGTATGATCCACAGATAAGTGAAAACCATTTGAGGACCATTGACCGACCGTGGAGAAGCAGCAGCAGGTCTCAGCAGCTCTGAGTGACATTTCTGTGGTTTCGCTTCCTTGGGCTCCTCTCAGAGGGTTTCTAGGGTTTCTGCCGTGGATGTATGTATGTGTGAGCGAGGGAGATCTGGATCCCTATGCAGCGCGCCGCAGGTCAATATGAAAACGATCCGGATCCGAGTGCTCATCTGTCGGACGGTTTGTGGACCATTTCCCTCCAATCCATCTATTTAAAGGCACCGAACAGAAAGCAGTGTAGATTCAAGATACTTTTTATTCCCACACAAGGATCCTTTTGTTTATTTTCTTCCCGAATGCCCTTGCACATTAGCACCTTTCCTACATTAGACATTTTTAAAGCTAATTTAAAACCTCGCTTTTATATTCACTGGCTTTTAAACCTGTCTAAATAGATGACTTTTCTGTTTTTGACGTCATTCTTTAGTTGTTTTTTTTATACGCCACTAATGCAACTTATACAGCACTTTGATCATTTCTTAGCATTTTTAAATGTGCCTTATGAATAATTTTAGTTTGACTTCCTTTTTACGTCTCTGCATCCATCTACACTTTCATGAAATATTCAGGAAGAGTCTGAGGGGCTGTGTTGGTGCAGCGGTTGGGTGGCGTTTGGCCCCAGCGTCAGTAGTCTTTTCCACTGTCCTGGTAATTAATAGATGGCTAAGAGTCAGATATAAACTAAGCAGATTACACTCTGTAGTTTGGAGGCTAATGCCAAAGTGCGTGGCTGGGGCTGGACTTGCAGAGTGTCTGTCCCGGGTGGGGAGTAAATGCGACAGCTGTCCCCGGAGGATGACATTTGGTGGCTGTGAGTTTTGGGGGTTTGAGGAAAAAAAGGGTGAAAACACAAACACACGCACACACACACACACACACATACCCCTTTTTCTGCAGATACAAATATATGCATCTGGTGTGTGGGGTCAATAGCTGGCAGCTGGGTGCCCTGTTACAGACAGCTTCCCCCCCGGAGCTGGAATCGAGCTTCTGTCTTCAGCTCGGCCTCAGTGTAAAAATATTTTTCTGATGTCTAGCAGCAACCATCTAACGCTGGCTTTCATTGGTTGCACTTTATGTGTGTCCGTGCTGGTTTTTGCTTCCCTCCGTGTCAATATCCATGATACAAAGTTTGTCTTCATTGTCTTTGATTTTTTTTTCTTCTTTCTCCCTAAATTATACCATCTATGTGTCTCTTTAAAGTTAGTTTCCAGGCTTTTCACTGAACACTTTACATATAATCTCTCACCTATAGGACCACGTGTAATTGTTTTTTTATCTGTTTAGCTAAATTTTGTTACAAATCACCATTTATCCAAGATAAAATCGACCCTCTTCAAAACGAGCTTCCACGTGCATATGCATTATGACATCACATATGGAGTTTATTTATGTTTTCTTGTTTTTAGTATTTTTAATATGCTTTTAATCACATTCCTTTTAAAAATGTGTTTGTACTTGTCCGGTACAGCTGCAGCGTAGTGTTGGGGCTGTAGGTGAGACAACCGGACGAACGTCAGGAACATTTGACAACAGCAAATACAAATGAAAGAGGATTCTGAAGAGGATCAGAGAGTAGACGAGAAATTATCTTATAGGGATCCTTTCAAGCCATTTTTAAAATAAAAAGCACGGTCTGATTAAAACATTGTGTCCTGTAAAACCGCTGCATCTCTGCTACTTTCTCTGGAAACGATACCCAGATAGAAAGACGCATAACAAGCCCAATCCTACCAGTTAACCCAGAAACCAATCAGACCAGGAATATAGAAGTTTACAAATTCAAAAAGATCTTCAAGATCCTCAAGCTCTGATGGAACTTGACGTGCTTGAAAGTGTAACGACTGTAGGAGCGAACCCGAAATTCAGCCGAACACAGAGTTACGTCAAAAAAGGGTTTATCGAAAAAGCAAAAACAGACCAGGAGATGCAGGTGGAGCACACACGAACTGAGAAAAAAAAAAAAAACAGAGCATGAGTGAGGGGATGAGATGTGATGAGATATGCTGTGATATGACGATCTGGCAGCGAGTGGGTCAGTGAGGCAGGTATATCAAGGCTGGGGAAGAGATGAGCAGAGTTGGAACTACTGAGTGACAAAAGGTGGAACTGGTCTGGGCTGATGACTGATGACTGAGGAGTGGACTGAGGTAATAAGAGGGTTTTCTGTGGCTGAAAAGTAACAGAGCTGAAACTTCAAGTCCAGAAAGCTTTAAAACAAACAAAAACCTAAATCGTGACAGAAAGTACTTCCGTTTTTCAGAAATAATTATGACAACTGGTTCTATTTTATGTTAATGAGAACATTTTATATTTTAAACTGATCCCTTGTATTATTCATATGGAACTTATATCACATTGCTTGCATCCACAGTTACATATAATAAAAAAAATCTTGTGTCATCCACATATAATGAAGTGAATGGACAAAGGAAAGCTCAGTCGGATGAGTTCTTTCTCTCGCCGGTTGCTGTTGTGTAGGTGAAACGCGAGTATTTTGCCAAATGAATCAGAGGAAGATAATATATTGAATCTGTGATGAATTCAGTTTGTTTTATACGCACATCTGTTTATAACTAAACAGAATATGACCATGGATGACAACAGCCTCCGAGCAGATAAAAGCCACTTCATTTTACTGTCGGCATTAAAGTACCCAGAGGGCTTTACAGAAGATAATTTCTCCAGAGAGAATTTTTATGTGATACAATTACTGTAGTAGATTTTATCGTCCCACTCTAATCATGTCAGTTTTGCTGTAGTTTACGGCTCAAATAGAAATGCCTACAATGGGACGCTCCTCTCTTTTCCCCTTCTTGGTTCTCACTCCTTTATGTTTGATAGTGCGGTGTTCATCTCCATTAATCTTTTCCCTACTGTGTTTTTGCAAATAAAAATCTGGTGTTCATTTCTATTCAGGCCCTTTCACTTTTTCTTCCACGAATAAATTATATCATGAGCTACCAGTTGTCTTCAAAAGTCGTACACACATAGAAAATAGTGCCCACTTGTGTGGAAAAGGAGAGAATATGGCACAAGTTTCACAACATGGCCATCCCTTTACTGACAGGATGGACGTGGAGAGCCCTATTGACAGAATCAGCCAACGATAACCCTGGAGGAGCTGTAGATATCCATAGCTCAGGTGGAGGAAGGTATTTACGGGACAAGAGTTCGGTAGGTATACACTTTACAAATCTAGCCATAATTGAGTGAGTGGTGAGAAGAAAGCTGTAAACCAAGTGGAGGATAAAGCAAATGAATAAGAGAAGGTGTTTTGGTCAGATGACAAAAAAAAAAAAAAGTAACATTTTGGGTAACGTTCAAAACACCGTGTGGAACAAGACAAGCACTGCACAATATCCTGAACACATCACCCCAGCATTTAAACATGGTAGTGGTAGCATCATGCCGTGGGGTCGCTTTTCTTCAACCTGGATCGGGAAGCTGGTCAGAGGTGGGAAGAGGGATGGAGCTAAATACAAGGCAATTTGTGAACAAAACCTGTAAGAGGCTGCAAAGGACTTGGAGGGGTGGGGTGGAGTTTCACTTTCAGCAGATCTATCGTAAGGAAGCAGCCAGAGCTACAGCAGGCTGGTTTAGATTTCTGCGTTAGAACGGCCTAGTCAAAGTCCAGAGCAAGATCTGACTGAAAGGACATAACACTGTAACAGCAGCAAAATGTTGTCCTATAAATTAAACGGGGCGAATACAAATGTGAATACACTTCACCATTATTCACTGCTTTGTGTTTGTCTGTCACATAGAATCCCATCAACATACACATAATGTTGTGGTTGCAACATGAGAGAACATAAGAACACAAACAGGATCTGGGTATTAACACTGTTGTAATGCACTGCACCGCCAGTATACGTGTAGCTACCACTACTTCTTCAGGTGGGCGGGAGTTTTTTTTTCATGTGGTGCATAATGAGATAAAGTCCACTCCATGCAGTCTTCTGTCTGGCCTTTATCTAGGCAACAGATTAGCACAGGTGATTTCATTCCTGTGGGTTAAGCTCCAAGCACGGCATCAAGTTGATCAGAGAGGAAGGGATTGGCTGATGCTATCAAGAAAAAGACACTGCGTTGTTCACAGCTGTGACGGAAAGTTTGCAAAATCCTTTTAGAAAATTTTACAGAGCAGCATCATAACTCCAGGATTTTTACAGAAGTTCCCCATGTAAATATAAAGAATAGACGAAGGAGTCGAACAAAAAAAAAGAGGGCCATCGTGTTTAAATCACAAGATCCCATCCTTCGGTCTGAGTGTCGCATCTCATGTTTTGGAAGTGTATTGTGGCTCCAGTATGGAGATTAATGCTCTTCGGGTTAGAAAGGTTGCAAAGTGAGTTAAAAGGAGTTAAAAGAACAATTCATCGAATCTGAGACATATTCCAAAAAAATAAATTCAATATAAAACTTTGGGCCTTTTCCTCCAAAATAGTCAAACAGCAAACTTCAGTAACAGAACATATGTGAAGAATTGCACCATATAGTCTAAAAGTTTGGTAGTAAAAAAACATTTTGAGGACAGATGGGACCAAAATATAAGTTTCTGGTCTAAATAAGCAGTTTTTGTTTGGATAGAAAACACCGCAGCACAGAACCTTGTCCCATGTGAAACATGGGAGTGGTGGTAACACTGGCTGTATACCAGCGATGATTTAAGTCCACCATAGATGGAAAACATTTAAGGTACAATATTCAATTTTAATAACTTAAAAGACAAACTTTAAAGGTCTGAACTTTTTTCAAAAGAAATGGTTTCATGATATTGAGCTGAGGCTGCATCAATATATGGCTGAAAATTCTGCCAAGATAACATTTGGATGCACTGAGGTTTACTTTATTGGTGTTAATATAAAAGTCAATATACCCCTGTATCCTCATGTTATATTAAATTGATTTTAACTGATCTGAAATAGCTCAATCAGTATCTCAAACCCCTGGAAAACTCTCAGTATGCAAACAAAATTTGCTGCCTTAACCCTTATTTTCCAAGAAAGTTGGGAAAAAAAAGTGGATTTTAAGATTCATTTTTATGCTACAATGTAAGTTTTTGTACATAAGTGATTGAGTTGGACTACTTCCCCTGGTTCAGGCTTATCTAAGAGGATCGTTTTACCAAAATTACATAATTTAAAGATGAGTTTATTTCCCTGATTATGATTTTACGATCAGTGTTTGCAGTGTGAGCTTTACTGTCTTTTTCTTTTGTAGTTTGAGCAATACCAACTTATTTGACGCTTTTTTTTTTTACTGCTAGCAGAGAGTTGCGCTGTGAAAATGCCGCATTGTGTTGCACCTGCTGACCTTCATGCATGCTGGACTCTGCCAGCTCTCTGCCTCCCGTTTAAGTTGCACGTGTGCATTGTGAGTGAAAGGAGAAAGGCATCATGTTAGGCACCAAGCCATAGCTGATTATCTCAGATAAATGCGCTGGAGCAAGGCTTTAGGCTTAAGCAGAATTTAAGTTAATGTGGTTTGGTATGTGGCTGTCCATATGTTTGCTTGTATGCTGTCTCTGTGGGAAATTGATTTAGGTGTTGATCTGAGGAAGCGGGTGTCAGGAAAACAAAACTCACCCTATTCAGAAAATTGAAAGTGATCTGTGGGAGTCCAGTCTGCCCGTAACTTGCCACAAAGTCAAATGACCTCAGTTTTAAATTCTGGTTGGATACTTTATATTAGCGAGGTCTGCAGGTTGTTGCGTAATACACAGAATCAGTGAATGGAAGGAGCTGAAAGTCTTGATTTTTCTGCTTGATCAGCTTTGGGGTTTTTTTTGTGGTAGTTTAACCACGTTACAGTAATTCAGCTGTCAAAATAATTTCAAGCGCTCCATCTGTGTGGTCAAACCCTATGAAACGATTTACAATTAGTTTTCTTGCTGAAAAAAACAAAAAACATGTTTCATGGCTCTCTAAATGTATTTTCATGCTAACACATGAGGCTGGAAGGCAAAATAATGATATACAGTATGTTTTTTCGTTTGGCCCAGAATGTAAGAGAAAAAAAGTTGCGACTGTGGCTAATTGTGTTAAACATCCAAAGTGGAACGTTTGTAGAGTGGACTCTGTGTTGTGCCGTTGTCCTGCCTTGGTTTGTTTCTTCCCTTGAGCCCAAAATGATCCATAATCCTTTGGAAAAGTGTTTTAAAGGGGAGGCTTTTTTGGTGGGTGAGAAGAAAATAAATTAAACTCAAGTTTTATTTATATAGCGCCAATTCACAACACGTCATCTCAAGGCACTTGAGTCAAATACAATCAAATCATCCAGACAGATTGGTCAAAAAGTTTCCTATCTAAGGAAACCCAGCAGATTGCATTGAGTCTTGAAAAACAGCACTCACTCCTCTTGAAAGAGGATGCATGAAGCGACAGTGGAGAGGAAAACTCCCCTCTAACGGGAAGGAAAACCTCCAGCAGAACCAGGCTCAGTGTGAACGACTATCTGCCTCAGGGTTAGAGAAGACAGAGCAGAGACACAAAAAGCACAGAGGCACACACTGACCCAGGAATCCTTTCTATGTTATGTGGTGATGATCTGGCCCTCTGGATGGTGTCACAGCTAATAGAACACCAGACCAGGCATACCTACTATGAGGAGCGAAAAAAACAGAGAGAACGAAAAGTTAAAAGCTGAAATCTTCCCTCTTCAGCAATTTTCTCTGCCAATGCTCACCCTCTTTAACTGCAAAGCAGGGTGAATAAACGGCATCTTTTTCTGTGCTACCAATAAGTGGTAAAACGTCAATTTGATATGTGGCAGTTAATGCGTGCCGTTGGCTAAATGAGGCCCAACTTGTTATTAGCGATGTGAAACCCTCTATGCCAGCATTTGTGCACAGCCAAATTGGAATCAAAACCCGGGTGCCTCTGACTTTCCCAGTGGAAACTTCAGCGAGCATTGTTGTCCATTTTGCTCCTGGGAATTCTGAAAATGTGACTTCAGAGCGCAAAGGCCAACATACCTTTTGGTGTCTATTGGAAGCACTTTGCCTTCTCTTAGTGGTCAGTTACATCCAATTCTAATTATGTCTAATTTTGCTAATTTACTGACTAAATAACTAGATGTACAGTCAGTTATATTCAGTAAATTAGAGTATTATGAAAAAGTCAATTGTATAGTAACCCACTTAACTAGGGTACACACATTATATAGATGAATTACTCAGACTGGTGTTTTAAAGCCCTTATTTCTGTTAATAACGATGATTTTGTGCTTACATATAATAAAAAACATTTAAGATTAGACTCAAACTGATAAAAAATGCATTTTAATGCGGTAATGTAGGTTTAGTGAAAAGTATGTTAAATACTTGCCTAAAAGTTGTTATTTTCAAAAGGTACTTTTAATCTAACAAATGAGGCTCACTTGAATCCATGTTCTAATTTATTGAATATGACTACATCTTTAATATGTGCTGGATTTAAAATTAACTTTTTCCTGTAGTTCATAATCTATTTAAAACAAGAATGCTTTAAACAAATGTTTGTTTCGTAGTTGATGGAATGGAAAACCTTTTAACGAATACACCCTAAAAGAGAAGCTGATGTATTTGCGTGTCTGACAAATTGTAATCTAAACTCCCACGCTGACAGTTTTAACCTGTTAAAAAGGCACACCACGTCACTCACATCCACCTGCCCCGGCGGCTTAGAGCGCTGCTGATTGGCTTAGAGGACAGCCAATCAGCTGTCCGATGGAGCGGCCGCTCTGGACACAAGCAGCTCGCGGTCAGGCTCAGCAGTCAGTCGGGACCATAAAGGCAGCGAGAGAGCAGCTCGCTCAGAAGTGACGGACAGAGACAGGAAGACAGGCGGGCGATGAGCGGTGCTGAGCCGGCGACACGGCAGAGGAGAGGGCAGTAGATGGAGAGAGAAAGTTTCCAGGCAGGGACACTGTAAGGGCAGGCGTAGCTTAGGTGGGGGAAAGTGTTCAATAAACAGAACATTTCTTATACTGTTTTTTATTTTATTCGGGGTATGGTAGCAGAGCGCACATGGATTTAGTCGACCTCTACCTTCCCGAGTGTTTCAGCTACCACTCTGACACCGAGTAAGTACCTTTTCATTACACGCTGATCCCACAGAGCTTTAAAGTCTCGGTTTGGGGCTGTAAGTATGGAACATGTTAAGTTGATATCAATACAGTTTAATTAATTTAAAATATTTGTTAAATCTATTTTTTTAAGTTGCTTATTAAAAACGCTTAGTTATCAGGTGACTTTCAGGTGGTTAATCATCTTAAAGGAGACTGTTCAATTAATAAAGGCTCAATAAAGTCGCTTTGTTTATTTATGAAGAGTATGTTTTGCGCGAAATAAAGTTCCTCTCAATGCAAAGACTGAAAATAGTAAAATCACATTCAGATTTTTATACTTCCTGAATTCCATTACCTGTGTGATGTAATGTTTCTTAACAATTTGGTATCTTGTAGTTTACTAAAGACACAATGAGATTAGTTTGGCATCAGAGGTACAAGAAAACTAAGCAGTTGTTTAGCACCTTATACTGCAAAGATATTTTGCAATTTTATTTAAAAAAATTTCTTTATTCATTTTGCTGTCACATTGCAATCTGAATATCGCACCTGCAATAGTTACAAATTTAAGTATTTCATATCCAAATTGGTAAGATTTGGCATGTTTGGATATATGACTCTGGCTGCTAGAGGGCAGCGAAGGGCTTCCAATACGATCCTTAGTATGTGTTGAATATGCATCAACAGGTATTACTGGAATGTAAACACCAACTGGGCCTTGTGGCAGTTTGTAGCAAATTTGCAACAATAGCCTAAAAGGTCTGTACACCAGTATGGGGGCATTATATTTGACGTGAAAGTCAGGTTTACGAATATTAGCGTAACAAATACAAACTGAGTTATTCTGTTAGTAACCTTTGACCAGTTGATGCATCAGTCAACTGGTCAAAGGTTGAAATTGTCATATTTTCTCTCTATAGGCTCTAATTGGTCAAATGTTTCAAAATCACATTTTATTCTTTTAAAAATTAGCAAACCTTAAAATTTTTGGTTTATGAATAGACCGGCCAAATGCGATGCTCTTTTCTTAAAGTTTATTAACAATCAGATCAACTTGCCCATACTTTAGAATAGACAATATGATGATTTATAGCCTGTAGAGCTGGAGCAAGGCATAAGCAAACAAAGCAGTCGCTTAGGGTCCCTGCATTAGCTTGGGCGACTCAAAAGTTGGAGAATAAGAACTAGTCAACTTTACAAATATAAGAGTAAGAAATCTGTATCAGTAAAACAAAAGGAGCAACTGTTTTAGTAATAGAGATGCATGACTTAGGTAGCCAATACTGAAATTTGGCTCTGATTGATCAAATATTTCTAAAATATTGGACCTTCTTTTCTAATCATTCAATGCATCAAAAGTAAGGACTCCTGCCATTTCGGTTGATAAACACAACAACCAATGTTTTCCCTTTTTTGAGTTGAATATAAGCCGAAACACTTGAATCCCTCCAATACGTCCGATGTAACGGAAAATCGTGTCGTTGCAGTCAGATCTGGTCGAAGACAATGGGGCTTGTGGTTTTCTGCAGCTCTGCTACATAGCTCTGACCAACATATAGATCTTTGCTCTATTTTGGTCGGAACTACCCAGCATTTTGACGGGAAATCCACGAGTCAGACAGGAAGAGAGACACTCTGGCAAAGTAAAACACGTCCGCTTTGGGCAAAATACAAAATAAAATCTCCAAACCTTTGCAAGGTGAACGTAGCGCAATTTCCGGCCAGGTTCGTCCCCATGTAGGTCCATCTTGGGAAAACACAACAAAGCTCAATAAATAATCAGCAAAACATTTCAATACACTGTGTACTTACCCACGGTGGGAGCTCAGAAGTACAGCAAACAGACAGGAACATTAAACGGCGATCCTTTGAGCTCGTTCGAGCAGCAGCTGCAGCTTTACGTTTACTGCCCGGCTTGTTTATGCTGGCAGAACTTTGGGAATTTGCGGTACATACTCTGGCATGAATACCCGATCTCGCGAGTCAGGTGGTCCGTAGAACTAGCCTCTACGCAGTCAGTAGGTGAGAAAAAAAATCTGTAGGGATCCGAACATCAGGTGGGACGGACTGGATGGTTTGGTGTGTTTCAGCCTTAACAATCACATAAAAATGCATGTCCTTTGCTGAAGACATGATAACGATTGGTGAGTCAAGCCACATACAAACTAGTCAGCTGCTTAGGGTCCCCTACCAGCAGGGGCCCTGCAGGAGAAACTCTCTTGATAATAGAGTTGCTCCAAACAAACAGCCAGAGATCGAGGTCTGTCAGTTTTCTCTAATCGGCATTCGATCAATATTAAGAAATCGGATTGCTTTTCTTTTTCATTCAATGCTTCAAAACAAATAACTCCCATTGGATTTTGTTTCTAACTTCACCACCCAAGTGTGGTGCACTTTTCACAGTTTGATATGAATCAGAAGAAGGTTAGGGACATGCTATGTTAGATGTATAAATGGGGATAATCTTGTGATTCCATATCGCCTCCTCGATCAAAGCTCCTGCCATAGATTTATTTCCCTCTGTTATATGTGTTAAACCACTTATGATTAAAAAAAAAATCTGACTGGATCAAAACCAGAAATGGCAGGTCAGACCTGAAAATAAACCAAAGGTTCCTGTTTTAATTAGAAGTGGTCATCCTCTGCTTAGCCGGTATTTTCTAAACTCTAAAAGACTAAAAGTTTCTCTGAACCAAGCCATCAAAAGCCTTTAAAAAAATTCTTTCATAAAGATTAAAACTGTTATACTACTCGCTAATGATACGTTACGCAACACAAATTGAGCCAAACTGGCAGTTAATGCACTTTTTTGGCTTAATCTTATTTAATTTTAGTTGTAAACCATAATATTGATTAAAAGATATATATATACACGTGTGTGTGTGTCAAACTTCCTATCTCAATATTGTTGTTGAATGTATGCTCACTCACAGTGTAGCTGCCACTAGCCTTAACATTTCAGCCACAAATATCCATGTCAAGTGTGGACAAAATGGTCGGGGAAAGTCGGTCCTGTCAGAAGAATTCATGGTACTTAAAATATAAAAGTCTTTGTGATTGCACTGGCATCGCAATTGAGGTTTCATATATTGTGCAGCTCCAATTTATTTGTATCGATTACCGTTTCTGAGACAGAGTCACTTCACTTTTCCTGCTCAGTTCTTTGCTAGCAGCAGATTTTAATAGAGAAAAACTGTTTTGGGGAAAAAGCTGTTCGATGCAGCTGTTCAATTACCCGCCACAGACTTTCCGTTTTGATTGTCCATATTTTCTGTTATAATTTAAAAAGGCGGGGGGGGGGGGTCTATTATCATCACTGTTCCGTTTTTATCAGCCGTGGCGTAATCGCTCTGCGGATTTCGGCAGCGAACGTTTTCCCGATTGAAATTAACCTTCCGCCGGCAGTAGAGAAGAAAAGACAATTAGAAGAAAGACGGAGGGAGACGGCGAGACATGTGGACGCACAGGTCGGCTGATTGCATGTGACACAAGCAATCAGATAAAGAAACCGGGAGGAGGGCGGTGACAGCTGCAGCCCCCCCCCCCCCCCCCCCCCCCCCATCCCACCTACATTTCTCACCAGAGCCCACGGGTGAGGATCCAGCCTCAAGTGCCTCATCTCGTGGATTCATCCAAAGCCTGTGTAAGGCTCTTAGAGTTGGCTGAGGGTGTCGCTGATCCCCGCTCGTCTCTGGATCATTGGAGGGACAAAAAAAAAACCCCACTACTGAGACCCCGGTGACCTAAATCACCTCTCTGTGGATGTGGATGTGGAGACTGAGCTGAACGGATGGGCAACGTTCCTGGACTTCTTAGTTTTTCTCCTTTTCATTTGGAAATCTTTTCTTTATATATCTTGGTAACTTCCCTCAAACTCTCCCTTTTTCTCCTCCAGTGGCCCACGGTCTGTATTATAGCGGTGCTCATTAGACAGAAAGTGTTGCCTTCTCTTTTTTCCCCTCAACTCCCCTTCCCTCCCAGGTTAATGAGCCACAGGACAGCCCCCTCTCTTTCTGTCCAGCCTCCTCACACTCCCTCTCCTTGCCTGCATCTCTTTTCATTTCACGCCGCATTCTATCCTTTGTTACCAGGGTGCAGTTAGTGTTGTTTTAGATGGCGGCGCACAAACGGGAGGATAACTCAGAGCGGCCATCGAGACTCCCGCTGATTTACTCGTTTTGTGCTGGGCTGCTGAAGCTGCAGCGTTGATGGGTTATGTGGCGCTGTAAAATTAGTAATCCGCCAAAGTGATCGACCGTTTCATTATGAAAGCAAAGCATTAACACAAACCCCTGTGATGCATTCCAGTGGGAGAGCTTAAAGTATGAACTCGTCACACTCTCTCACATGCACGTAGACCTGTGATGGACAGCCGACTGCAGATTCTTGTTCTCTGTGCTGGCTTTTATGGTCTTCAAAGTGAATTGGGAATTGCAAAGGGAGGCTTGATGGAGGAAAATGAACCAGGGTCTTGTAACCGGAAGCCTGGACATAGGGCAATGAGACGCTGTTTGAAAAATTAGACGAGTAAACCTTCCCCAAATGATGTTCTTTCCTTCCCTCACAGGTACCCAGATTAAATCCTCCACCCTACCTGCTCAGTAATAAGAGGCTGCTAATTTCAAAGATGAAAAAAATGTTGGAATCCATCAAGTCTTCTCTACTGTAACTGTGTGCAACCCCCCCCCCCCCCACAATTAAGAAACCAACAAAAAACAGCAACTTATGCTGAGTTTGAAGCATGCAGATCCTTTCTATGTTTGCAAAGAGAAAGAACTGCTTCTGGCATCATAAATGACTCGTTAGAATTGCGTTGGCCGCTTCCGATCTTCGGTTCTTGTAAATCTTTCGGCTATGGATACAGATTTGTTTTCCAAACTGTCTTGGCATGAGCGGTCTATGATTTTATTTTATTTTTATATTTGGAGCAGAGGCGCCACAGGTGTGACAGAGCAGTTGCTGTAGAAGAAAGTTTTGCTATTCAATTTAATTCAGTTCAATTTATTTATGTACCGCCAATTCACTGCACGCCATCTCAAAGCACTTTGCAAAGTCAGTGCAATCAAATCATACAGACAGTTTAACTAAAAGTTTTCTATCTAAGGAAGCTCAGGGGATTCCATCGAGTCATCGACTTGCAGCAATCACTGCTCCTGAAAGATTGCGTAGCAACAGTGGACAGTCCCTTGCCACGTGTCGTTGACTTTGCAGCAATCTCTCATACTGTGCATGCAAGCAGTGACAGTGGAGAGGAAGACTCCTCTTTAACAGGAAGCAACCTCCAGCAGAACCAGGCCCAGCGTGAACGGTCTGGTTCTGCTGGAGGCAAAAGTATTAAGGACCTTTACACGTTACCAGCAGTAGCTGATCTCACAGCTAGCATTTCAAAAACAGCAGTCTCTGCTTACTCCTAAAGAACGTCAACAGTCACTTAACTCTTTAGATTTGCTAAAAGCTGCTACTCTGTAAAGAGCAGAACGGCAGGAAGGTATATTATTCTGTAAAGAGAGATACTAATTAGGGCTAGGCGATATGGCTTAAAAATAAAATCTCTGATTTTATTATACCAAGTCCAATTAATACCATCCTCTCCATTTTGTTTTACAAAAACCAACTAAAGAAATAATTTCAAAAAACGTGTTTATGTCTAGCATTTCGTCTGGGAGTTGACCTGAATTCAAAGTGCAACTAAATACAAGTTGTGAAACATGCTTGTAAAACAAGATGGCAGCCCTGCCGTTGTAAACAATGAAAATAAAACAAAATATTAGCTGCTAGTGGTATTACATAATGAGCTAAGAACAGGCTTCACTTACCTTGTGTAACTTCAAACTAACTTAAAAAAAGAAGTAAATGAGCAAATTAAAGTGTCTTGTAAAGTTTCCACTTTACAATATTTTGACAGTAGGTTTTCCTAAACATATATTCAGGATTGCATGCTATTCTGTTCGTGAAAGCCCAGCGGGTGCATTGACAAAATAAAATCCTGATTTTTCCAAAAATTAAATCTGAAAAAATTGTAAATGCGAATTAATCAATTAAATTGATTAATTGCCCAGCCCTATTACTAATGCTATTACTAAAAGGATTAAAAAACTATGAGTGGATGTTCTGTGTTTTTGCTTAGGACTGCATATCAAAACAACAAATGCATATTATACATAAAAAATATTTTAACGCAAGGAATAAGATCATGTCATTTAATTTAGTTAAAAATTTTTGTGTACATGCTGCACAAACTTGCATTGTCACTCAAAGCAATCATACTGTGAGCATTTACATTTTATTATTTGTACACAAACATATCTGACATAAAGAGAAAAAGTCAGCCTCATGGCTCCTGGCAGCTGTTGAAATCCGCTCTTCCCTGTTAGAAACGGTCGCAGTGATTTTTGCTGCCGTGGTCGTTGGGTTTTCCTGTAAATATGCTCATTGTGTCCACTTAAGCAAGGCCGATTCTTATCACGCATTTTTGCGTCTGTTTTCGTGGCCCCATAGAGGCGTCAGTAGCGCGTGGCCATGGTTTGCTCAGTGAGTGGTTTAAAGCAGCCAGCCTCTTTGCCTACCAAATAGCTGGTGATGGGTGGACTCATTTACATGGCAGGAAACAGATCGCCTTGGACATCCACCTCGCCGGGCCGAGAGTGCAGACTGAGACACGTACAGCTGCGTGAATATTGTGTGTATGTGTGTTCATGCCAGACAAAAGGGGGACCTGCAGTCCCTTTTTAGAGTTGGCCTGGCGACAAACAGTTGCGTGCAACTATGCGTCGGGGGCGTTTATGGAGACATGTGTGTGCACGGCGCTGCGACGTGTGAAGCGATTGCAGGAATCTACATGTGAAGAGAAAAAAGGGGAGAGGAGCTAAGCTCCTTATTTTTACAGCCGGGCACAAAAGCGTGATGCCACCGCTGGAGTATGCGTATGTGTTTAGGATGTGTGAGAGCAGGGTGCATGCTGCACACTTCAGCTGGTTTCCTCCCCAGCTTGGTGACAGAGAGTCTGCTGTGGTCACTTCTTCACTTATTAATAGGTCCCTGGCACATGATTTAACATGCAGGCCTGCTGGCCATCTTTTAATATTTAGGTATTCATCTATTATCTATACCGGCTTATCTGTGCAGGGTTGCGCGTGGTGGGTTTGTGCCTATCTCCAGCGGTCAGTGGGCAAGAGGCGGGGGTCGCCAGTCCATCAAAGGGCAACACAAACAACCCAGCACGCACACACTCACACATCAGGGCAGTTTAGAGGGCTGTGGTAGGAAGCAGATTACCTGGAGCGAACCCACGCATGTACAGGGAGAAGATGCAAACTCCATGCAGCAACTGTGCCGCTGGGCATTATTTAAAGTTTCCATGATAGAAGCAGTGACATGTTGGCTTTTTTATCATTTTGGAAATTTAAAGGGCAAGTTCTGATGATTCTGAAAGCACTTATAAGGCTTTTTATTTAAATTGTTTTCTTTTAGTAGAAGTCCTTAACACGCTAATACATTTGTAAGAGAATATTGGAGAATAAAAATGCATACCCTGCATTTCAATTGAATTTTCTTTATAGTGCCAAGTCATGAAACATGTCATCTCAAGGCACTTTCCAAAGTCAAATTTAATCAGATTATACAGATTGGGTCAGATTACAGATTGGTCAAAAAAAAAAAAAATCCTATCTAAGGGAACCCAGTTGATTGCATCAAGTCTTGACAAGCAGCATTCACTCAAAATGACTTAACAAGTCAAATGTAGAACTTGCAAACTGATTAATTTTTTTAATAATTCTATTTATTTTAGTGATAATGTTTTTAAATAGTTGGCAAATCTGCTAGAATCAGGATTAATTAAAGACATATTTTAGAGAGGCTAAACTGTAGGCATATAACATTTTGAGCTAGAGTTTTAGAAACCTGTACACAAGTTAAAAAACAAACTGGTCTGCAGTGACTTCATAAATCAAGACAATGCACTCAACATTAATTGAAGTGCAGCTCTCACAGGTAGGTGAACGACAGGTTCAAGGAGTGTGAGAATAAACTCTGATGATGAAAATAAACGTTAGCTACAGGTTGCTGGGGCTTGTTTCCAATGAGACTGAATAGATGCAGAGAAGACCGATAGAAGACCATATAAACTGAAATACAAAGATGCATAACCTTTTTTCCCCTCACTGACTGAGATGCATTCAGAATAAACGTTCATCGATCTACAAAGTCAGAACTTCACATTTCCTTGTATTTAGTAGTATGGCCTTTTAACCCACAAGCTCCTCACAGCAGTTTGCTGGGAGTTTGGACCATTCGGTTGAACATTATATCGCAAATTTATTGTTATCGTAATAGCACATATTGCAAAGAACTGCCTGGAGTGCAATAAGTGTTAGCTAATTATTTAAGCACCGTGCATTCACCCTTGTATGATAAAAAGCTACGGCTAAGTTGTTTCATTGCCAAAGTGTCACAGGTTGGGCAGAGGAAACCTTTTCATTAAAGCCTTGTGTTTGAGATGGAGTGGCGACTGTTACTACGGTACCCATTATCTGGGGTCTATGTTTGCTACGATCCTGAAGCAGAAAGACATTAACGCTTTTTGTTTTTTTAAAGCAATGTGGTTATCGCCACATTTACTAATATCATCGCATATCATAACTTTCCCTAACGGCTAACGGCTGTAAATGTGTCCGTTTTGTAAGGCTGCCTTCCTCACACGCACCTTTTCAGCTGACTCCACAAATCTCCAATGAGACTGAGACCAGGGCTCAGCAGTAGCCACTTCATACCGTTGACTTTTTTGTAACTAATCTAATTTCGGGCCGATGTCTTGGGATGTTGATTTAATATTTCCACGTAATGTTCTTACCTCACAATCTATTTTGCGAAGCGCACCAGTTCCTCCAGCAGCAAAACACCCCCAAACATCATGATGCTGCAGGAACGGTGTTCTCAGGCTTGCAAGCTTCCCCCATTTCCTCCAAACACTTTGATTTTAATGTCATCAGAACACCAGACCACGAGTGTGCATTTAGAAACTATAACCTTCCTAACTTCTTGGATAAAGGGCTTCTTCTTCCCGGAGTGGGCTTTCATGTTCATACTTCCATGAAAGTGTCTGAACAGACGAAGGTGGCACCTTCAGGCATCTGGAAATTGTAACCAAGGATGAACCGAACAAGCGAAGGCGCTCGATTCTCTTGCTGTTATCTGGGCTGATTTGGTTCATTTCCCTATGATGTCACGCAAGGAAGCAGTGTGTTAATTTAAATACTCAGAATTAATCAGACGCCTACAAAAACACGATGTCATCAAGGCTTCCCCAAACTGTTTAAAGGCATAGTGATCTCACAATTTGAAGATGTCCATAAAAACAGGAAAATAAAAAAAAAAATGCATATGATTTTATTTCTCAGCATCTTCTCATATTCTCACATTCCTGCATTTCCTACAACTTTTATAATAAGCTCTTAACTTGATTAGCTTAACAAAACAAAGCAAACAAAAAAAAAACTGTGACCGGAACCAAGGCAGAATATCGCTGGTTTGTCTATTTTCCTAGGTTTGCTTAAGCAATCACCTCCTTCAAAAACAAAGTAGTGTAATGCACATCAGCTTTGCATATGTGGTAGAGCCCAAACGGCCGGTGCAGACAACACAGGGGAGGGTGGTTGATGGACCAATAAAAGGATGAGCAAACTTAGACGGGGGAAGCAGTCAAAGCATTTAGGATTGTTGAGATAAAGAGGGAAAACCTCAAAAGAGAGATGCCTCAGAGGCATCCTGATCAGATGGCCAAATCCAGTCGTATGTCTGTCGTACGTCAGCTTAAAAGTACCTTTTGAAAATATGCAGGTGTCAAACAATTCTTTTCATTAAGCCCACGTTTCTCCATTAAGGATGATTGTCTGCTGGTCTGTTTTTATGTTTTAATATTTTCATTAGCTGCAAAAATCCTCATTCAACTGAAATAAAGGCTTGAAAACATCGGTCTTCGTGTGATTCCTCCACTTAATGTGTTTCTGTTAGCTGAAATAAATGAACTTTTCAATAATATTCAAATTTATCTGCTGGGTCTGTACAGATATAATACAGCTGAGCTTTTTTTTGTATAGTAATCTATTGTGTGCGGTTTGAGAAAACCACAATAAGTTCAAACTTTAAAAAAACAGTAAAGTTTTTTTTTTTTTTTTTGTATTTTCTTGAAATGTGTCATTGAGATTCAATTGGGATACATCATTCATGCTAATGGTGATGGACGGTAAACTTTTGACCTTATATTACTGTAAGTACGGGGCTCATATGTTCTGCTGCCCGTCTTCTCTAGGCTTCCAGGCAGAATGTCCGTGAGGGGCTTGGACCCCGCCTGTCCCACATCCATAAAGCGTGAGCCCTCCAGCCCTAGCCCCAGCTCTCAGGGCGATGTCAGCCCAGCTCAGCCCAGTCCAGGTAGCTCCTCATCAGACACGAACTCCAGTTACTGTCCCCTCACCAAGGGCCTCAATCACAACAACGGGCTGGAGTCACCAAGCCTCTGTGGTCACACAGCAGGCTTGGCCAATAATGGCGGAGCAAACAGGTTGGCTTTTGAATCTGCGTCAGCCTCTTTCACGTCTTATGATACCAGCACCGTCTGAGCACATTTTCCCTCACCTCTCTGCTTTCATTCAGGAGGTTTGGGGAGGACGAAGGCCAAGTGAAGTGTGAGTTCATGCTGGGCACCGTGGCAAAGCGGGTGTGTCTGGTGTGCGGTGACGTGGCCTCTGGCTACCACTACGGTGTGGCTTCCTGTGAGGCTTGCAAAGCCTTTTTCAAGAGGACCATCCAGGGTAAGTGACAAAAAAAAAAAAACAGCAAAAAAAAATGCATGCACAGAAAGATGCTCGGTTTATTGTGCATGAATGGTGATTCTTTCTTATAAACCTGTTTTACGAGCAGCACGGCACAGATGGAGTTATTCCCCAAGCTTTTGTTGTGGTGTAAACAATTCATAGCTTCCGCCCCCAGCTTTGCAAACTGCATAAAAGCTTTAAATAAAGATCTGTTTGCAAACAGCTGATATGTGGTTAAACTTGCAGGGCACCGTGTGTACAGTCAACATGTTGGGGTGTTTGGGGTGTTGAAGCAGCAGATAGCTGAGCTGCTGAGCACCAAAAGTGTGCACTTTGACTTCTCCCCTCGGAGCTGAAAGTCCAAATCCCGCTGTGTGGGTGTTTTAAAGGGATTGTCCCGCTCTGTGTCGGCTCCGGGCCCAGGTCGAGGACCCGGTGTGCCGCGTCTCGTTAAGAGCTCTGGAAGTTGGCTGCCGCAGAAGAGTTCAAAGGGTAGACTTGAGCGGCTTTCAAATCGGACAGGGAGCTCTGATGTCTGGCTCATCAGAAACTTCCTGTCTCTGATGGAGGCTGGCAGCTGAAGATGGCCTGTACTGATTGGATGCCATCAGGCTTAGCCGGCAGCTGTGCCCCAGTTGGATCCATTTTTTTTTTTTTTTTTTTTTACTAGAAACGTCTTTTGAGAACAGCAGCTTTGTGGAATACTCCACATAAATCCCAGTTTCAGTTTGAGTATCACATCATTTACATCCATTTTTCCCCCCCCCTTTGATTATGTTCTCTTTCCCCCTCCAGGTAACATCGAATACAGCTGCCCAGCGTCCAACGAATGTGAAATCACCAAGAGAAGGAGAAAATCCTGCCAAGCATGTCGGTTCCTGAAATGTCTGGCAGTGGGCATGTTGAGAGAAGGTCAGCTGTACATTAAGTTAATTTACTGTTGGCTTTACTGTGAATAGACCTGGTGGGAAAGCGATATATTGGCAGATAAGTCAACTACAGTATAGGCCATCACAGCGTATGTGGGGCAAACACAGCACTGAACAATGAGTAACAGGGCTGTTAACTGTTCAGCCGTGTCAATCTTTGTGGAGTGGAGCATCCAAAATAGCTTCTGGACCTTTGCCAGTTTGTGAAGGTCTGTTAGCAGCACTCCAGCACCTACAGAGATATTCCGAAGGAAGATGTTTGCTAAAACAAAACCGAGGAGACTTTCTCTGATGTAGAAAAACTTGCCTCCACAGCCCCAGTCTTTGGGATTAGTATTCGTGTGAAAAGCGGTACTGAGCTGAGCAAATGATTTGGTGATAAACATGTATAGGTTTTTGCCAGACTGACAGGAAGAACAATCCAGTTTACCCTAAAAAAAAACAGAACAAAGATTATTAAACTGTCAAGCATGGTGGTGGCAGCATCATGCTGTGGGTTAGTTTAGCTACCATTGGGGTGTTTCACGAAATGGATGAAATACTAAAGATTCTTGAACTTCATCTCAAATCAACAGATTGAAACTCGGAATAATAACTAGTTTTGGGATACATAAAGGAGGCAAAAATGAACTTGAGGAACTCAATTAATAATCTTTTAAGTGTGCCAGATTTATTCCAGAAGCTTTTTTATGACTACAAGTTTTTTTTTGCTTTTTTTTTTTTTTAACCTGCTTTCTGCTATGAAACTTTATCACGTCTGGGTAAATATTTGAAATGGGTCTGTTCACATGCCGCAGATAGTCTCCTTTAGTCTGCCTGTGTGCCTGCTGCCTGGTGACATATTGTTGTCCAGATTTAGAAGTGACTCAGAGAGGAAAACATTAGCGGCCTCCTACTTTACTGGCCACTTGTCTCCTGCTGTGTGCAGCTTAGGAGAGTCAGCAAAGTAGAAAGAGGAGATAAAACACCTGAGCGTACAATAGTGAGTGGGTCAATGGTAAGCGGTTTGATCTCAGGACGAATCCCTAATTTACTGATAAAATAAAAGGCCGTCAGTTTATTCTGAGTGACTTTATGTTGCATTGATGTGTGCAAATCAAGATTTGCGCGTGAAAGACCAATTAAAGTAGATAATATAGGAAAATAAAAGCTTAAAGTATCCTACTACTCATCTTTATTTTATCTTACGTATCATGATGTTTAGTTGGGCTCCGTTAGTGCTTTATTTGTTGGCCCGGATGCTGATCTCCAGCTGCTCTTTACAAGACCTGGTTCGCCATGTTTTCTACATGTCAGACATTTCTGTTCCATATATCCGTCCTTTTTGCCCGTTTTCAGTCACTCAGATATCACCTTCAAAGAATGTTTGTGTCAAAGATGGTCCAGTCCAGGTTTTTTAGGTTTCTAGTAATTCCTGATATCTGATTTTAGATATTTTGCAATGCAGATATTTCTGATTCAGTTCACCTCTACCGAAGCATTTAATGTTGTTTTGGTGCTGACGTTGTCTAAGCTAATGTGATTAAACCACACAAGAACTTCTAGCTACACTGCTGTTGTTTTTGCCCATAAGATAAGTTATGTTTTGATTTACAACATTGATAACAAGCATCCAAAAGATCCTTTCATTCCTACAGTTAAATCCTTGTGATCTTGGGCGGTGCTAAATCTGAACAGTCGATTATAGGGAAGGAGGTAGGCACAATAGTCCATTTGCTAAATGCCAAAATAATGTGAATGTCTTCAGCTACTCCACGAAGAAGAAGCCATTACTCCAAAAGAAGCTTTAAAAACTAGATTACAATTTTCAAATGCTCCCAGGGGCTTTAAAAAAAACACGTTGTAGCAACTGTTATTGGAATTTAGTACCGTTATCACAGCTAATTAGCAGAGTACACACAGACATATGTGAAACATCTGTTTACAACTGATGAGATTCCTATATAGTTAGGGTGCTACCATTTTTTGGTCGCTAGCCTAAACCTTCAAAGTAAAACCCTTTGACATATGACCTGCGCCAACACCGGACCACGGAGTCCGGATCATTAGATGGATCACCGTCTCCAGCCTCCTACCAAGTCATTCAGTCTGTCAAAGATGGAGGAAAATGTCCAATACTGACACTGGATCAGATCGGCCCTATTTTGTCTTCATGTGAGGAGTGATGATGTTAAATACAGACATTAAAGTATATATTCACTGCCGACAAAAAACAAAACAAAAGAAAAACAATAAAGTAAATGGATGTAAGTTGAAAGCTAATGTTAGAATGTCCTGAGCGTGCATCATTATTAAACAAAAGGCATGGGTTTATTCTTGGCTGACTTGCTCCTAAGCTTCCCATTTCTGTCAAGGTGTTGGATTTAGCTGAAAATTCAGAAGCTTTGTCTTTTAAAATGCAGATAATAAAAAGTCTACTAGATTAGATGTGTAAAAGCCTATTTCCAAATACATGTGAGCTTCACAGCTACATTAGCCTGTGAATTTTATTATCCGCCTTTGAGGATTTTGAATGGAGTTTTCTTACAACAGCAGCTCCAGAGCTTGATTGCTTTATTGATTTTGGCACAAATCATTTCAGTCTCAAAGGCTGGCATGAATTGGCTTTCCTCAATAGGAGCATACTAACTAGAGTACTTGACCAAAGATATGACCCAAACTGCAGGTTGTAAACCTTTTTATATGGACAAAGTTAAAGCTCAGTTTGTAGCCAACTCCTACCGGCTCAGTTATCCAATGAGAAACACAGTTTTAGTTTTATTTCCAAAGGACATGTTCAACATTTCGTTACTGTCTTTGGTTTTTGTGAACTTTTTGAACATTAGCAAAAACCGATGGAAATCATTGGGAAGATGAGATTACAGCCCCATCTGTTTTAGATTTATTATCTCGTATTTGAACCTTTAATGTGCAGCAGCATCTTCCAGCAGCAGCCTCGTGAGTTATAGATGCTCCCAATTATAGCATATACACGTGTTTGTGTGTATGTTTAAACACCTGACTTAGATCTCAGCTCCATGCTCACGACTCGGCGTGTTTTCCTCAGTGCCATCTTTTTCTGTATTAGCTGCTTTTAATAGGGTAGAGGCATCAACAGCAGCCCTCCTCGTTCGGCCCCCCTCTGCTTTCCCCTCCTGCCTCATAAATTCCTCCAGATGCCTCGTGAGATTCCTGGACCTCCGTGAAATGCGAACTGTCCCTCGTAACTCCTGTCGTAAGCGCCCTCGTAACGAGCTTCACCGTGTCTCGTAATGCCCCTCTTCCCCTGGAGAGGCCGCAGTAAACTGAGACAGGGGGAGCTGTGAGGTTTAATGAGGAGAGTCAGAGCCATATTAAATGAGCAGCTTAAAGACATATAGACCCCAGGCAGGATTTGATTAAGCCCCGTTTAGGTAGCCTTTTCCGCACAAGCTTTCGCTTTTGTTCAGACTGTAGGACCATGTACCGTACCTCGCACAGGTGAGTACACTCTGAGGATCTGAGAAAACGAGTTTGGCCTAGGCTGTAAGAAGATTGCCAACACCCTGAAACTGAGCTGCAGCGCGGTGGCCAAGGCCATACAGCAGTTTAAGAGGACAGGTTCCCATCAGATCGGGCATGGCCAATGCTCCACCAAAGATGCGGAGCGCACGTGCTCAGCATCACATCCAGAAGTTGTCTTTTGGAAATAAATTATGAGTGCTGCCAGCATTGCTGCAGAGGTTGTAGGGGCAGGGGCGGGTCCAGTCTGTCAGCACCTAGACTAGATGCTGCACACTGCATCAAATTGGACTGCATGCCTCTCCTAAAGACGATGCACAAGAAAGCCTGCAAACAGTTGCTGAAGATAAGCTGATGAGAACAGACTTATTTGTCAGGGGTGTGTGAAGGCAACCAGGAGTACAAAGACAAAGTGTGTCTTGCTTGCAGTCAAGCATGGTGGTGGGAGTGTCATGGTTCATGGCTGACTTCAGGTGGCTGGAAATTTTGTGAACATAGCTAATCGTTCACTGCAGTTACAGCAGCAGGTGTTTTGAGCCATCCAGAAGCTTGACAGAACCTGACATGTCTGCTCATTCCTTGTGGGAGAATTGCTCCGTCTTATTCGTATTGGAAGGAGAGCATCTGCAAACATTAATTTTCAAGAAACCACAGATTCTCAGTTGGATTCAGGTCTGGGCCTTGACTCGGCCATCCTTACACATGAATATACTTTGAGTGAAACCGTTCTATCGTGGGATGTTTAGGGCTGATGTCTTTCTGGACGGGCAACCTCTGCTCCATCCGCATCCCCGCATTATGATGCTGCCACCACCATGTATTGCAGTGGTGATTATGCTGCCACCGCGAATTACAAGCAGTGTTGATTCTTTGCCACACGTAGCACTTTGTATATAGGCACAAACATTCAGATTTAGTCTCATCTGACCATAGCACCTTCATCCAGTTAGCCTCTGCAAGGACGTCCATGTCTCCGTTTTTGGATGATGGTGTGAACGGTGCTCTGAGACGTCCACAGTGTGATATTGTTTTATAACCCAACCCTGCTTTAAACCTTTTTCACAACTTAGTCTCTGATCTCTTTAGGGTGTCTCTTGTTCTTTATAACGATGTTTGTTCACTAATATTCTCTTCTAAACCTCTGATGCCTTCACAGAACGGCTGGATTTACACTGAGGTTGAATTAAACAGAGCTGGCGACCTCTGAAGGCGGTGGTTGGTCCTGGATTTTAATTGTTATCAGAGAAAATGTTTAGATTTTTATTTGTAAAAATAAAAGAAATTAGAAGTCATATTTTTTTCCTTTCCCTTCATCAGTTTGAATTAAAATCCCCCCAAAAATGTTTGGAAGCAAAATTTAAAAAAAGTTCACTGCATTTGAAAATTTTTGCACTGGGTATGTGTGGTTGCATCTGAGACGCGTGGGATTGTTTGTTTGTGGTGAGGACATGGAGGCAGTTGTAATGGAGGTGGAGAACAGGCTAAACTGGATGAGTGGATGCTGTGGAGCCTTTCTCTGGACCTGTAAAGCCTCCCGTGTGGAAATGCTGTAAGGACAGCTGTGTGATGAATGACGCTGTCTTTATCGAACGCGGACGGGCTGTCCAGAAGAACAGTGAGGTTGTGTGTGTGTGTGTGTGTGTGTGTGTGTCTTTTGTTATCCACCAGGGCTATTCTTGGCCTTTTAGTTGTCAGCACATTCCACTATGAAACATTATACTTAGTTTTGACATCATCTTCTGTCACAGCAGAACACAAACCAACACATAAATAAAACTTAGTTTGTAAATTAACTATCATGCAAATATGAAACAGTTTTGAAGCCAATCCATGTTAAATTTTTAGCTTCCAATTCCTTTATATCCAAATGTAGCCAAATAGTTATTCTACAATAAAGAGCTTGTCCTATTGCTGTAGCATGTTCGCCATCTGCGCTCTAAAGGCTTCATCTTAGTCAGAGAGCAGTTATGAGTCTCGTGTTACAAATTCACTCCAACCTTTTGCCTATAGCATAAACACAATTTATACTGAAGATGAGGAAACTAGACAGTCCTTGTTATATTCTTACAAAGATGCTCCTTTGACGCTTCAGGAATACTGATTTATTTAACTAAAAATGTCCCAGCAGGAAAAAATGAGAAAAGCAAGTGGGCATAAACGGCTCAAAGGCGCCCTATGGCGGAAAAATAAAAAAACAACAACATTTAAATGCCTTTATTTTACATGGAAATTCACGTGAAAACAACTTTGATCAAAGCACAGCTCCCAAACTTGGTCTTCATCAGGGTCATTGCCTGCTGAGGTAATCACTGGCTTTCTGGCTGGCTGGACAGACTGTCCTCCACCAATCAGAGCAGTCAGCAGTCCTCATAGGGGGAAAAAATAAATCCCATAAAATAAATATAAGAGAATAATGGACAAAACAGTCCTTTTTTGTAAAGTGTTTTGGAGCTGAATTGGAGCTATATGAACAAACTCAATTGAGTTAAAGTAAACAGCATTTGACTACACTGAGCCTTATACATATGAGGTAAATCTCTACTGTGTAGGTTTTAAAAACATTAAAGCTTATGATGAGTATTGCATGTGATTTAGTGACTCACAATGAGGACGTGACATACTGCAACCAAAGACATTTTTCTGTATACACTTTTGATTTTTCAAGTGTGTATCAGAAACAATAAGAGGCACCCATAATACAAAATATATAAATACTGACTAAAAGTCTCTGTCTAGATCCGGTGTGTGGTTTGTTCTGGGAAAAATGGCAGCGCACCTTGCTTATTCAAGTTGTCAAACTATTTACACAACTTCTTTCAATGAAAACATTGTTATAATGTCTAGGTAACACATATGTGTCTCTTAATCCCAAGAATTACACTTAATTATTGGTTTCTGTATTGAGGTTTCCAGTTATATGATGTCAGGGCGGTAAGTGATGAATAGTCAGGGCTACTTTCTATTTTGGTTTCACTGCAGGCTGTGATGGATACAATATGTGTTAATCACTGCTTATTGGCATAACCAACAACAGAACAACTACAGTCAAGTACTATTTGTTTTTAGAATAAATCATTTCTTTCTCAAAAACGTTTTTTGTTCAAACACCAGTCTTTAGCATTTTTCCTGCTTCATACCTGAAAGTACGTTCAGATTGTAAGGCCTCTCTCAGATGCAAAAGTTCAGTGTACTATATGTTCTTGTTTAAAGTAAGAGGGTTTATTTAGCGTCGGCTGGATCCGTCTAATTTGGCAAAAGCTTAAATGTAACAACTGTTTGCATATAAAAGTCTTATCCTCCTCCTCTAAAATTCAAAGACTTTAAATCCTTTTTATGGTCCTGTTTGGCACAGTTGACTTGCAAATAGCTTCTATGCCTACTTTGTCTTCTTGTCCTTCTGAGGGGGAAAAACTAGCTGGAGGTAACGTTTTTCACTGATTTCTGGTCAAGTTGCCACTTGCCAATTGGTAATCTGCTTTTGCACAGATTACCAATTGGCATACACTCACCGGCCACTTTATTAGGTACACCTGTCCAACTGCTCGTTAACACTTAATTTCTAAGCAGCCAATCACATGGCGGCAACTCAGTGCATTTAGGCATGTAGACATGGTCAAGAGAATCTCCTGCAGTTCAAACCGAGCATCAGTATGGGGAAGAAAGGTGACTTTGAACGTGACATGATTGTTGGTGCCAGAAGGGCTGGTCTGAGTATTTCAGAAACTGCTAATCTACTGGGATTTTCACGCACAACCATCTCTAGGGTTTACAGAGAATGGTCCGAAAAAGAAAAAACATCCAGTGAGCGGCAGTTCTGTGGGCGGAAATGCCTTGTTGATGCCAGAGGTCAGAGGAGAATGGCCAGACTGGTTCGAGCTGATAGAAGGGCAACAGTGACTCAAATAACCACCCGTTACAACCAAGGTGGGCAGAAGAGCATCTCTGAACGCACAGTACGTCGAACTTTAAGGCAGATGGGCTACAGCAGCAGAAGACCACATCGGGTGCCACTCCTTTCAGCTAAGAACAGGAAACTGAGGCTACAATTTGCACAAGCTCATCGAAATTGGACAATAGAAGATTGGAAAAACGTTGCCTGGTCTGATGAGTCTCGATTTCTGCTGCGACAGTCGGATGGTAGGGTCAGAATTTGGCGTCTACAACATGAAAGCGTGGATCCATCCTGCCTTGTATCAACGGTTCAGGCTGGTGGTGGTGGTGTCATGGTGTGGGGAATATTTTCTTGGCACTCTTTGGGCCCCTTGGTACCAATTGAGCATCGTTGCAACGCCACAGCCTACCTGAGTATTGTTGCTGACCATGTCCATCCCTTTATGACCACAATGTACCCAACCCATGATGGCTACTTTCAGCAGGATAATGCGCCATGTCATAAAGCTGGAATCATCTCAGACTGGTTTCTTGAACATAACAATGAGTTCGCTGTACTCAAATGGCCTCCACAGTCACCAGATCTCAATCCAATAGAGCATCTTTGGGATGTGGTGGAACGGGAGATTCGCATCATGGATGTGTAGCCGACAAATCTGCGGCAACTGTGTGATGCCATCATGTCAATATGGACCAAACTCCCTGAGGAATGCTTCCAGCACCTTGTTGAATCTATGCCACGAAGAATTGAGGCAGTTCTGAAGGCAAAAGGGGGTCCAACCCGTTACTAGCATGGGGTACCTAATAAAGTGGCCGGTGAGTGTATAAATACATGAAGCCATGTACTTATATGTACTTACACTGCATATAAGTCTATTTCTCGAGGCAGTGAGATTTTTCTGCATATTAAATATTCATATAAATGTTAAAATCTTACATATCATTTTATTTAATGACATATTATTTAGTGCCAGAGGGTGGGACAGATGTTCGCACTGTTTTCAGGATGTCCCTGGGTTGAAATTACGGCCAGGTCCTTTATGTGTGGACCTTGTGGGGCAGCACAGATGTGCCACCAAATTCCCATTTAGTGTGTCTGATCAGGTGGTCCTTGAGGCTAGGGCTGAGCTATAGAACAATAACAATATATATTGTGATAGACACCAGAGCAATATCAATATGTCCGATAGAATGATCCAGAACTGCGCGGCATTCTGGGGGATGTAGGCAGAGGAAAGGATTTAGCCTCTCAACCTCTCATGGCCAAGCTAAGCAAGGTTGGTGATAGGGCTGACCTCTTTCTAAAGGTTATGTTTAAATAGGGTTACAATTTAATTTCAGCCTTTTTCCCTGGTCTTTATTTCAAATAGGTAAATAAATCAATAATTATCTATTGACTGAAGTGACAGGCATATATCGTATTCAGCCATATTGCACAACGCTACTCAAGGCCCTCTTTAGTGGCTGAACTGAATCAAAAATAAAAAAAGCAGTTTTATAATTTTTCTTTGTGTTTTTGTATGCAATATACAGACTTTTAACCTTTTTCTCATTATTTTGGGGAGCTATTTCTTTTTATTTCTGTTCATATGGAATTCACTCATTCTGCTTTCATAAAGCTTTTATGTGTTTTCTTTATTGTAAAACCTGAACATTAAATTGAGTTTTTATTCTATAAGCAGTTTTTTATTAAAAAAGTCATTGCGTTTTTCCCCCCTCAAAGGATCATGTATCTTTTGCAGCTCGAGTCAAACTATATTTAGCAACACCAAGGTCAAAATTGACTCCAATAGTGTAAATGTTTCTGACCTTGTGGCTAGTGGAAGCTGGGATATTTTGGGCTCTGATAATAGTTATATAACTCTCAGAGGCCTCTTAAAAGTAGATATTATGAATTACCGACACATAACCATATTTCAGTTGATTATAAAAAATACTTTAAACAGTTGGTCTCCAAAGAGAGAAGGAAACCTCCCTATGGTGGATATGAAGGTATAATTATGAAATGGAGAAGCGTTAAAGCCTGAGCAACAATTTTGTCAATTTCTTAGTTTTTTTTCTAGATCTTATGGAGCAAAAAAATACTCATTAACAACTTGTAACAGTTCAGACATCCTGAAGCTGATACAAAGCAGGTGGTACACTTAAATAAAACTTTTAAAGATTAGATCAAGTAAACACAGGGGAAACAATAAAGTAAATTTCAGAATTTAAAGATTAGGTTTGTTTAAGAGCTGCCCAAAAACCTGAAAACAAAATGAAGTATTTAAGGATAGACCTTAGAAACCACTAATGTTTTAGTAAAATTGCATCAGTGATGCTAGTAAAACTAATTAATGTTTATTTTACAACTTTCTCCAGTTCTATAGGGATCTCAGGTAAAAATGTGTTAAAAGCCTCAAAATAAGTTAGTTTTTTATTGCACTTGCAAATATGATCAACTTTTAGTTTTAGGACATTTGTTCAGAGCGAAAATCCCAGTTAAAAAAATAAATGTCAAAAATCATCTGAGCACAAATTTTGTTATTCAAACAATTTCTATCAAATAAATCTAACTGAAGCATTTTTAATTTACACTTTTATTTAGTTGACCAGGGTATAGGACATATTTTGACTTCTTGGTTCTTGTTGGCATAGAGGCCTATTTCACTAACCCTCTCCCAAATTGGAAAGACGAGATAACATGGCATTAAAGTCAGGCTGATGCAGTGATCTTCATGAGTCTGGAAATAGATACAAGAAAACAACCCCTCACCTAAACATGCACACATCTGCAGTCCGAACTATAATAAGTTTATAATAGCTGGAACTGTGACAAATGAGTCTGGAACAGGACCACTTTTTGTCCTGCCATCGTGCCCATTATGGAGGGCACTGTGTATCCCCAAGCTCGAAGTAATAAAGATGTGTACTACTGGAAATCCTGCTAATGTCTGGACAAAAGATGCACAGAAAAACGCAACTGCACTTCACTAAAACAGTTTTTCATTTCGGACGCATCACTCAGAGACACAGGGTTCAGAAAATCTTTACCATTATAATGGGATCTTCAAGAACAATAACGATGACGCATTTTATTTCTCTGGCCAACATAATTCCTTTTAAATGTGCTTTGTTGTCATTAACTTGTAGGCCACATTTTCATACCGACACTGTTATGCTCAATCCTCTCTTGCATTTAATATCTTTTTCCACGGGACATTAACTGATAAAGCATTATACAAAATATATTGTTATAGTAGTGGCAGACATATTAAATAAGACAAAATAGCGTTGCAAGGCAATGACACAGAATGGACAAAACCTCACAAATCCTGACATGCCTGATTAAGAAGACAGTGTTCTGCACTTTAAATTGTTTGCTCTGTAAAAAAAAAATGTCTGTAGAAGTCAGGACAATAAGCTAAAGGGATGGAATATTACAAGGAGGTGTCAAGAGGGGAAATAATACCCTCAATGTGTCTCTTACAGATGCCATTATAAATCTATTCAGGTACTCTGTGGCTATTCACAGTGTGCAGACCAAGAAACCCAACACCACTACTGAAGGCTTCCTGAGTCACATTCACACCCCCTGCATAAGGCATTTTCTGTGCAGTTGGTGAGACTCAGTATGTCTGTTCCTCCTCTGTGAACACGACCAGCCTCTCCCCTGGCTCACACACACACACACACACACACACACACACCTAAATCTCCGTCATCACGTTGTCGCAGTGCTTGTTAAGATGAGCATTTGTCACCGGCCCCTCTGTGGTTTTTCTGGGTTTCATGTTGCAGGATGCATGCTGTCGCTCCAGCATTCGGTCCGTCCCGTCCTGTCCGGTCTCCTTGAGCTCAGCACTACATGCGGGCTGTTGACTGGACAACATCCCAATGGTTAATTGGGTTTAACATGGGAGCCTGTCACCCATGACTGGCTCGTTTAAATGTTGCATCAATGTCAAACACTCTACTAGTTTGAAATGTAACGGAGTAACAAAGCAAGGTTGCATTCATAGTGAAGATGTTTCTGAGTGAGCAAATCTTTAATATGGATTACGTTACTATATATAACTTTGATCTCTTTTTAATTATTTCCTGGGATTAGTGGTGCGTCTTTGTTATAGGGAACCTGAATCATTAAGTGGATTTGCCCTTCATTTATTTATTTAAAAAGTGAAAAGTGCATTTAAATAAATGGGATCATAACCAATGTTAATTTATTTCAGTACTTCTGTAAAAGAATTGGTCCATTATACGGCAAGTGCTATATTTGTAGTGTTTATGTCTGTGAACTGCGATTACTGTGGCTATTAAAAAAAAGATGTGAAAGGAAAGTTTAGTGGATGGAAAAAAAGTGTGGTCATCAGCACAGCCTGGAGAGAATTGTGACACAAAAACCATTCAAGAGTCACCAAAGACAAACGTGTCTTAACTGGGCTTATGAGAAAAAAACAGTGTGTGTTCCCTCAGTGGTCCAAAGTGGTAAACTTTACTTTTCATTTGGGGAAAATAAGGTCCCAGAGTCTGGAGGAAGAGTGAGTGGAGAGATACCGAATCCACGTTGCTTGAGGGTCCAGTGTGAAACCTCCTCAGGCAGCGATGATTTGGTGAGCCATGCCCTCTGGTGGTGTTGGTCCACTGTTTCTTTTTTTTTTTTTTATCAAGTCCAAAGAAAAAGCTTCATTTTCCCCTCCGCTGCCAACCATCATGGGGACACTAAAGCAATTTCTTAGCAGGACGCATGACTTGTCCACACTGGCTAAAGTATCAGTGTCTGCTTTAATGACCATAATGTCACTGTGACGGAGAGACACCTGTATGAGTTGTTGTATTTACTGTACATGTAGCATCATTCTATGAGGGTCTGTGGGGTTGTGTATTTGTGGTGTGACTAAACAAACATCGTCATTAACATCCTGTGATTGTGTTTACATACGTAGGCGTCCGTCTGGACCGGGTTCGAGGAGGCAGGCAGAAGTATAAGAGAAGAATAGATGCTGAGAACAGCCCCTATCTGCACCCACAGAGCGGCTTGCCACAGAAAAAGACCTGTAAGTAGAAAAGGAGTTTAAAAGTTGTCTCTCTGTGCTAATAAACGCTCTAATTATGGTTGGAAGAGCGCCACGTTTTGTTTGCGCTTATGTTTAAGACTTGCTAAAAGCCAAATCGTGTTTCCTTTTAAGTCTGGCAATCCATCAATAGTTGCTCCTCTAGCAAGTTTAGGTTTTTATTGGAGAGGCTTACGAACGCTTTAATTTAAGGTAGACCTACTTTTTATTGAACTAGTTTTCCATTGCTTGATTTATCAAAAAAGTCAACTAATATCAAAATAGAAACAGTAACCTCTGTCATTAGATTGATTTGTCAGTTAAATCAATAATAAAATCCAACTTTAGGGAAAAAGCTCATAAATGGCTTACAGTAGCTGGAAGTTTGGGTGATTGCGTCATTAATACGATGCTGTACTTGTGCTATTACACACTGTTTTAACTTATTTAATGCTTAATAAATAACTCAGTCTGTCAGGTATTGTCTGGTGAATATCAGCCCAAACAGCTTATATTAGGACAATAATTGAAAGGAAACAGCAAACTCTGCACACATATAGAGTAAATGAGTGAAAACTTCTCTTCAAGTTCAAGAATTTATTAACATAAATAAATGAACATCCAGAAAACATCACTATATAATGCTGTTTATCTGAATTAACACTATAGTTCCATAAACAAATCCTCTCTACTAGGTTAGTGAAACGTAACTACTAAGCAAAATTAAGATAAAAAGAAGCCAAGGAACTATGTACACACGAAAGAAACAAAAAGACAAATAAAATAGTTGAAAACCATCATCAGAATGATTCAGTGAATCCTGGTTCACTGCAGAGCCAAGTTAGAGAACAAAAGTTCATCTTAAAGAACGTGGAATGAGATCAGATTAGCTTAACTAATTTAGAAGAACATTTGGTATGTGTTTCAACCCATTCACCATGCTAATCCTGAATTAAACAAAACATTATTTAATAAAATAACATTTTAAACAATGATTTGCTCAGTAAAATCAGTAAACTTTAGGACGCTCGATTTTATTAATGCGATTATACCTCCGAGAAGCTAGGGGCGCTGTAGCGATCGGTCGATTGGTGGGTTCGTCCTAAAGTTATACAAAACACCATTAAATTGACGTTAATGTTCCATATTAATGCGATAATTACGCTCATAGCACTATCGAATGATGGCGGAGCGAAACAAGTCAAATGTTCCTTGGTGCCTGTAAAAGTCTCAAATTTCTTTGTTGCTTACAATTTGGTCTGATTTTTTTCCTCACGGCTTGATTGCACAACATACTTCTTTCCTTATCTGCCAATCATCAGCACAGTTGAAAATGAATGACAGCCGATGATTGGAGCAGACAGCTGTTACAGTAAGGAAAACGAACACAAAAACAAAGCAGGAAATTTAGGACTCTAATAAAGACTGATTAGCAGCTCCAAGTATTTTGCATCAGCCATTGCATTTACATGTACAGTTAGTCAAGGTACATGTGGAGCTCGGCCAGACCATCAATCTAAAAAAAACGGTTCTTGTCACAGGATATAAGCGCTATTTCCGCTGCCAAGCTTCCTCTCAGCTCTTTAGTAGCGGATCACTTCTGGTTTATCCACAGTAGTGGCCAAATGGTTTAAAACACCCATCAATTCTTTATACTTTCTTTTGAATAGTCTTAATCATTTATTGCATCAGTTTTCCAAAGTTTTCTTTAAACTTTTTGACTGATATCTATATATTTTTTCTGTTTTTTCTTCGCAAAGTCTGTCAGTGTTGCATCTCTGTCCATCTGCAAGAGTAGCTTGCCTCATTCAGAAGCCCAAACGCTCAGGTTTCTTGCAGTCCTCAAGAGGTTTTCTTCAGCTATAGGACTTCATCTTCCCATCTCCGTCCAGCTTCCCTGTGCCTGCGAGAGAAAAGCCACCCCACAGCATGATATACCGCCACCATTATGCATCAACGTGGGTATGGCGTTCACCTTCGGTCTCATGTGGCCAGAGTGCCCTCTTCCACATGTTTGCTGCGTCCCTTACATGGCTTGCGTTGGAAAACTGGAAATGGGACTTGTTGTGGTTTTCTTTCAACGGTGGCATTTTGTGGCCACTCTTCTCTAAAGGCCACATTTGTGGAGTCCACAGCAAGTAGTTATCCTATCGACAGATTCTCTCACCTGAGTTGGGAAACTTTGCAGCTCCTCCAGAGTTACCTGGGGGTCTCTTGGCTGCTTCCCTGAATAATGATCTCTTTTCCCAGCCTGTCGCTTTAGTTGAACGACCATGCCTTGGCGTGTTTGGGTGTACTTTAGCCGAGATTGATGTTTTGTTGAGTCCTTCTGTAAGGGCTTAATCAGATGATTACCAGAATAGATTTGTAAAATGGATCTGGGTCTTCGGCCCTTTGTTATATTTCCTGAGGTTAATGTGTTCCATACTTTTTTTTGCTTCTCTGACTTCTCGCAGCAATGTCTTTCTTCTGTATGGTTGTACTCGTCTTTATTTATCTCACAGAAGAATCTTTGAATAAATAAGAAAAACCTGTAGTAATAACAAACTTTTGTAGTTTTTGTAGACGCAGTGGAAAACAAGGTGGTATCTCTGCTGCTAGTAGCCGAGCCGGAGAGCATCTTCGCCATGCCGGACCCCACGGTACCCGAGAGCGACATCAAGGCTCTGACCACGCTGTGCGACCTGGCTGACAGAGAGCTGGTGGTCAACATCGGCTGGGCCAAACACATCCCTGGTATGGATCTCCCTCTCTCTCTCACTCACGCGTAGCTCTCCCACACAAGCCGACACACACATTAGGTCCACTAAGTCTCTAATCAGATCAGAGAAGGGATTGTTCTGACTTGTGGTTGCCAAGATGGCCCACAAGAGAGGGGGGGGGGGGGGGGTTGGCTGGGTGTTATCTGTCAGTCATCCTCTATGTGTGTGTCTGTGCATGCCAGCATGCGGCAAATTGCGTGCCCTGCCCTTGCTGACCAAAGTGTTCCCACACCAACCAGATGACCAATGGCCACATGGAAGTTTTAATTTGTTTCCTGGGCCGCAGCCGCCTCCCTGTCAGGTCTGAATTACAGAAATCCTCCTGGCTCTTGGAACACACTGAGCCTGTCCTCTGTCACAGAAATAGCAGATGAGACGTTTGTTTTTCTCCCCCCCGCTTTGGCTGAAAGAGTGCGAGTTTGGTCTTTCTGCTTAGTTAGAGAAAAATCCTGGCTTAATCCTGCTCTGCGGTGAGCGTCATGTTACGCAGGGGTTTGTGTTGGGAACACAAGAATTTCGCCAAATTCAGAAATCGAGAACAAAAATCTGTTGTTTCAACATATTCCATCTGGGGAGATCTCATTGGATCTTTTTGGAGTTCACAGCCCTACAAAGCTTTCATTTGCTTTTCATTTTAGAGTTTTTTTTTTTTTTTTATGTTTGCATGGTCTAGCCCTGGCTTACCCCTCTGATCTGCTTCACCCTTACTCTCCTGCTCGATGCCTCAGGTCAGCTGATCAGCTGCTCCTGGAGGTGCCGAGGTCAGGTAGGAAGCTTAGAGGGGACAGAGCTTTTAGTGTTGCTGCTCCCACTTTATGGAATAACCTCCCTATTCAGATCAGGCGTGCCCTTCACTGTCCACCTTTAAAACGTCTTTAAAACCTTGGCTTTTAGCACAACCTGAAACTTTTTTTTAAATTCTTTTTTATTGTTTTAGTGCGTTTATTTGCTGTTCTTATTGCTTTTTCCTTGTTCTTTGTTTGTAAAGCTCTTGATTATACATTTGCAGCACTTTGTTGCAGCTGTAGCTTAAAGTGCTCTATAAATAATAAAGTAGTAGTAGTAGTAGTAGTAGTAGTAGTAGTAGTAGTAGTAGTAGTAGTAGTAGTAGTTGTAATAGGAAAGGTTTAAAATACTTTAAGCAGACTGCGCAATAGTGAACTTTTAATAGACCGCAATAACCCTTTGAATTTTTCAGACATGACAAACTTTTATTTTTCGCTGTTTTCTTTTTTAATCAAAATGAAGTGGATGTTCATTGATGCTGTAAAATCTAAAATAACAATTATCAAAAAGATGCTGCAAAATAAATGTAATAAAAACTAGCCAACAAATTTTCAGTTATCTGCATAAATGTTAAGTAAAGCTACAGAAGCAGTATTCTGGTAAACTCACAAGTAATTCTCTTATAGTTATAACGTCTGCCGTTTACATCAGCTTTAGCTCCAAAAACTACTTGGTAGAAAACTTACAACAGTCACAAATAAGTGTTAATGGAGCTGAAGTCCTACTTAGTGCTGCCAATAATTGGTTTTTCCCCTGAATAATTGATTAACAAGTTGTTTGATTAATCTAAAGCCTATGACAATCAAAAGCAGCTTTATTCATTTTATTTAATAGCTAAATGTGCCACTTATTGCATGCCACAAAATGAAATGTAAACACAAACTTTAGACACATTTAAGTTTATAGTACCCTATAGGTATATAGTGCCAATTCTTACAAAAGTATTTATGTACTAAGAAATAAAAAAAATATATAAAAAGAATATATATGATAAAACTGAATGAAAAATACACAAAAAACAAACACGGCAAACGAACAACAAATACATATACAAACAAAAACAGAAGTGTGTCTGTTCTGTGTCCTCTGAGCGCCCAGAATGGACCCGTGCCGGGTTCTAAGAACGGTTGAGACGTTACTGCAATCCCTAATAAAGCTACAGACTCAGCAACACATGCTGTTGGTCTTCCTGCGTTACAGGTCGAGAGACGTAGGGCACACATGCGCAATCAAAGCAGTTTGCCCAAATCCAAATGACCAGAACAAGTGTTTAGACGGACGCTGTTTGGGTTAACAATCGGCACAAGCCACCCGTCTCATTTGGATTACAATTTCATTCTGATTGAGCTTAATCTGATCACAATATTCCAATTGGCGTGTTTGCATGACGTATTTTTATCAGCCCCTTGTTCTGAATGCTTATTTTCATTAAACACAGCTATTGATGTCAAAAAGCCAAAGGGCGTCAGTTAAATTTCTTTTAGAGATCCTGGTTCCTGTGTAAGCATATAGGCAAGTCTAAAATATGTCACCAAGAGTATTTCTATATTTAGCAACATATGGTCATGGCTTGGATCTTTCCGTTGGTGAAATACTGGAACGCTTCAGAGAAGTGTTTGCTCAGTCCGATGAGAAACTTTAAATGCGGGACTTTTTCCCCCTGCTTTTCTTGCTTAATCGTTCTCCTGTTCTTATCATCTCATTTTCTCCGCTTTATCAGCAGTGTTATTCACACCCAAAACATCACCAGGGAAGCACCTGGGCTCTTTGTTGATGTCTTGTCTCTGAATTGCTTACAACACAAACAAAACAGGTGCGCGGGTGTGCTCGCACCTTTCTACTATATTTTCTCCGGTATCGTTTTCCACAAATCTGACCAGAGGCAGTCATTTAGTTGGTTGCTCTTCATCAGCGTTTCCATACTCTTGCTCCGGAAGAAAGTCACCTCCTCCCTTCACAAAACCCACCCGTGTGCTGCTGTCTGTCTCTTTTCTCCTGGTTTTTTGGAGCTCCTAACTGTCCCCGCCGCAGACAGATGGCGACCGATTGATGTGTATTTGTATCCCTTTGCCAGTGGAGGATTTAGCTGAGGGTGCGGAGCAGCGGTAAGCGGTGGCTGTAACCACAGCAGATACCCGCCAGAGGAGTAAAGGAGAGGAGAAGGGAGGGTCGGGAAGACATTTTTCATAAAGGCGTCAAACAAATTTCTCTCAGCATTCTGAAATGTCACTAAAAATACATGAATCCACGAAAACCCACCAGGCATGTTTGGAAAAGACTGGACATTTTACCCGAAGGCAAAGAAAGAATTGTTCAATAGGAGCCGGCATTTTTCTCCTCCTTAGGGTTACATACGGTTTAATCCCCGGCTGATATGCAGACTTTTGAGGAATATCCCTTTTTTTTTTTTTTTTTTTTTAAACCATGCTGTGCGTGATGGAAAAAGTGATTACACCATCAACGTTGAACCTGTTTCTCAGCGAAACATTCGAGAGCCTTTAAAATTAAGCAAAAATACTCTGTCGGAAACTTCAGTGACGAAACTGTTTACATTCTAGGAAAAGTGCCTGATTATTATTTTTTCCCAGACTTGGATGAGTAAACCCAAACCAGTTTGACCAGCTGAAGCTGGAGAAATCTGCTTTTCTTTACATGAAACTGGAGACGTGGGTAGAGCGGTTTGCCTGGACCGGTCAATAAACGTTATAGTTTTAAGATCACTAAAACTTTTCACTACACCTTTCTGACAGTTTATTGTGTTTTTGTTGAGAGCGACTGAAGTTTTCTCGCCGATATGCAGCACACAGCCCCCACCCCCCCACACACACCTGTTTCTTTGCTTTGCTGGTTCACTGGCTGTAAGAAAGTCACAACACGTTTACCTTTGCTTACAAAAAAAGACAAATTTGATGTTGGAAAAAAAAATTTCATGGAAAATTACAGACATCTTTGTTTTGAATACAAAAGGAACACCACCTATTGCTCTTACCTGACTGCAGGCTGACTACCTGAGCCGATAGCTCAATGGAGGAGTGCAATGAACAGGACCTGAAGGGAAAACCATGGAAGGAATCTAACAGGAATAGCACAAAGAATGAACTAAGAACTGTATTAACCAAAGTGCTAGCAACTAGAAAATACAAACAGGAAAAAAACAAAAACATTAAGACATTTTAAAAGTCAAACACCGAAGTATACCAAATATAAGGAAATAACTGAAGAAAGCACAGCTTAGGGAACATAACAGCGAAGAAATAGTCAAAATACACACTGTACACAAAAGAAAATCAAACGACAGCGTACCATGAAACTAGGATATTTTACACAAGGTGGATTTTGCCAGCCCCTAGTTCTAACCAAAAGCCTGATAAGCAGCACCAATTAGTCCCAATATTTTACATTTAGCGGTTTAAATTAAGTGAATTATCGTGACATTGTCATATTTTACTATTTCACAGAGGTAGAAGCTGCCAGTAGCCTACTAGCGTTAATATATATAAACAAATATAGGACTATTCCTTTAATTGTAAAAGGCAACGTCTATCTCCTTTATATCATAACTGTCGATATATGTTGCAGAAACTACACCTCGCTCGTTCAGCCCAGTCACCTGAATATATGCTTTCAAGCGTCTTAAGTTACTGTATGTGTATAAACCTAATTTTTCTGAGCTGAAAGAGCAAACAATATATTACAACACACTTTTACTGGCACTATTGTCACTCTTTTCGATGAGCAAACTTGTAAAGCTTGTAAATTTTATAATTAGAGTTTATTGTTTTCTTGATACACCACAGTTCCCATCACAGTATATATTTTGTACCCTGCTTCATATGGCAGAAATACACAAGCTGATTATGCTTAATAAAGTAATCTTAAATTAAGATGAACAAAGTAAAAAAAAAAATCTGAAGCATTTAAAATGTGACACTAAGCAAAGAAGTGGCAACAAGAGACTGAAGCACGGGGGACAGCGGTATTTGAATAATGGTCCGGCCCTACCTAGCAGCGTAATGACCGTGTCACATCGGCTCTGGATGAGTGGCAGATCACACAGCAGCCCCCATTGCTGGGGGAACCCGGGGTCCTGGGCGAAGTGTCCCAGGCCATGTGAGTTCTTTGCCCAGGGGGAGGTGAGTGTGACGGGGGACTACTGCCCTGGCTGCTCCCGCTCCTCTGTGTCGGCTCCTATCAGGCAGATTGGCAGTGATGTGGTGTGAAGTCTGAGGGGCAAACTGCGAGACGAGCTGGCTAAAGACCAACTGGCCTCTTTGGTTTTGGCCATTTCGAGTCTGATGCAGAGCTGGCTGTGGAATATGTGCGTGTTTAAGGCGGCCGTTGGGTGACGACTGCGCTAACGTGTGGTGATGTAAACTAGCTGTGCTTCTGTGCATTTGTCAAGCAAATGTCGAGGGGACATTCGACATGTGTCTGGAGGGAGAATGTTTCTGTTTTTAGGGTTCAGGGCAAATAAACTCATTTGTGTAGTGACTTCAAGAATATTTACTAGAGAACTTAAGTGAGTAGTGGTACCGGGAACTAAAGTTTAAAACAGACAGAAAGGGCTGGAAATGGTGGGTTATTTGGGCTCTTTGTTTTAGGGATTCACACGCCGTTGGCAAAATTGGACCAAAAAGCTTTTAGTTCAGCCGTCTCTGTCAAACCTTTTTTGAATTGATACCTCAAAAAAAATGTGTGTCTTATTTCATTTGAGACCCTGACTTTATCAAAGGTTTGACTTATATTACTCAATCTATCAATAACTTGCTTGAGATTTCATCTTCCAGAAACTCAAACAGGTTTCTGCGCCTGATCGATGGCTCTGCTACAGAATACTGATCCCTATCGACTAGTGAAATTGTGCTCTGCCTGCGTTTCCAATCCATCCTGGGGCAAGGGTGGGCGAACGGCTGCCGGTGGCATCGCCTTAGAGACGTTAAAGAGCCGTGGCTCCTGATTACAATCAGAAATACAAATACCACTCCCTCCCTTTCCCCGCTCTGTAAAATCTTCTGTTTAATTACAGTAAACGTGTGTATGTGTGTGTGTATGCAGGTTTATGTGGGTTTAATAAGATCCAGTTGGTTGTAATTGTCAATTAAACAAGTGACTTGCAGTGACTAATGCAGTTCATCAAAAACCCTTCTGTCCGTTGTAATGCCCTTTACTCTTGTATTACTCTTTTAGTCAGGCCTTAGATTCTCAGTCAAAATCACACTCTGGACTTTGATTGGCCCATTCTAACACACGAGGACGTTTCGATCTAAACCAGTGTAATTCAAGCTAAATCTTTAGGGTTGCTGTCCTGCGTTAAGGTGAGTCTCTGCCCCAGTCTTGTGCAGCCTCTAACAGGTTTTCTTCAGGGATTGCAAAGCATTTAGCTTCGTTCATCTTGTCGTCAACTTTGGCCGTCTTTCCTGTCCCTCTTTGAAGAAAATCAAAAGGGTTGGTGTGTCTCGGGTGTGCCCCCCCACACACAGAGCTTTGCCTCCAGACCGAAAATGTAAGTTGTCTTCTCATCCTTCACATGTTGGATGTGTCCCCTCGTGGCTTTTGGCAAACATACCAAGGAAATTCATATGGCTTCATTTTCGCCAGCTCAGCCATCTTATCTGAAGCGCTTGACTGATAGTTGTGTTGTCTATAGGTTCTTTCACCTGAGCTGTGGATCTTTGCAGCTCCTCCAGAGTTGTCATGAACCTCTTGGCAGTTTTTTCGGATGAATCCTCTCCCTGGCCTGTCAGTCTTGGCAAACAGCCGCATCACGATGGGCTGAACAGTGCTTCATGAGATGGTCAAAGCTTGGGATCTCTGCTGTGTTCCTCAGTCTCCGTAAGGCTGTTGGTTCACGAGTGTTACACACATCTAGAATCTGTTTCCTAATTAGGTTAGCTCTCGAGCCACTTATTTAATGCACACCACACATTTTTTTCGAAGACCATGTCTAATTTTTCCTTCCGATTATTTTACATCAACTGCTCAACTACACCAAGATGTGTCTCTAACAGACAACATGAACATGTTCTTTTATTGATTTCGTCTTTCCAGGCTTTCCCACCCTTTCTTTAGCTGACCAGATGAGCCTCCTGCAGAGCGGCTGGATGGAGATCCTGATCCTCCGAGTGGTGTTTCGCTCCCTGACCATGGAGGACAAGCTGGTTTACGCTGAAGACTACATCATGGACGAGGAGCAGTCCAAACTGGCTGGGCTGTTTGATCTGAACAATGCTATCCTGCAGCTGGTGAAGAAGTACAAAAGCATGGGGCTGGAAAAGGAGGAGTTTGTGCTTCTCAAGGCCATCGCGCTCGCAAACTCGGGTACTACACTTGCGAAGATTGGACTAAGAATCTGCGTATCTCAGTTGTTGTTTTTTTACAGTAGCTCTTTAACTCCGTCCCTTTTTACTTTTAGACTCCATGCAAATCGAGGACTCTGAGGCCGTTCAGAGACTTCAAGACGTCCTTCACGGGGCCCTGCAGGACTACGAGGCTGCCCACCACCCTGAGGACTGTCGGCGTGCTGGAAAGCTGATCATGACGCTCCCTCTTCTCCGCCAGACGGCCGCTCGCGCCGTCCAGCACTTCTGCAGCATCAAACAGGACGGCCGAGTACCTATGCACAAACTATTCCTCGAACTCCTTGAGGCCAAAGTTTGATCAGAAGCAGATGCATCTGCAGCTTTGTGACCTCCGAGGTTTAATATGAGAGGAGGCAAAGCATATTGGTGAATAGTGGGTTCCTGTCTCGGTGTATTCGTCCATTTTAGCTCATATCCTGAACGTGGCGACTGGAACATGTTTTTTCTTTTTTTTTTTTTGGAGACACAGCCCTCCTGTTTCCTATAAAAACAGTCGAATTTGCTTTAAGGTTGCTAACCAGGGGCCGTGTGCGACGGACGGTTTAAAAGCAGAAGAATCGCGCCTTCTTCAGATATATTTACAATTATATGCCAAACCTTATTTCTTTAATATAATTGTAAGAAACACTTGATACTTGAAGATCCTTGTGGATTATTTTGCTCGTCTTGAAGCCTGTAAAATCTGCTTCTTAGGGATTTAGAGAACATTTACGATAAGAAGTTTGTTTTCTCTTCTTTGCTGTATAGTAGAGATTTAATGTTAGTCTTGCCAAAGAGCAAAAACTCTTTATTGTCGAGTTTTACCAGCAGGTTGCCATGATATTTTAAGGTGGCTTATGAAATGTTCACAAAAACCTGCCCCCTTGCTTTATTGTACTGCAAAAATATCTAACTCCAGTCATGCAACACGTGAAGGGGGGATTATTATTATTATTATTATTATTATTAATATTATTAATATTTTACCAGGCGATTTCAGGTAAAGAGTACTTACCTTCATGATGCAACTGCACTACAACAAAGTAATATTTATTTATTTGTGGCTCTATTCTGTTTTATTTACAAATGGGCTATTGCAGCAAGAGGATCATTTTTTTAAAGATTTTTAACTAATATTATTGTGAGATCATTTTTTTACTAGCTTCTCTGCTGTAGCACTGATAACCGACACCATATCATGATATTACCACAGACGTGGGGTCTGTGTTTTGCAGAACACTGAATATGACTTCATGCAAAACAAAACAAAAACAGGCTGCCATAACGTACAGCTCACTTCAGAAGTTTACACACCGTGTTAAATTGGGGCTTTTATTGGTTTATATGAACTGTTATTTTCTAACGGGACTGATGATACGACTCACAACTTTAATGATTTTAAAAAAAATCTAGAACAAGGCGCGCAATTTTGAGTTTTATGGTGGATGTTCTCTAATCAACACAGGCTTAATTTTTTATATGCATACCCTCAAACAAATACTTGGCTGAACGTATTTTTAGGAAATTGCACCTCAGCTATTTTGCTGTAGCCATCAACAAGCTTCGGGTGTAGTTCTGGTTGGATATTTGACCCCTCTTCTTGTCAGAATCGGTATAGCCAGTTTAAATTGGCCGATTTTCTAGCACAGGCATGACGTTTAATCAGAGCCCACGCATATTCAACAGGGATGAGGTCGCTACCATTAAAGAAGCTTATTATTATTATTATTATTATTATTATCCTGCTTATCAATTTTAAAACCATTTTGAATGTCTTTGGGCTCATTTTTCTGTTACAATTCCCAACTGTGTCCAGGTTTCAGGCATCTAGTTGATGATTTGAGGTGAAGTTGGCCCATCTATGGTGGTATTCTCGTTTCTTTCTGTAATGCATCAGTACCACTGGCAATGAAACAGCACGGCGCTATCACCACAGTTGGTTTTAGGTTTAAAAGCCTTGCCTTGACTCACCCAAACAAACCTTTTGCCATCAACCAAATAGCTCGATTTTTGTCTCATCAAACTTTTCTCCCTCTTCCAGTTTAATCATCTGTGGCCCTTGGGTTTTTTTCTTATCATCCTAGCATCCCGACCTGTTTTCTTTTATGTTATGGACAGTCTGGGTCACATGGTTGAAACTTGGACACCAGTGGGTAAAACAGGCTAACACTAGAGTCTGGAATGGCCCCAGCCAATACCAATTTACAGTAAGGCTCCCCGTATTAATGGCTAATACATAGTTTATATATATGCTATTAATTAATTTGTAAACACTTTATAACTCATTCATAAGTGTTTATTATCCAGTAGTAGGCAAACAGACAAAAAACTGACCGGTTTGTTTTTACAAGGTATTAATTTAGTCTGATGTTTAATAGAAGCGACTCTAGGTGAAATATATAGTTGAACAGATTAGGCTCACTATTTGTCAAAAAAAGGACAGTTTTGTCATTTGCTGGCCCTTAATTAATGCATAATAAACACTTATGAGTGACTTATAAAGTGTTTACAGATTAAGCTCTGTTCAAATCACCGGTTAAACCAGGAAAACAAAACATCAAGATAAGGGTGGCCAGATATGCTGCCCTAATTATGTCTGAAGCTTTTTAGTAGCGACAAGAGGCGCATGGTGTCCCTGCAACGTGCTATAGTACATTTAGCCAGCAAATGTGGATGCATATGCAAGTATAATGTTCAGCCTGAGTGGATTAGAGAAATGTACAGTTAATTCAAGCTTGTGTGTTTAAATTTGTTGTTTTCAAAAAAAAAAAAAAAACATCCCCGTAAAAATGACAGTTCAAACGCATCATTATAAGACCAAACTTAACTCGAGAAGTGTATGTAAACTTCTGACCAGGACTGTAGATCTATAATTAGGGAAGCGAGTTGATGTCTTTTTCAATAGTAGAGGTCTGTGTGTAGGATGAAACGTGTGCACCGATTTCCTTTTAGCCATAATGTTTGGGGGAACCTGGTGGTGGCGCTGTGTTAATCTGCTAGCGTGTGTTTGTTGTGTGAAGAGTCTCTAAAAATTTGTCTCCCGACACACATGAGGATGAGGGGGGGGGAGTCTTCTCGGATTCAAAATCCGGCGGCGCCAACGTGATGGTCGGTTGTAAATGTTTGTCCTGTAAGATTTGCTGTACGTGCATCATGTCTTATGCCAACGGAGGTGTTTTACAGATGTGAGCGTTCCTCCCTGCAGGAGCTGAGCTGTGCTGTTTCATTCTCAGGTGGATTCTTGGGCAATAAAGACGTTCCCCTTAATGCAAAGCTCGTAACATCCGAGTGTCTTCTTCCTCAATAAAAGCCAAGACGGGTTTGAAGCGAACACGCTAAGAGCTGCTAAGTGGGGGCAGTCCGTTCTGCTCGGCCTGACAATGAACTCTTATTTCCATGTTGGGCCCATTATGGTACATTTAGGCCCATCAGAGCCCAGTTGGATGGAGATTTATAATTAACAGCGGTAAATGTAATGAAGTCCAATAGTGGGCCCAAAGAGAGAGATGGAGCTGGCCGTCAGCTGCCTGTTGAGCTAAAGAGAGGAAGAGGCGTCCCACTCACTGCTTTGTAACACAGTGATCCTATTAAAAAAAACATCTCTGCTTCTAATTTTAGCAGCAATATTGTTTACAAGCAGCAGAGAAACACCCAGATCGCTTATAGTTAAGTATATTTTATAATAAATCACTGATGAGGGCAGGTGAGGTAAACCTTAAATAACAAAAATGGAACCCCCCCCCCCCTAAAAATAATCCAAATCCCTGTTTCTGCCGGGTGAATTTATCTTTTGCCACAACGTCGTCGAACCCGCCGAGGGCTTTGGGACAAGCTGGAGAAATTTCCCCACATCAGCTGTCAGCAAAGTGAGTTAGCCATCTTGAGTGATGTATTCCCGTATGTCCCTGTGTGTAAATGGGTTAGTATGTGTCGGGTGGCCGTGTCGCCCAGACACCTCCGCTGATGGATGAGGCCTCACGAGGAGATGGGTTGTAAAAAAAAAAAAAAAAAGGAAAAAAAAGGCTGATTCTGGCACTCAAGGGTGAGATCACTTTCTCAATAAAAAGGCATTGTCCCGAATCATCACAGCAAGGTATGAATGCTGATTAGGGTATTAGGCGGAGGATGGCTGCTCTGTGAAAATAAATCAAATGAGGTGAGGCTTAATGTGGGAGGGGGGCTTCGATATATGGAGCAATGATGGTTGGGGTTGTGCACCAGTGGCTACAGGTTCAAAGGCTGTTATCTATTTAGTGTTCTATGCTTTCCTTGTTTTGCTGCACTATAGTCTCTGGTTCTAAAAGGTTTCTCTTTGCAGGTTTCCTATTCAGTCGGGAAAAAGTAGGGAATTTGATTTGGTGCATTTTCAAGGTTTAGATGCATTTCCAGACATTATTCCCTATCCCATTTTCTGAATTATCCATCCATCCATCCATCCATCCATCCATACCTTGTCATCTATCCTTAAATCACAGAACTCTGTTCGTTCAAACTCCTGAAAGTATGAAATGGCCACGGTAATTAAAGCCCTGAAGACGGTTTTATGTTCAAGTTAAAACAGGAGACATTGTTGCTGCTTGCAGCAATGTTGGCTCTTAATCCGAAGTGGGAACGTGTTACAAAGAAGCATTCAACCAGGGCCTGAGCATTTTAATCTAGCAACTCTGCAACACTTGGAAGCTCGGCCCAGATCTGCCCGAGGACGGGGACAACACATCATTTATAGAGCAGAAGGCTTGTCTGGGAAAAAAAAAAAAGGTTTGGAATGCGTTACAGTTTAGATCACAACTAGGTCTAACAAAGACAACAAATAAAAATAAAAAACTAAGAAGAGAAAGGAGTTTCTTGAAAACAGAACATAAACAGTAATATTAGGATGTTGTTTGGAAGTAAATTGCATAGATACAAGAATTTAAAAAGACTAATTGTGTCAAAACATCTCATGTTCATCTTCTTAAAGGCTCATAGATTTACACGTTCTCCATCATTGCCCCAGAGCTCCCTGCGTCACTCCGAAGGGTAAAACTGGATAAATGAGCTGGTCAGAGCTGCAGAGCATGCACACCCGTGTGAAGCCCTCATGCAGCTGCTTTCAGGACTGCAGTCCCAGATGAACTGCAGACTGTGACAAGCTAGGGTCCCTGCAGCTTTCTTTTCTTTGCACAATAACCTCCCCGCATTCAGCTGGACTGCGCCTCCTGAGAGAGCATCCGGTAGCTGCTGCCATCGTGTGGTTCACCAGCGTACTGCCTCATGGGGCATGTTGACCAATGGGGGTCACGCTATTAACCGACCTACTGGAGCTCATGTTGAGTACAAACACTTGTTGAAAGCTGCAGATAAAACGACGAACCTTCCTTACTACCGTACGCACTGATGCAACTGTACACTGAAGCCTTCCTGTTGTTTTTGCAGCCAAAGCACATAAAGCAGTCACGACTTTAATGGACATGAACTATAGGTAACCCACAAATCCCTGCACCACTTAGTGCAACTTAATACAAAAAGATGTTTATTGTGAAACTGAGCTGCGTAATTCATTTGTGCCACAAAATAGTCCCACAACTACTAGCCGACTGTGTATTTCAGCTGAAAATTTGCTGCAACCATGTTCAGAAATACCTGCAACTTTAATTTTCATTTGCATGTAAATGTTTTAAACCTAGTCTTTAATCAATGGAAGCCTAAACTCCGGGACGCATTCAAACACCAAGCACATCATTTCACGAGAATGGACGCACACATGCACGACTAGTGTAGCGGCGCTCCAGAGCGGCGTTGCTCTACAAGCTTCGCGTCTCTGCAGGTAGAGTGAAAGCTGACACCCAGCTGTTGCCATGGCACTGCCGAGGAACAGCAAAGGGTGATGGGGAGCTTTTGAAGGCCCGCAGGAGCACGCATACACATTGTCACATTCCGACGACATAATGTCAAAAGGAAAAGGTCAGGATGGAATTTCAGCCGTGATCCGAAACCCTCTGTAGGTCTTTGACCTTGTGATCGATGTGTCACACAGCGAGGGGCTACCAGCATCCCCACCACAGGCCGAACCACGGACCTCAGCGCTGGTGAGTCTGACTCCGTTAGCACTGAGCAACACCTCTACTGGACCACCGTACAGTTCCAGAGGGTTACCTACTGTGAGGGTGGCGTATTAGATAAAAGTGACAGAGCGCGAAGCATTGTAGCATTTCTGATGCCTAAAACTAGGCCGTGCAAGCATGTATGTCTCCTGTTACAAACTTCTCTCTCCTTTCGATGTACGATACGATCACCTTTCATTCTCATTGTGCTGATTTCAGATCTAAGACAGGCAGAACTCAGATAGTGTCAGAGATGGGATAATCTACAGAAAGTTTATTTCTAATTCAAATGTTTCTTTGGACTTTGGAAGCTATTTCTAACATAGAACCCAGCCACATTTCAGAAAATCGTACAACTTAAAGTATATTCCATTTGGTCTCTATGCTAAACAGACAATTTTGGAAAAGACCAGTTGTGAGAAAGATGTTGTAGGAAGCTTCATGCTAAGACAATGTTTCTTGCTTAGTTAGCCTGATCTGTGGGGGGGGGGGGGGGGGGGGGGAATAACATTTGGACACACATAAAGCAACGTTTTAGCACCAACAAATGAATTCCCAGTCAGTGTTTCCTTAACAGTCACTTAGGAAAAAAAATTAAGTACATCCTTGCTTCTTCTAGAGGTGTAAAGTAGTATCCAGGTACTGATCATGAAAGTACCTGGAGTTGATTAGCTAATCAACAGCACATACAATTGACTCTAAAAAAGCAAAGTCTTTGGCGGGTTGCCGGGCTGGTGCTTGTAAGCGTCTGTGTGTGTTTAAGTGATCTGAATCCATCATTCTACAGCGACAAAGAGCCTTTAAGCGAAAAACATTTAAGAAAATTGCATATCTTCACAGGAGTGGATCCGGGGAAATCTACCCCAAATCCCCAGTGGTGCAATTTCCTGAGGAAGTGTGATCAAATCTAAAAGCTCAGTCTCAATTAGCATTTTACATTTCATGACAGTAGAATTCAAAAAAGAATGAACAAGACTGATTGGAAGAGTGCCAAGGCAAGGCCCTTCTCCTCAACAAAGTCATTTAGGTTCGCACAGTTGCAGCTGAGGATATCCCTAGATTTCTTGAACAACTTCCTTTGAAAGGATGAAAGTAAGTTAGAAATGTCTTACCATAACGCACGGCACATCATACCAGTTGTCAAGGACGGTGGTGGAGAGCTGAGGATTTTGGCACAGGGGCCCACAGGACCTGGGCATCTTGCACACTTTGAGTCGCCCATGAACTTCTGACTGTTTGTACCAAAGCTGTGCCATTACCAGAACCATGACTTCAAATACAGCAGTAAATCTACAGAAGAACCGGTGAAAAGACCCAACCAGACGTTCATCTGATTGTAATGCCATGGTGGGACCTTAAGAGAGCTGAACATGAGAAATGGGCCCGACAAGTTATACAGCAAATGAGATGTTTCTACAAGATCCTGAGCTGAAGGTGTAGTGTAGAAGATTATCTACTAAAGAAACATGTTTAAGATTCAGATGCTGTAGTTAGTTTTTAAGGCCGTTTCTTCTTTTGTTCTCTGTCTGGCTACTTTTATACCTCATATTTAAGCAGACAATAACCTTCCATTGTCTGGTACAAGACAAGAGAAAGGTGAAAACGCAGCTTCAAATGGTTTCTGAAAGACCTTCACGACACCTGAAGAAATAGTGATCAAGATCACTTTCAAATTTTAAGAAGGAAGTCAAAGAATAGAGGCATTATGGCGTTTCAGGACTTTTGCACTTACCCTATCATAAATGAAGACACTCACTGTCCAAGAAGATGTTTCATTAGGAAAAATGTTAGAAGTTGGCCCATTGGTTCCCACATCCAGCAAAAACGATGGTTTGTAAAAATGTTCTCCTTATTTTGCAACATAGTGACCATCTTATGCAAGTTTTTGAAAACCCTTTTTTATACACTTTAGGCTGTGTTTAAGTTTTACATCTGATTGTTTTACGCTTTTAATCATTATGACCCCCTTTGTATCTTTTTGAATTATATTTACCATGTTATGAACAAGTGCTAACTCTGTTTTTTTCTTCCCAGTCGTGCTTTTATGATCAACAAACCTTAAATACTGACATTTCCTGAGAGGCTGATGGGCACATCCATTCGCAGGTTTGTGAAACTGCTTCTTTCTTCCAGATTCACCAAGCCCCACTCCTCCTGGAGGAGGCGGAGGCGGAGGCGGTGGCGGTGGCGATCGGGCAGAAGGAGGGCTGAGGGAGCAGAAGGTTGTCCAGGAGCTGTGGTTCATCGTGGTGATGGCGGCCATTGCCCTGCTGCTCCTGGCTATTGCGTTAGGAGTCATGCTTCACAGGGTAAGTAACCAGGTTTTGCTTATTGTCTCTCATTTTGGCACAACAAGATGGAAAAATCCTCCATGATATTGTAGTAGAAACAAGACCTCTGTTCACGTTCCACCAGGCCCTGAACAAACCCCCCCTCACAAGGGAGAGACCTCCTTTGGTTGCCCTCCCCATGCAGAAGAGGAGCCCCACGGCTGTGTACCCACCCAGCAACTCTGTCTTGGTAGGAGAAGCATTTCCCTTGGGTCTCTCTCTCTCTCGCTCTCTCATCTGCAAAAGCAATGTAGAAACTAGGTCATCACAGCTCACAAAGGTATCAGAAAATTTAGTGTTACTTTCAAAACAATAGCCTTGCTCTATTTCAGCGCCCCAGAAAGTCACGGCTAGAGGAAAGACATGCACATGGCCACGTCTTGTTGACTTTTTCTTCTCAAACGTAGTTTTAGATTTATGAATAACCTTTTTCAACACGGCCTGATTTCCTGTGAAAGCGTTCTCGCCAAACTCTTTTGAAAATCTATTTGTGAACCTCTCAGACCTACATTACACGAGCAACAGGATGCACCTCCCTGTTAATGCTGGGTTTTTGACTTTAAAGGAGAAATAAGTAATAAATATTTACTGTAAAATCAACCTAAATCATTCTCATTTGTAACCTGGGATGGATGTAACATTCCCTATACACAATAGGGCCTCTCCATCAACAATGTCTTAGTCCCATTTATCTCCTTTCAAACTTAGAGGTACGGCCCAGAAGTACTTCGGTTTACAGTGTATGCCACGTTTACTTCCTGGTTCCTGAGCCAATCTTATGAGATTTCCCAGGGTTCCCAAAACAGATTGCAGTATTTGGTATTTTATCTTGGCAAAAGAGCAGCAGCCTGCAAACATGGAAGCCAGTAAGAGAAGCGGACCAGAAATAGAACAGAATACAACATCATAAATCTATCCTGTGCAAGCAAAAATTCACAACAGCAACAGAACGTTCAAAAACGGCATATTAGATTGTGATTGACAAGCTGTTGTATCGATTTGTGCCACAAGGCGTCAGTATTACTTACAGCTCCGTTAAAGGAGCACTAAGTAAGACATTTACTGTAAAATCAACCTAATTCATTCTCATTTGTCACCTTGAATGGAATTAACATTCCCTATAAACAATCATCCTCTCCATCAACAATGTCTTAGTCACGTTTTTCCCAAAACAGAGTGCAGCATTTGGTATTTTATTTTAGCAAAAGAGCAGCAGCCTGCTAACATGGAAGCCAGTAAGAAAAGCAGACCAGAAATAGAACAGAATACAACATCATATACCTGTCCTGTTGAGTATATGGTGGGTGTCCGTGAAAAGCATTGTGTATGTGTTTTCCCATTTTAACCACCGTCATGATTACTTATTGTTCCACTGCCTGTGTTGTTCTCTCCCTCTCTTAGTTCGACACGGTGCCCGACACCACCGGCTTTTCCAGCAGTGTGACCCTGAAGGGCTTCTCCATGAAGATTGAGGTAAAAGCCTCAGACACGCATCCAAACGTGTGCTTGCGTGCGTGTGCAGACCCGGCCAGAGGCGTATCAAGTGAGACAAATGTCTTGTTTTGCCAACTTTGCATCTTCATCTCTTGTGCTGGGAATTTGAATTGTTTTTAGATCGGTGTACAGACACTCTAGACACATATTAATTGATTGCAGAGAAGGGATTTACTTGAAAGGTTTCTAACAAACACAGATTTCCACTTTTCTTATTTTTTTGTTGTTGTTTAGATGCACAAAAAAATCAGCAAACTTTAATCGAAGCCAGTCACATCATACACTGTAAAAAAGGAAATTTGGAGGGTATTGTTTAACCATTGAAATGATTTACGTTTTAATCAGGCGTATTCATTTGCAAATGCAATATTCAACAACATTCACATTCTGCCAATGTTATCTACTTTTGAGTGACAAATCATTCCCAAATAACATTTTAATTAGGGTTTAACTGAAGCTGTTGGTTCGGTCCGCTGCTAATTAGATTCCTCGTGTGTGGTGTCCAGCAGACACCAGTGATATGGGTGTTATTATGAATGAATATTTCCACTTTATAAAAGTTCGTAACTGTCATAAGACTTGTGGTTGGGAAAATGTCCATGCTTGGATACTTGTGTCCAATTTTAGGTAGTTTTAGCGACGCCGCTAAACTACGCTAAAACGACTTTTAAAATCATAATGTATTTGTTCCCGTGTGGGCTAAAGAAATCTGCTTCTCTAAAACCGCTCTCAATATATATATATATATATATATATATATATATATATATATATATATATATATATATATATATACACACATATATACACACGAGACACACCCAAGCCCCAAACATAATCAATTAACTAATTAAACAAATGACTAACAAATAAATATATTCTAAACAACTGAATTTAAATAAAAATACTATTACAAAAAATAAGCAAATAAATAAAAATGAACTAAGTAATCGAAATAATCAAAATTCTAAAACGTAACAAAAATAGAGAAATAGCCTGCTACGCAAACTGTTTATCAGTTTGCGTAGCAGGCTATGGCGGGAGATAATGACCATTTATTTCCTTGTTTCTTTTGTGCCTTCAGGAGATCCTGGAGGCTAAATGCGAGCCCGCCGAAGAGATGGACGCAGGGGAAGAACTGGGTATCCTCAGCGTGAACTCCCTGCGGCGCAGCATCAGCCAGGTGATAGACGGCAAGTCTCTTCCAGGAGACGACGACGTCTGGGACCCGAACATCTCAGCCCATGACAGTGGGATGGTGAGAGACCCCAAAAACGGATGCCGAACCTGTCGGAAATTCTGTGGAACAACTGAAAAGGAAAAAAAATAAAATTAGGCGAAAAACGAATCCTTTTTTTTTTTTTTTATCGGAAACCTACATTTTCTAGCATGTCCTGTCCCTTTGTGTTGCAGTTCATGGAGGACGAGGAATTTGTGGACACCATCAAAGGCTTCAGCACTGTGAGGAAGGAGCACACGATGTTCACGGACACCAACCTGTGACCCGACGGCTCAGTCTGGAGCTTCAGCATCCTGAGCAGAGAGGCCACCGCGTCAGTCGTCCTGAGATGTGACGCCAGGAGGAGAAGCCCCATGTGGAAGGATCCGGTGGAAGAAGAAGATGTTTCTGAGATTCAAACTACTGGAAGAAAATCCCTTTTACCGACACGAATGAAGCAGCTGGACCTCTTTTTGAGGGGCAGTTTAGGACTCCCAACAGTGACAGGAAGAATCAGAAGCTATCTCTGCTTCCCATGTTCTCCTCTGGCGTCTTTTGTCTGTTGTACAGACTGAAAAAGGTGTGGCGTCATCCTCCCACGTTTGTGGGATCTGATGATGAAGACATTTAGACTTCAGTGTTGAGAAGGCGGCTTCAAGGTGCCATCCCTTTCTTCAAAAGCTGGAAATGTTTTTTTTTTTCTTCTACTTTCATAATTTTCCTTCCTAACTTTCTAATGGTTGTTTCAGAGCACCCTCCTCATTTATTGCCCCCCCTGACAAAACCCAAACAATCCTATATCTGAGCATTTACTGCTTCACAGACCCTCCACCGCCCCCTCAACTGTGGGCATGAGGTGTTTTCACAGCTTTTTATCTTTGTTTTACACCCGACCTGCCAAAAAGGTCAAAAGCTCAGTCATCGTCTTATCTGACATAAGCAAACGGCTCTAGTAAAAAGTCATCACATAGTTAAGAAAACTTTGCACATTCATGCACAGGACCGGAGCTCACTGATCCGTCTGAATTTTTACTGTACAAACTTCACGGAGACATTTTGCCACTGTGTCTTCATTGGTCACATGGCAACAAGGCAAGTACTTAAGACAACCTGTAACAAATTTACAGATACATTGTGTGCAGGACCCGATTTAATTAGGTCACTGAAAGATACGCAGAAACTCTATTTTGACCTACACATTTGTGTTTGTGATGGAAGGACAGCAAAGGATGTTTTTTTATCCTGGCATGTCTCTCTTAACAGTAAACGACCTTGTTGATTTCCAGTCCTGACTATGGAGACCTGGGGAACCCAAGATGCTACGTTTTGTTGCTGTTCTCTAAAAATCAGTTCTAGAAAAATCGCCCCAATTATAGATGTATTTACATTTTTACCAGGAATGCCAGCGATGTGGAGGGCGCTGTAATTTACCTTGGTCAGATTGGTCAAATGGCCACAAAGCATCATATATTCTGTAATCACCTTCAGACATTTATGTATCATGACTGATACAGACGTTACTGTAACCAGTATTTTCAAATGTAAAAATATTTCAGTGTGCTACTTGTGAACTGGCATAGAAATGTCTTCCTTTCTCCACTAGAGGGCGACTGTGCATCAGTTTGATAACCATGATGCCATCTTCAGGCTGATCATGTAAACTTAGCTCTACCAAAACAACAGTTTGCTAATTTACCAAATGAAGTTTGCATGAAAAACAGGCAGTCCTCAACATGGATCACAGCATTTAGTTTAACTCGTACTTAGCCAGCGTTGTGTACGTCTGGAACACAATTTGTCCAGAAATAAAATGGATTATTGCAATCATGTTGGCCCTCTAAGGGTTTATTTGAATGTATAAACACACTGCAAGTATAAACATATGAATAAACCTGATGAAAAAAGCATGTTTCACAAAATAAGGCACACGAATCAAAGTGCTTAAATATAGAATTCCTTTTTTTATTTGAAATGCGTTGCAATGCAATAATGTGGGCACAAAACACTTGCACCATTACAGTTGAGATCATGGTTACAAAACATTCACGTAATAAATTAATATACTGCTGTACCACAGACGGTAAACATAAATCCCCCTAGCTAGGGAAATAAATTGCAATAGGAACATTAATAAATGTACAAAATATTTTTTCAGGCATTTACAAAGGCAGCCTCATGTTGTTTTTTTCCTTGTTCGACGCGTACAAATATAAATCTCTGATATGTTTGTTTAAATGGCCAGAGATCCTTCAGTGACCTTGGAGCTGAGAGACGTTTCATTTTTATACCATTGCTGATAGATTTACAGACAATGTTGCTTAATGCATCTGATTTACTGAACATTTAAAAACCCTTTATCCTTTAAAAATATTGAATGCCTGTTTTCAGTTCCAGTTGTCTTGATATTGCTGCATCATGCACTTCTCCCTTTAGTGTGATATTTAAATATGTCTGTAAACAAATCACTAATCATTGGAAATGCGTTCGCTGCAGTAACAGCGGTAAAGTGCATGCAGCACATGCTGGGTTGAAAATAGCTGGCATCTGTAGAAACATGTCACAAATATTTAAACATAGCACTAGAAGATTATTTTCAAACAATAAAAAACGACTTCTTCTTCTTTTTCTTTTTTTTAGCAAAGTGATGTGCAATCTTCCCCAACACCACCTCAACCTATCGAAGCAGTTTCCTTCAGAGAGTCTCCCATTCTGGCAGCGCTTCGTAAAACAGCCCATCATTTTTCTTTTGAGAACTTAGTGGTTACTTTCCCAGACCTGACCGGGTTCTTCCAAGAATCGGGCTTTATTATGAGGTGACTGATAATTCCCTTGGTCCTTTCCCAGGACTATGAGGTTACTTTCCCCTAAACTTTCATGATGGCTACTACTTATTTTCCCTCGACGTTCCAACTAAGTTGCTGGAAAGTGAGGATCAGGTTCCTGGAAAGTAACCAGCAAGTAAAAAGAAAGTTTCAGGAAAGTACCGTGCATGTTCTAGAAATGGAAAGTAATCAGAAAGTTATATTAAAGTATCTGGTAAGCTCCGGAGCTCAACCTCCGAGTTCCTGAACTTACCGTTCAGGAAAAGACTCAGGAAAGTACCTAGATTTTTTTTCTAGGAACATACACCATACGTTCCAGGAAAGCATGGGCAGCATCATCCAGCGCGATCCACCTGGGTGACATCTTAAACGTAGCTAAACTAAAGCAGACAACTGCAGCCCCAACACATAGCCATTACACCGGAAGCATCTCCAGGGATTTTTTTTCGGCTGAGCACAGCTTTGATCACATCTCATCATCATGCAGGTGGCACGAATCTAGTCTTCATAGAAACTCTGACAAGGCTAGTGAGTTGGGAATGTTTTACCTACCAGCACAAGAACCTGAAGTACCAACACTGATGGCCGTACCTGAGACCTAAGCTACACCTGATCTGAACATTTAAAGTACCAACTTGTATCTACTGGTCATATATGATCACATTCTCTGCAGGACTTCTGGTCTACATTTCACGCCATTCACTTCTGAGCCGGCCCAAGGCATAAGCGAACTAGGTAGTTGCCTAAAGAGCCTTAAAGCAACAGGAGGCTCCAACAGTACAAAATTCACAAAGTCACCAACTTGCGGACACAAAATGTGTTTTTTGTAATAAATCAGCTGTAAACAGGATACTTTACAGCTGAGAACAGCATTTTTGAGCCTTGAAGTTACAATTTATCTAAATAAGATGCTGACTGAATATTCTATCATAGCATACTGCTAAACTCAGCTAAAGCTGAAAAAAGACGCTCTACAACTACCCTGCCTTTACTCCATCTTTAACCAAATTACATGTTTAGCCTATTATATATTAAAGGCTTTCACTGAAGGATTTCAGAATTCTTCCCATAATCATTTAATATGTTGCAGTTACTTCTCAAACTGTGCAGCTAATTCCTGTCATGCTTAATTCGCTGACTTTAATCAAGCGCAAACAGAGCGCGAGTTTTATTTACGTGAGAACCCAAAGACTCCATGTTCAACTTTGCATTGCTCGATCCGCTCCGTGCTACATTCTGAGAGAGATCCACTTCCACACCATCTGGTCGCTGACAAAAATGAAACCTCAACGCGCTGATAATCTTAAAGCCAAAGACCTCAAACACAGACAGCTTACGCGATAAAAACAACAATGGACAGACGTAGGCGTTAATTAACCACATCATCTAAAGAGAACGACACATCATTTACCACCAGTGAACACATGAGACAGGAGGTATCTGCACACTGGGGAAACAATCCTGGGTGGAAGTGGGGAATTTGTTGGGGTTGACGTCACAACATTTATAGAATCGCTTAAATCCCTTAATCCTGCTAAAAATCTCTTATCCAAAAATATGTTTTTTTACGACTTTGATCGCTTTTGTCCCTTTTTTTCAAACGGTATAAACTCTCAAACTGTGCAAATCCTCTCAGTCAAATAGAAAACATTTCGATTCGAACATTCAGCTTCACGCGGTTTATCCCTGAAACTAACATGCAACAAACGGTTTTATAGGTTCAACTTAAAGGGCTTTCATCGTTGATCTCGAGAGCTAAACCTAAAACCGTGCGATAAATCATAAAGGATGATAAATGCTTTGATGCCGACGACTTGCCTGGCCCTTCTCCACAGATTATACCAGGGTTTCCCTGTCAGGCAGCTGCAGACAAGACGATTTGATAAACAAAGCAGCCTGGCTGGGTCGCATTTCCCTGAACTGAGGCCTGCTGACGGATTTCAGAACATTTTAAAACCATTTTAAAGGACCATTTTTTTTTTCAACAGCACCTAACAAATCAGGAGGCGTTCAGGCTAACACTGATTACTGGCATCCACACATGAGGAATCACAGGTGCATCTCAATACATCTGAGTATCATCGAAAAGTTCTCTAATAGCATGTAACACATAGATGTATTACACTGAGCTGATAAGGTTCAAGTGTTTCTTTCAGCTAATTTGGATGATTTCCGCCTATAGCTGCTGAAAACCCAAATTTAGTTGTCTGGAAATCAAAGAGTATTATTCAAGACTGCTGTGAAAGGACTTTAAATACAGAAGTGTCAGCAAAGGATGTCCGTGTGCTGTACAGTGAATGCATCACGTTGCATCAATTACTGCATCTAGATGAAGGCATGAAGGCAATCAGCCTGTGGCACTGATGAGGTGTTAAGCTAGGCCCGGTTGCTATTGAACTCTGACCTCTTTTGTGGCTTACCCGTCCTAAAGAGGGTGCATTTTAGGTTTCCGTTGGTCGAGAACCATAATCATCCAAACCGACAGAAATAAACATTCGAAGAAAACGTGTAATGAATCCATATGAGTTTCTCTTTTTCCGTCAACTCACTAAAATAAACGTTTCGACGATGAGTTCAGTTCCTGAGATGCACCTGTGTATAGTCAGAACATACAAGAATGGAGCACTCAATGGTTAAAAAAAAAGCTAAAATATTAAATAATAAAAGAAATACAAAGACTAATAGAAGTAAAGAACATAGCAAGAGGGGCAGAAAGTACCACCAGGGGAAACTAAGAAGGAAGGAAGGAAGGATTGGATGTCAATCAGTTCCTGGGTTTTCCCAAACGACCAAAACCCTCCCCGGCCGGTCGACTGCGGAGCGACCAGAGCCTGGCCTCGGACCTTACGTGGGGCAGAGAACTGTGGAGAGAAAGACAACGGGCGGTGAGAGACGCTGCGGCACGTGACGGAGCGTGGAGCATGCTAGAGCCGGGAGAGATGTGTGGCTAGAGACGAGGAAAACCGCTGACTGCAGGTGAGAAGCAAACACACGAACAGCTGCTGCTGCGAGCTCGTAATGTGAAGAAAGTATGAGGTGGGTGTAGCGCAGCTGCAAGCACCGCACAACACAACGGGCACCACGGCGGAGAGCGGAGGAGGGGGGTGGGAGGCTGATGGTGCTGGTCGAAGGGAATGCTGTGCAGACGGGGGAGGACGACGAAGCGTCAATGAGCTGCGTTAACCTCACAAACCTCAGGTTCCTCCGCTTTCATACGAGAGCTGCCCCCAGGGGACAGCGGAGCGCGGGCGAAAAGCAGAAGGAAGGCACACGTCAACAACAGGCACGTTCGGGTTCACCGCTGCTTTTCTCTGGCGGGGGAAAGCTGCGTCGCTGAATTTCACCATGCGACGATCCGGGGGGGGGAAGGCTACGCTTTGTCCGCGTACGAACAACTGGAGCCGCAGTCAGATGAGTTTTGAGCCGAATTATCAAGGAGTGACGTGAAAACGTCGGCGCTCCTCTCAGCCCGGCACAGAGACGGAGTAAAGTAGAAGAAACCAGGACCCCCCTAATTACCAGCATGCATACCATTACTAAACCTTTACTTCTGAGCTCTCATTGGTACAACCCGGCTCATATCGCACAGTATTAAAGGAGAAGTCCGCTCATATTCAGAATTCAAACTTCTGAAGGTACGTTAAATATAAAATTATTACATACTGTTCAATACAGTTTTTTTTTAATTAAGAGTAATTTTCATTTGAATGTGCTTTACTGGAGGCATCCATGTTGGTCAAAGAACAGTACTGCCACCTCCCAGTTTGTGACGTCATGGTGCGGTATCGGAGCCGTTTACTTTCCCAGAACGTGTTATATTGAGTGATCAATCGAGTTTTGACCCACATAGCAATCCCTTACCATAGCACCGATAAGTGTTACATTTTCAGTTTTAACCCACTAACTCAACGATAATGTAACGACACCATTGCTATATTTCGTTAAGAAAAGTAAAACATCTTCATTTCCACGCCTAATAGGTTGGAAATGAGGCGGAGTTGACTGGATTCGTTCTTCCAGCTGAATGCTCTCCCGACGCAGAGGGATAGAAACTCTGGCGCGGATAAGTCGTTTGGCACGACACCGGCCATGATTTTTTGTTTACAACGCAGTTGGTCGGCCTATCGATCAATCGCAAATTCTACATTATGCAAAAGAAAAACCTATCGAAAATTCTCTGGGCCAGAAGTTCGATGGCAAATCCTCCCGTCGTTGGATTGCCAACTCGTGGTGGATCATGGAGGTGAAATAACTAATGGTTTTTTTTCCACTTTTACCCGATGTATTGCAACATCCAACGGCCATGCGCGTGGGCATTGCTGCTTTAACAGTTGCTCTCGCGAATTTCAATGGTGAAGTCCTCTGGAAATCCGAAATAATCGTTGATGGCAGATGTGTATAATAGTTCCTATTGAATTTGCTTGTAAAGCCTGGAGAACGGCCCTCGGCTTACCGCACCGTGACGTCACTGCCAGAAGATGCAGGAGTGAGGTGTTACTATATTTGGTCATTAATGGCCGCTCCCGGACTCAGTGATTGCGACAACAATTAATACTTTTATTTTTTTTACTGATTAACCCTAAATTCATTAAAACAACGTATTAGTTTTAGGTATAGATAATGATCCACTGACTCTTCTTTGCTGACCGGACTTCTCCTTTAACTAATTTAGCTTCCCCCCCCGTCTGTGCTCATACTTCTGCTTTTGGTCCTGTCTGGTAAAACTGGCTGCTCCAGCTGGACCTCATCTGACTGCAAGGCTATAAACCCACTTTTAACCTCCCCCAGTCACTTCTATTGAAACTATGTCTTTACTGTAAATGTTTCAAACTGTGGACAACTACAATTACCTATAAAGTACAAAACACTTTTTTGCATTATGATTAGGCTGCTGACAAATATTCACCAACTCTCTCGTGGTTTTAGGGTTAAAATCTGAGTCCAGAATAAATAAATTAGACCATACAACACCCGGAAAAAGCCTCTTATTGAGGTTATTACGATATGTTTTCACTCAACCTTGTTGCTTTTCTTGGTCACCCAAGCAAAGCAACAAAATGAAAGCCCTGTTTACCTTTGAGTATGTAATCCGTTAGGAGGGCCGGTACCTTCTCGCTGTCATCCCTCATGGCATGAAGAACTGATGTGGAGAGGAAGAGTTAGAGGTGGCGCTAAGATCCAACAAACAAACATGTCTGAGCTCGTTGTGATTGAAACGCGCCGCGTTCTGCCTCACGGACTCACTCTTTGCGAGGATCTGGAGGTCTTCTACAGACTGAGAGCCCGCTTTCTTCTCATAGGGGATCACTGTGGTCAGATACTAAAGAGGAAAAAACGTGATTACGAAGGTGGGAAATAAAAAAAAAAAAAAAAAAAAAAAAAAAAAAAAACACCGAGTGACTTAAGACTTGCTTAACTTTCTCTGACGAGCTTTTGGAACAAAATAAAAAGCCTGTGTTACGAAAAATTCGTAAAAGTTACGAAACATGCAGCTTAGCTTTGTTCCAACGATCAGCTGAGCTACAAGAGGATTTTTGAGTTCAATAAAGCAGGGCGATAACGTTTAAATACAAAAATAAAAGAATTCCAACAACGGGCTTGATTGTATTTTGTCACAATGCGACCGCAAACTTGAATGCGGACTTCAATGAGACACAAAGTAGTTGATAACAGAGGTTGGCATTTCTGCCGATGGACAGGTCAGGTCTGCTCCTTAGTCACCATGACGCCGCTTGTTCACCAACGTCGCATTGAGGTTTGTGGTCGGAACGTGACAAAATGCGTAGAGGTTAGGGGGGGTTGAATACATTTACAAGGCACTGTGAGGTATTTAATGAAAAAGAAAGTAAAAGACAATAAGGCAAATCAAACAATAAGGCAAACCGAATAAAAAAAAAAAAAAAAAGATGTGCATGCTAGTAGAAACCCCCCCCCCAAAAAAACAAAGGAGACAGTGCAGAAGAAAGAGCAGGGGCACCTGTTTGTCCCCTCCTGTATGGCCAAAAGTTTGACGGAGGCCATTTTGAATGACATTGGAGAGTCCCTCCAGAGTGAGGAGCTACAAGGAGTGAGAGGAAGGGAGGGGGGGAAAGAAGAGATTTGACGAAAGATAAGGAGGCCGTCTACGACAGGAAGGAAAGGCGCTGGTGCTAAGAAGGAAAGTGAAGCCTATCTGCGCGGGGCAAACATCTGTTTCTCTAAGTTGGAAACAGCGTGAGGCTTTTGTTTTGGCTGTTTCGGGGGAACGCCCCCCGGCTAACTCACCGTGCCGGGTATGTGCGTGCTGTTCGTCCTCTGGCCGTTGGGCCCCGTCGTGGTCGTGCTCCTGATTTTCTTCTTCTTGCGCAGCAGCTCGCGGTGCTCCTTCTGCTTGTTCTGCACGTCGATCAGCAGCGAGATGAAGCTGTTCTTCACCTGCACAGCCGCCACATTTCATGTTTATCTCCACAGGGTTTTGGGGAAAACGCGCCGATTATCCCGGTTTGATCGCTTTCAAAAGCTTTTATTTCAGTTTGCAGAACAGATGAAAAAGGCAAATAAATGAAGCATCCAGAACATTTAGTCATTCCCCACAATTACAGTGCCTGGCATAAGGATCCGTACGCACGGAGCTTTTTCACATTTATGTCACTTTACAGCCCCAAAGTGGTTGTTATTTATGTGATAAATCAACACTAAGTAGCACAGCATTGTTGTGGAAGGAACATAATCCATGGTCTTCATAATTACACTCCGCTTGTTGGCGGAGCGTGATCAAATAATCGAATAAGAGAAGACTAGGTGGGTGTGAATACTTTTGCAGGCCAGATATCTGGCCTGCTTTGGTTATTAAGGAATCAATTCCATCATAGGGATAAAACATAAAGAAATATTTTTCCTTTCCTTCACATGTTTATAACTCTTTATTTTATTAATTAAGAAACCTTGGAATAAAAGCACTGGAGTTCTTCAAGCCGTCTCATACATTTCCAGCTGGAAGATGCCCATTTCATTTAGAAAAGCCTTTAAAATGCCAAAACTTTCCAGGCTACGGAAAATAAAGCTGGAGTTCAAGTGCGTCCTGGTTATCTGTGCAAAGTAACGCTCAAACAAGGATAAAGAAATAAAGCTGCCGGCGATTCTGACAACGCCAGACAACACGTGGCCATTTGAAGCCCTCCGAACGCTTCTGAGCCGCTCTGCTTCGGTACGTTTCCTCCAAAGCGTTTCTGCTGGGTCTGACTTTGACACGCGTGTGTGACCAGATTAAAAGTACCTCCTTCTCGAAGTCTAGTTCGTCTCGCAGGGCCAGAGCCTGGATCAGCTCTTCGCTGTAGCGACGGATGGCCGCCTCCACTTCCTCCAGGGTCCGGGCGAGCTCCGGCACAGAGAGCTGACGAAGCCCTGCGGAGCGGACGAGGGCGCAGAGGGAAACATAGCTTAGGTAGGGAGGACCAAAGCGCAACGAGAAGCCTCAAGTAAAAATGTTGATTCTACACTCCAATCCAATTTTAGAACATTTACTGAGACAGGGATATCATAACAACTGGGCCGCCACACACGCTGATTACATAAGAACAATGTTTACATGGACAGATGCAGGACGCTTTCATCGTGTGCTGGACACACAATTCATTCAGTTGTTTGAAGAACTGTAAAGCGGGTCGCCCAGAGCACATTAAAACACCACAGCAGCCTGAACAGAAAGAGTTCTGGTCCGTGGTGTCTGTGTCTGTGTGTGTGTGTGTGTGTAGGAGCAGGAAGACTCACGTTCCTCGAAGCTCGTGTTGGATCCGGATCGCTTCAAGCCACCGAGGTCCTGGGAGAGCATGGACAGGTCGGACTGGGAGGGACTCTCGTCGTCGTCGTCCGGGTCGGGGGACTCCTGCATCATCTCTTCAATCTCCTCTATCACCTAACGACACCACAACCTTTAACCAGAGGCCGACTCCCATCGACTAGCTTCACCGTGTAGCTCACAGGCATTTCTTACAGCGTCCCGTCTTTGGGCGTGAATCGTCGGACTGAGACGCCGTAAAGCACACGCGACAAACTCAAGGCCCGCGGGCCAAATCTGGCCCGCCAAGGCAATTTATCTGGCCCACAAGAGCCAAAAAAATGTCATGTCATAAAGTACAGGCATATATCCTTTTAAATTGTAATAAAGTGGCTAAAACTGTGCCGCCTGTAGCGAAACACAAATTAAAACAACCCAGAAATGTCCAAACAGAGAATAAGTTATGCAGAAAGATGAGAGTTTGAAGTGTAACTCACCCCAGTATCAACATTTTTTGCAGATAAACTGTTCAAATGGGCCTAAGGGTGCTAATTCTATGTTACTGTGAAGTCTTTTACATGGGTATGGAAACTGGAATGAAATGCTAAAATCTAAAGTGTCATCTATACAGGTGCAACCGGCCCTTTTAATGTCTTCTTGATGGCACCCCCGCCGTAAAGGATGATGAGGATTTCAGTCTAATGTAATAGCGGTGACATTCAAGGAGGTTCTAGTGAGGTTCTTATTTAAGCACATTAGACGTTTGCTCTGGACGTGACGTTTGTGTTCGTCTAAACACAAAACATTCGATAACATTCCCGTATGCTTTACGTCGACACGGGACCCGAGCTCAACCCTGGAAATACAGGCGTGATGCTGTGAATCAGCCACGGGTCCCGGTTGATGAGCACACAAAGGTCGGATCGTGTTCAGCTTCTGTATTTGGTTTACAGGCCCGTTCTGGTAACGGCTGATTGAAGTCAACGCAGCTCTAATTTGAGGAAATAGCCAGTGAGCTGACAGACATATACAGTCACCTGTTCAGCGGTGAAGAGCGGCTCCTCGTTGATGCTGGAGACGATGATGGAGTGCATGTCCAGCTGTTCCCGCAGCTCTTCGTCGTCGTCATCGTCGGACAGATCCAAAGACTGGGTCTCCGCCTTCTGCCCCTTGGGAGACAGGCGGGGGCAGAGGTTTAGACATCCAATAAAAGATGCAACAAGACTTTGAACTGCATTTTTTAAATCCAAGCAAAAAAAAATGCAAACAACCAGAGATGGATATTGAATATGTTGGGTTTGAGGGTTCCTCTTATTTCTCTGTTGACAGTAAGATGAAAATAGGGGTAAAGACCCCTAGACCAGAAACAGCTGCCAAGCTGGGCTCAACAAAATAAAGGGATTTTGTCTGCAACAGCGATGCTAAGATGAACCGATCTGCATCGACACGCGGATGCACAAAGGTGTGGTGTCAGGAATTAAATCTAGACGCCTCGGTTTTCATGTTCTTGCACCAATAATATTAAATCCGTTTGATGACGAGATTCAACTTTTATCCAGTTATGTGATTTTGGAGGTTATTCCTCTGACCTATACGGTTTGTTAGAAAGCAGATGACGACCTGCGCCGCCAAAGGAGGCGGAGCCTGAGAGAGGCACATGCCAAATAACAACGTGACAAAGATGGCGGAGGCGATAAAAATGTACACACCGGCTAGCTAGGAATTAGCTACGAATGGGGATATTGATCGATGGACGTATATTGATGATAGAAAGAAGAGGGACAATAAAAAGTTCAAAAGAACAATTATCTTCCCCTTTGCATTCTAGCCATGTAGGTAAATATTACAGTCGTTACATCCTCCCAACCAATCACAACACAGACCCAGAAACGCTCCGCCCCCTTCAAAGAGTCCAGAGAGCACATGATCTTTTTTTCTTTAAAAAGTTGGTTGAATAAAGGGTTGAGTTTGAATTCAGTGTTTGTGAGTTCTGTATCTAAAAATAGGAGCGACAGCATAAAATGTCCAGAGCTGCACTTAAAATCTATGTTTTGAATTTGTTGATAATTATCGATATCGATCAATATGATTTATATTTTAGCGATTTTTTTCCATATCATCCAGCCGTAATTAGGCTACGTGTTCGCTGCAAATAGGGGCTTGTGGAGAGGAAGAGCACTAGAAGAACTATTTGTGACTGGATGCCATCTTATCAGGGTAATTAATAAGGTATATTCAATTTAAAAGTATTATGTCTTTGCTTTGCTCGTCTCATTGGATCAATCTGAATTGCATCGAATCTAACTGCATTTACCTTAAAATAAGTGAACTGAACTGCACTGTGACGCAGGGGTTCCAGCTGTGTATCTAAAATGAATCGGATCGTTTGGCAGTTTGTGTGATTCAGTCAAATTAAGCTCCTCAATCAGGCAATTAAGTGGCATTTGTTAAGGAATGGTTTATTTACACTACTGGGCAGACACTGAAACATGCTTGTTTTAGGGACCTCTTGCGCTGTGAGCTTGAGGGCCGGCAGGTGCAGGGAGCGGGTGTAGGACGTCTTCCAGTCCACGGGCATCACGTTGCCGTAGTTGTTCGTCAAAGCGTTCCAGACCCTGGAGGCGAGCGGAAAGAAGACAGAGTTAAAGCACAGGGGACGTTTTCAGTTTCTCAAAGTCAGCTTCCTTCTCGTTTTGTCGTGACGCAGCAGTGCGAGGCAGAACTGTGCTCTGTTCTCTGACCACCCCCCCTTCTCGCCTACACGAGGCTCACGGAAAGCCCCGACGGATCAACGCCTTCGGGGTCACACATGTCGTTTCTGCAGACGTTAACCTGTGAGATGTGAGCTGCTGGAAGGAAAGGCTAATAAATACAAGCAGCTTTCATTAAAATCGGCTTTAACTCACGGCTGTAGAAGACGGTAGAAGATCAGATACTGGGTTTCTTTTTAGCATTTTGCAGCCTGGAAGTTGAAAAAAAAAACAAATCCTGACATCCAGACGGTGGAGAAGAAATTAATTCCTTAATTCCTCATTTCCAGAAACATATTTGGACACGTTGTTCAAAGGACTCAGCAAACAGTGGGCAAGTTTGTTATAAGTGGGTCATTAGTGAAATGTGTCCAAATGTCACTAAACCCTGGCAACATTGGAATTGGAGGGCCAAATTGATTTTATTTATTTATGTGCTCCGTCAGGCAGCAGCTCTACATTTTCTGTTTCAAATTTCATGCTTCTCTGTATTCAGGCTCACAAGTTAAATAATCAGAGTAATGTTTCTATGGAAGGAGAGTCAAGAAGAGGGACGTGTGTGTTTACTGAAAACCTCTTCACAGTCAAACGCATCGAATCACACAGTCCTATATAATGGTGACAATAGTAAACTGATGATAAACGCTAAAACTATGTGGCGTGTTTATTGTAACTCACCATCACCCAGTCAACATTAGAACGGCCACTGCGCTCGGTTTGACCGTTTTGCAGTTTGAGTGTTAATTACTTTAACGGATAAAGACAGAAAGCCTCGCTGGTCCCAGAATGTTTCTAAAACTGTACGTTTTCAGAAAACATAGACTTCTTCCTTTCTTCCATCCATCTAGCTCTGAAAATATAAAAGAAGATAAAATATGCCATAGAAGTGTAAAAGTAATCAGACTGTAGAAATGGTGTTTGAATATGGACAGTGACCAGGCTGGTGACGAAGAGTCTGATGGCAGCCAAAACTCCCGGGTGGATGAAAACTCCTCATCTTCTAAAACTGATCAGAGGACATCCTGAGGAAAAGGAAACCCCTCGTGTCTCCTGATAGCTGTTACCACAGCAGAAATGTCAGGTGAGCTTGTCCTGTGCTAACTACAGGCGCTGTGTGGGACACAACATCAGGCTGGTGAATCATCACAGCGTCTAGGCCCGATTCTCATATGACAACTACTAGAGAGCAGCTCCTTGAAGAGAACGTGGCTCTGAAATTTGCACCGCCATTCAACCACTGGTGGTTTCTTCTTTCTCTAAAAGTGGGGACCGCCTGGTCACCGAGAAGACCAACCTGGTTGGCACTGTGGGGAGTGAGGAGCTGTTCTCCACTGGGGTGCTGAAATGCAAAGAAACAACACTAAATTTATCAGGGAAAGCATCGTAAAAGTGCACTGTGCACACGGGCATGGGCCTCACTGATGAGCCTCTGGGGTTTTACGTCAAGGCAGGCCGATCAAGGTGGTAATCTATGCCACGAGGACTCAAAAGTGCTGCAGCCTGGGAGAGGGAGAAAAAGCCCGGTGCGGCAGAGCTGCACTAAAAATAAAACCTGCAAAACCATGTGTGGGAATTGCGCAAAGCGAAGAGAGTTGATCTGCCCTGGCTGTGAGTTGTAAATAGTTTTATCAACCTCCTTGTAAATAGTTGGAATAATAGAAATATTATTGCCAACCCCAGACTGGTCCATCACACTGCCAGCTGGAATTTGATCGTCACACCAGGGAAGGCTGGCGGTGGCGTGCTTCACACCACTGCGTCCGCCGCTCTGTGATGTATGGCTTGGCTGCAGCTGCTCGGCCATGGAGACTCATTCCATGAAGCTCTCTACGCGCGGTTCTCAATCTAATATGTAGGCCACGTGAAGTTTGGAGCTCTGCAGCGACCCCTGTGCGCTAGGCGCCTCAGCATCCCCAGTGTATCAACCCTCAAGAGCACTAAGGTCTTCTGCCTCCAGCCTTCTCTGCGTACCTAGAACCAGAACTAAACAAGGAGAAGCAGCATTTAGTTCCTATGCTCCACTTATCTGGAACAAACTTCCAGAAAACTGTAAAAGTGCTGAAAGCCTGAGTTCCTTTAAATCAAGATTAAAAACACATTTGTTTAGGACTGTTCTAGTTAAACTGTTCTACTGAAACAGCATTAGTTCAACTTTTTTAGTCCAACTGTTTATTGATGTTCTATTTTGTTTCTACATTTTCTGTTTTCTTTTCCTGATTTTAATCATGTAAAGCACTTTGCATTGTCTCTGTACTGAATTGTGCTATATAAATAAATTTGCCTTGCCTTGCCTTGCTCTATGGCGTTTGCGTGGCTGAGCTGCTGTCGGTTCCAGTCGCCTCCGCTTTGCTTTAACTACACTGACAGTTGACTGGGGAATATTAAGGAGCGAGGAAATTTCACGACTGAACTTGTTGCACAGGTGGCATCCTATGACATTACCCCGCTGGAGTTCACTGAGCCCCCGGAGAGCGACCCACTCGTTCACAAAGGTTTGCGGAGACAGTCCGCAGCGTCGGCGCTTGGTTTTATACATCCGTGGCCGAGGAAGGGACTGGAACACCTGATTTTCATTATCTGGACGGGGGAGGGAATACTTTTGGCAATGAAGTGTATATCGTGCTCCCCCAGATTAAATGAAGACTAAAATTTTAGTTCATTTCTGAAGAGTATTTACTTTTACCAAAATAATAATTTCCTTGTTCTCCTATTAAGAACGAGAGCTACGCTATTCTCTAGTAATAGCAAACACTAAAAGCAGGGACAGACAGATACGTCCCTTACATCCAAGTTAAAGTATTTACTAGAAAGTTTGCATTTGAAGAATCTCCGGTTATTCTGTTTGAAAAGAGCGGACGTGAGACGGAGCTTAAAATGCAAACGTTTATCCATTCTGAGCTGTCTTTTGCCACAGTTTTCTAGACCTGCAATGTACTGAGTGTAAAGTCCAAACCCATCACCGCATAACCTTGGAGAAAATCAGCACCATCGGCAGGAATAACGTGCTCAAGCAAGTGTGCTTTTGGCCGTGACCGTGCACGGGCGGACGCTGTGAGCCCATGTGTCGCGGCGGCTCCTGCGATGTCCGGGACAAATATTTATGTAACATCCACGCTTCTCCCTGAAGTGTTCACGCGCCGCTTGGCGAGCTGCTGGCCCGTTTTAAACGGGGCAAAGCCTGGCAGGAAACGCTGCGTGGCCCGCGAGCAGCGACGCCGTCTCGGCCACGTGAGCGCCGGCCTAAAACACGCCGCAGGCGCAGTTTGACAACAGGGGCTACAGCGAGCTCATTTATTTGCTTCCACTCCAGCTTATTTGTCTCGGGAACTCGCTTGAGTTTATTGTTACACATAATATCTTGGATGCACAAAGCAAAACCTGAACCCAAACACAGGACTTGGCTCCACTGTAAAAAAATAAATAAATAAATAAATAAATAAATAAAAAAAAAAAATAAAAAAATCGGACTTTGAAACGAGGTCCATAACCCTAAAGTTCACCGTTGTTCTCCTGCAGCGGGTCTCAGCAGCAGAGTTTCAGCGGCGCTTGTTAAGGAGCTGGGCACGTCCTGGAAAAGTGCAGCCACCCAGAAAAGACTGAGCTTGGCGCTGATTTTAAGGCTTTGTCGGGCTGCCGTCCAATTATTTCATGCCCTCCTTCCTGTTTTTCCCCTTAAAGAAAAACACTTCCTGTCTGAGCTCCTCAAATTTCTGTTAAAACCCGATATACCTCTGATATATACTAACAAATGGACATCTACGTAGCGTTTCAGGAGGAGCGAGTCCTAATAAGAACTCACTAACGAGGTGAAAAGATTGTTACAATGATCATCGTGATAAAAGTCCCAGTGGATAGTCTATAAGCAATTTATGATGACGCTAAAACCGGAATTGATCCCTGCAATGGGGCTGCGGATAATACAAAAAGCGGCCATATGTGGAATTAATGAAAGTCACAACAACAACATGACTTGCAATAAATATTAAAGCGCGTAAACGTCTTCCTGCTCTTCAACTGACAGCCATCTACATATCGAGGTCTCCTAGCAGTCTGTTTTACAGGACTGTTTCAGAAAATTAGAATATCGTGAAAAAATACTGTATACTAGTAGGCTATTCAACTAATCACTTGAATCGTCTAATTAACTCGAAACACCTGCAAGGGTTTCCTGAGCCTTGAAAAACACTCAGCTTGGTTCAGTAAACTAAATCACAAGTATGGGGAAGACTGCTGATCTGACTGCTGTCCAGAAGACCATCATTGACACCCTCCATCAGGAGGGTAAGACACAAAAAGAAATTTCTCAAAGAGCAGGCTGTTCACAGAGTGCAGTTTCAAAGCACATTCACAAAAAGTGTGTTGGAAGGGGGAAATGTGGCAGGAAACGCTGCACAACCAAGATGTGGCACCTGCCCACAGTGCCAAAACCACCAGTAACTGGTGTACTGACCATGGCATTACTGTCCTTGATTGGCCTGCCAATTCCCCTGACCTGAACCCCATGGAGAATTTGTGGGGTATTGTGAAGAAGAAGCTGAAAGACACCAGACCCAACAATGCAAATGAGCTAAAGGCCGCTATTAAAGCATCCTGGGCATCCATAACACCTCAGCAATGCCACAGGCTGATTGCCTCCATGCCACGCCGCATTGATGCAGTAATCTGTGCAAAAGGATTCCCAACCAAGTACTGAGTGCATTAATGGACATTTTGAAATGTTTGATTTTGTTTTGCTGTTATAATTTTTTTTTTACTTGGTCTGAGGAAATATTCTAATATTTTGAGATAGGATTTTTGAGTTTTCTTCAGCTGTACGCCATAATCAGCGATATTAAAACAATAAAAGGCTTGCGATATTTCAGTTGATTTGTAATGAATCCAGAATGTATGACATTTCATGTTTTTTAATTGCATTACAGAAAATAAAGAACTTTATCACAATATTCTAACTTTCTGAGACAGTCCTGTATACTTGGCAGGACAGCCAAGCTACAACGATGTTGTAGGAAGCAGCTCCACGAGCGTCTGCTTTGTTAAAAGCACCAGTACAGCAGGTCAACTAAGCAAACGTCCTGCAAGCCTTCCTACATTAACCTAAAGTATGTATCAAACAGCTACAGCTCAAATGTTGTGAAAAGGTTCACATTTTTTATTGCTCTTTCTGGAAGGAAAACTTCCATATCATATAGATTCATTACACACATACGGAAATATGTCAAGCCTTTATTTCTTGAACTTTTGATGATTATGGCTTTAATATAACGAAAAAAGCCAAATTCTGTGTCTGGGCAAATTTCAAAAGCAAATGAGATCAATGCAAAAAGATATTTTCAACAGAAATGTCGTATTTCTATGCACTCAATACTTAGTGGGGTATCCTTTTGGTTGAATTCCTGCATCAATGCAGCGTCGCATGGAGGCCTGTGGTTCTGTGGCGTTCCTGCTGTCAAGGATAGCTACGTCGCAGTTCAATCAAAAAAATAATAGATCTTTTTTTCTTCCACTCAACTTTTAATGAATATTCTTGGATTCAGCAGTCTGTCTGTCTATATATATATAGATCTATATCTATCTATCTCTCTCTCTCTCTCTCTCTCTCTCTCTATATATATATATATATATATATATATATATATATATATATATATATATATATATATATATATATATATATATATATATATATATATATATATATATATACACAGCAGGCCGTGCAGAAAACGTAGTATCTCCTCCCACTGGCCGATTGATGTGAGCGAGTGCTGCGCCGCATTGCCATGTTGTCGTGAAAAGCGTAGCTATGACCTTTGCGTGCCAACGCGACCCAACAACTGCCAGGCACCTCCCAGTTAGATTACAGACAGATGCTGACAGGTCAAGCTTCCTGTATTACCACCCTGTGTGAGTCCGATGGGAGAACGGTAGTCTGGGTGAGGCAATTTGGATTTCAGCCTCTTTCGGTTACGTTTAACATCAGCACTGTTTCAATACAACATAAAAAGCCTTACAATCCACAGTAATATGTGAGCAATATGTGGTAATTCTGTTCAAATTTCAGCTAATTTCTGGAGATCCACTCAGGACTACCCATATGTTGGCATAGATCAGGTTTTGGTACAGCAGGTAATTTGTGGACTGCCGGTTTATCTTCCAGATACTCTCAGTTGTGCCCCAAATTTTAACTAATCAGTCTGATACCACCTCTCTGTGTCGCCTGTAAAACTGACAACTCCATTGTTTTAGCTTTACAGAGGCATCCGGACTTGCTTAAGGTCAGAATATATATATATATATATATATATATATATATATATATATATATATAAAAATGGATCCAATTCCAACTTTTACTGATGATTTCTCCTCCAGCCCTGGAACAATAACAATAAGGTAGACCAATAAATACAGATCAATTATTACGTCATGGCTAAAGAAGTAAGGATTTTTCTTATGTTGATCGGGTTTACAGTTTTTAACATGTTCCAGTGCAGATTGAAGGACTCCAGTTTATAAAATACCACATCCATTTTAATTTGTGATTTTTTTTTTTCATTATCATTATTATTTTCAATACTGTTGTTGTGATGCCCTAAACTGGTTTGTTTTGAAATACAGCACTTTTGAACATTTATCTCCTTAACATTTATTCAAATTGCAACAACAACACGTTGAATAAAAGGGAGAGAGAGAGAAAAGACTCTCCCACTTCCACAGCCACAGTGGGGTCTGGGCCCTCACTTTCAACCTTATAGGCAAACTTTCTGATTTGTAAAGCAGCAAGACGTTTGTGGACGATGTGGGATTTTCTTGGCGTTTAACCCAATCTTGGTTTAATTGGTATAAAAAGCAGCCGATAATGAACCGTGTTTCTGAGTGACGTACAACCAGTAGTTTTTTCTCTCCTGCACTAGACTCTCATATATGAATGTTATGTAGTTAGCTTGTGGGGCTAAGCAGGCTAGCTGACAGGTTAAAAGTTAGAAGATAATTAACACTCACTCGTCGTCTTTCAGGTAGTTCTCCTCCGTTATGGGTTTAACCGGAGCGATGTTCTCCGTCGTAGTGTTGTAGTTTCGGAAACACACTGTTAGCTTTTCGTCGAAGTCGTGGACCAGGTCCTCCATCGACTTGAAGCTGCAGATGTCCCCGGAGAAGCTGTTGTCCGCATCGGAGAAGTCGTCTAGGCCCGACGGGTCGCCCGCGTTGGAGTTCAGCTGGTCCAGCTGTTCGGCCGACTCCGAGGACGGCTGGAATTCGTTGAAGTCCTGCCAGTCCTCGTCGAAGTGGGCTAACGGCGCCGCCATGGCTGCCCTGGGAACCTGTCTCTGCGGTCGCTCGCTCCGCGGCGCTCTCTGCTCTGCCGTCGGCTTTGGGAGTCTGCTGGTGGAAGCCGATGGGGGGCGGTGCGTGATGACGTCAGTGTGCTCGCCCCTCCCATTTGCCAACAAAACAAACATCGAGGGATTCGTCGTTCAGGGGCGATGTTAAGACTTCGAACGCTGGGGGCTAAGACCCGCTCAAAAATATCAGGTCATTTACGAGTCGGAAAACTCTGATTTAAAAAAAAAAACGTATCTGTTTGATGGATGCTTAAAAAATATAAATAAATCTTGTTATCTGACTTTCTTATTTTTTGTATATAGAGTAATTGGTTCATTAAGCTTTGTGGTCCATTTCAGCATGTGCATTTCCAACTCTAAATATACATTTTATGCATGTACATCCATTATTTATGTTTCAGCAGTTCAGAAAAACGTTTTTACAGTTTTTTTACATGTATTTAGCATTTTTTACACAGAATACATAACATTTTATTAGAAAGATGTTTACATGAAATTTCAAAGTAAGTGATCAATGCTATATTTTGTCCGGGCTTGCATCTAAATGCCTGCTTTTCTTACAGTAGACATGTGAGATGCTGCTTTTTGGGTAGTTCATGCATTTCATGCTGTTTTCCTATATGTGCAAATAATAATAATGCCATTTCTTCCCCTCTTCAAGAGGGACAGCAGTGGCTTGGCATACACCTGCAACTCTTTTTTCATCAGAGAACTTGCCATTTCCTTTAATATTAAGGGAAGAACCAACAGAAGCTTGAAACATGGGTTTGGTCTTAGGCTGCATTAGTTACTTCTTAGAGTCTTGTGTAAAAAATATCTCTGTATTAAAGACAGCCACAGAGGTAGTGTACCACCAGATGTATCGAATTCTAGATCTAAAATTGAATATGTGAAGTCCTGACAACATTTCAAGGAGGTCAACATCACCAACATATTTGTAAATAATTCTGTTTTAGTCGGTAATTTCTATATTGTGTGGTTTGCAGAATTTTATTGCCATTGTTTCATAGTTGCACTGACTGGTGTCTCATTTATCCCCACTTTTATTGTCCAATCACAGCCTCTTTGCAGTGGTCAATTGCTAAATTGACTCCTCATGACTGTCGTCACTTTCTTCTTTAACTCCGTAATGTCACTTTCCATCTTTCCATGGCTTAGTCAAAATCAATTTTTTTCCCCGTATGAATATAAAGATTGTTAAATTATTTTACTGACAAATTATACACAGTATAAATGTGTACACTTGTATACAAAAGGCATAATGTTCAAATTCTGATCAAACTGCATCCGTTTCTTCATATTCAAATGTAAATCAACATGACAGTGTACTGCATTTGGTGTATAGTGAATACAATTGTATGCTTAAATCAATGAATCCTCTAAAACAACTGATGCACTGGCGCATCAATTATACCCTCATACCCAAAGCTGCCCCATTGATACTCACATTTTCACCACAGTTTTTAAATAAACGTTCACTTAAACATATATTTCCGTTGTATCTTTTTTACCTTACTCATTTTAAAACAGTTTTGTATTGTTTCCCTGTTCACTTCAAGTAAACATTCCAACACAAGGCCTTTGTATTTCCGTGAAACCTCTCAGCTGTGTTTTGCTCTTGAATAAAACTAGCAATTGGCCACCTGTATTGCTTAGTTCTTCCACTACAGATCAGAATAAAAGCATCACATTCAACAATGCAGGTTTTAACATCTCCATTTCTCAACAAACATTTTATGTTTGTTTTATGTCATTTGCTGGCTCTAAATGTAAAATATTACAATAAAACAAAAAAAGCCTCAACCCTTGTGGGGCATTTTGTTTGAACTCGTTAGTCAGCATTTTTGAGTTTCAGTTTGAAAGAGGTAAACTGGAATGACTCTTAAAAGTTGGAATTCTGGCCTGACATCTTAGCTGTCCCCGCCCAGAAACGCAGTTGCAGAACGCAGATATCTCAGCTACCATAACTCAATGAGTGAATGCTATGCTGTCTGTACCACACAAAGCACATTTTGACACAAAGATAACACCATACACCTCAAAAAATTATTGTGTTTTTCCTAATTCCAACAGTTTACTTGTAAGGCGAGAGCAGTGGCTCCCAAACCCAGGGCACCGCTCATAAAAATCCATGAGTCAAAAGTTTTGAAATTGCTCTAAATAAATCAAATAACAATCATGTATAATAGTATCCAGAATAATGAAAGCTTAAGAACAATTTCTGATAGGCTCGCATTACCAAGATCCTATTGGTTTTCTGGCTTACAACTAAAATGGATGAATTAGGGTTAAGTCATTTCCAGATCAAAGTCCTGAGTAAAAATTATTAGACTGCAGTATTAGGACTTACACAGAAGTCCTAATACTGACGACTAATTTAAATATTCATCATACAAATGGATTTTTAAATTAAACCAACTATAGTGTCTCTGAGTCTTTCCTGCTGCTGTTCTTCTCACATGTTCATATTAAAGGGGTCACTTATGTTCATCACATCTTTTTTATGCTTTCTTTCCTTTTATTTCTAATTTTAAAATCATGCCTAGATCATAAAGCTAAAAGTCTGATTTGTTCTCACATTTATATTTATCTTTGAGCTATATTATTTTACGTATTTAAAAATCTCTCCCTTTTCCAAGAATCTCAATGTATATGAGTGTTATGACCAACTTTTGGTTTAGATATTTGCCAAAAAATACTTTTTTTGTATTGATAAGACTTTTGTTTTTGAGTCAAATCCCCAAATCGGATATAAGATGTATATTACAAGTTAGTACATACATTTGTTTGTTAAAGTTGACTATAAACTGGATTAGTCATCATTTGTTATTGTCAGTTGGTGTTTTTACAGGCCAGCTTCTGTTAAAATACACCACTAGTCGGCGCAATTTGGAAAATACTTCAAATGGGAGCTTATTTATATTGAACAGTATTAAACTTTAAAAAATGGCGTTTGACAAAATCTAGAAGTGACAAGCAGGATGTAGAATTTTATTACATTTTTAAGTTATCCTGCTTTTCCAAGCAAAGTGTGCTTTAGGACAAAGTTTATTCTTTTAATACAAGTTCTGCTTTAGGTTCATATATTGTCTCAGTTGTGAGCTTCCATTTTATTTAACCACTAAAACTTTCATCTCCTAAAACGATCAATAAGAAAAAACAAAACAAAGCTTTTCTGTTGTGTCCAGATACGTTGCGATAAGCTTCATCATAAGGAATTAGTCAAAGTACACATCTCTATACTCATGTCTCTCATCTCTTCCTAAAATGGCAGTTTTTTGTTTTTTTTTTTAAATGGAGGGCCAACAACAAGGCTTACTTCAAAATAAGTGGAACTTATTGTCAACAGGTTGTGTTATTCTTAATGCTGGTTTTAAAGGAAGCCCCCTCTCTGTTGTGGGACACGTGGGGGACCTGAAGCTGTGATTATTTTTACCCCCCCCAACCTGAACGCCTGTTTTAGGATCATCATGTAGGTGTCCAAATCCTGGGCCTCCATTAAACTCTTATAAGGTCTGTTTTTTTTTTTTTTTTTTTTTTCAAAACCCTGAATTCTTTATTGAAAATATGCATACATAACACTTTTCCTACACAACAATACAAAACATTACAATCACTTTTGTAAATAAGACATGAAACGCAAACCAACACACCCCCCCTTCCCACCCGCGAGCCCAAGGAACTTAGAGATGCTACAGTAAGCCCTTATTCCCCACCCCGCTCCCATCCCGACACCACCACCACCACCACCTCAGAGAAATAAGACATAGTTAAATCAGAAACAGCTCCCTCGGTAAACTCCGACAGAAGAACAGAGAAGACACCGGGTTGCATACAGATATAGCATTGGCCACCAGCAGGTGAAGGATGTGGGTTTGTTTTTTTCTTCTTCACTGAATTGTTTTTTTTTTTGGGGGGGGGGGGGGGGGGGTTAAAAGTGTGCATTAGTTGTCAAGTCTTCTGAAAAGGATTCACGGCATGGAAACAGGAGTCCATTCTGTGGTTCGAGAGATAACAGGTTTCTAGAGTGTGCATATCGGACCGTGATGGTACATAACCTACAAGAAAACAACGGTGCGCCTGGGATTTGGCTTCAACACAGGCCGGAAAAGTAGCGACTGCCAATCTACAACGGCACACCAAGCAGAAGATATTAAATACACAGAGATGCGATAAAGCAGAATCTTCACAGGGAGGGATTTCTTTAAAGGCGATGGGTGGATAGTTAGAACCTGATTTGGTAACACCACATGACCTCCTCCTCCCCTCCAACTCCTACTGGCAAAGGGTGCTACTGTGCATATCATTTTCTGATTGTGGCGGTTGGAGAAAAAAAAAAAAACAAATGTAACTGAATACAAAGAAAAACACAAAAGAAACAGAATTTATAATGGTTACAAAAAAAGAAAAGGAGGACTCCAAATGTCTGGTTATATTTTAATATGATCATACAGGGATAGAGATCAAACAAAAATGATATACGTGAACAAAAAGAAAAAAAAAATTAAGTAACAAAAAAGTTCAATAAAAACAGACAAAAGCACTGGTTTAAACATTTTTACTATATCAGTCTGTAGCGAATTGTCATTACATACCCTGAAATAAGGGAGGAAGAAAGCTTTAAATGGTGCAAAGACCACTGAATAACTTGGCTGGAGAGCAAAGGGGCTGTTGATGCTGAACTCTAAGCTCCCAGAGTGGTACCTTCAAGACGAGGCTGCAACGCCTTCTTAATGCTGAGTTTCATCACGTTTGGGCCGGTCACTCACATCGGATGCATAGAGGCATGGTGAGGACTCGACTCACTCTTGAAATCTCCTGTTAGGTGTTGGACTTTTACCAATGTAACCTTTTTTTTTTTTTTTTTTCTCCCCTGTGGCAACCAAACTGAAGATTTCTGCCACAGGGTTACTGTGCAGGAGAGCAGAAAGACCACTCAAAGTGCAGTGAGGGAGTCATACATACCGAGGGGGGATTCTGTGCAACTGTAGGAACAGAAAAGGCAGATTGTGTTTTGATTCAGAATTGCAAAAGTCCCAAAATTGGTGCCTCATCCTTCTATTAACTGGACAGATAACTTCTCTGAGGGAACAACCCTTTGCTGATAACTGGGCATGGGCCGGTTAACGGTATCATGGTATTTGAACATTAAGAAAAAAGAAAGTTACAGCCCTAAAACCGCAAGTCCATCCAGTCTTCCTGTTTAAAGTCATTTTAATAGGATGCCAGAGAAAAAGAGAATGATCTGAAGCTGAATGGAGCACAGAGTAAACATTTCTCCATTCCAGCGGGTTATTTTGGCAACTAAAGTAGCTCCAGCGATCACTCTTACACGGTAACGCTGTTTTAAAACTACAGATGGAAAGCTGTTGAGGAGCCGACTGCAGGCTGACTACCAGCGCAGGTGGTCCAACTAATCAACCAATCATCTCAACTCGCCCTGCTTCTCTTACTCTGAAGATCAGAAGAGCAAAAAGGCGTCGGATCCCGGGGAAAAAAAAGTTAAAATAAAACACCATTGATAAAACGCAGTGGGTGTCTATATTTTTGTTCCAAGTCAATTTATCAAAATCAGAATCATAAATAAATATTAAATACAACATTATTATACCTGCAATTATACATTTGTGATCATATTTTAGCGGGAGTAAGAATAATTGTTGGCGTTTTGTTTTAAGAAAAAAAACAAAAAAAAAAAACTGGATCTTTTTGTTTTCTGGTTTTCTGGGAATATTGTGATACCTTGAAGCCGTGATATTTTTAGGAAGTCTCACACCGGCCCATGCCCACTGATGGCGCCATTCAGCCTCCTTCTATAGACGTCTCGCTTAAATAGCATTTTTGTTTTTTCGGATTTTGCTTTGCTTCACCCAACATGTCTGATGTCAACATCTCAGTGCCAGTTGAATGCTGCATCGTTGAGGACAAAACACATTCTAATGTAAAAATTAAAGCCCCATATTAAAAGAAAAAGATATATATATATTTATTTTTTTATTTTTTACAAAATGGCTCTTTTGTTCTCTTTGTTCCACAGATGGAGGTCCCTATGGGGCTTTGGATAACTCAGAACTGGTTTAAAATCCTTAATTTTACTATGAAAACAGGTGATGAGGGAGAAGAGGGGGAGAGAATCTTCTGCTGGTGCGAGCTGCACACATACAAGAAAAAACAAAACACGCGCCAATTAAATCTGCACCCAATAAGGTCCACTCTCGCTCTACTGTGTGCATGCAAAAAAAAAAAAAGAAAGAAAAGAAAAAGATCACTCTGTCACTATTACTCACACTCACACGCATCCACTCTCACACAGGAGGGACAGCAGTCACTAAGCGTGCAAATGAAGTTGCACTCCAAGTCTGAAAGCGTCTCTTTCTGAGAAAGGTCTCTGTTTTATATATATATCTATATATGCATGTCTCGATGGTGGAAAGCACACCTCGCCAACAGTGTGTGACCCCCTCACAGTGGATATGTAACCTGTGGATCACTCTGTCCTCCTCCTAGGCAGATGTAATGGGAGTTGTGCACAGGCTAGCTCGACATGAGGGAGGGAATGGGGGAGCTGTCCGTGATAGATGTTAAAGCGGGGGATAAAAGTTTTTTTTCCCCCCTTAATGCTGAGAAACAAAGTGGAATCTTCATGCTGAAGTTTTCCTTGGGCACTAGATGAGCTAAGGTTCGCCTCTTAAACAAGAATGAACGCTATGACTATCATATATAAAAAAAAAAAAAAAGAAAAAAAAAAAAAACTTCAAACAGTTAGCATAGCCTATTGGTGTTCTTTGTCAGCTGGTCGGTCGATGGTTTCACCGTGAACTTTCAGCTTTTGTCCAAATGACCGAAGAATTTAGCAAGTAAAAACGGTAAAGAAAAAAAAAAAAAAAAAAAAAAAAAAAACACACAGATGACCTACTAGAGCCCCCTATGCACCGTCCTCCCCCGACAACAGATCGCCACCCATGTCCATGGAGACATTAGAGAGTCTGAGACAAACGGGCAGACGGATGTAGTCCGGGTTAGGGTTAGGAGCGGGCTGGTCCGCCCTGTCCGTCTGGAGGCATCGCGAGGATGCAGCGGGCCCCCGAGCTCGAGGTGGACATGGATTTCCTCAGATACTTGCAGAGACCTGGCATGTCCACTGACAGTGGGACAACATGGAGGACGGGGGGGTCAGTTAGAAGTGAGGAGAACAGCTGTTACAGTTCATCAGAGGAGGATCCCACCGAGCATTTACAGACTTTCCAGGCCTTTAGAAAGGGATCCAATTTTTTTTTTTTTTTTTTTGGGACCTGAAATTCCAGGGAATCCGTCATCGCGTCCACCATTTTTCGAGGCCGGTCCGGAGCCACTTTTTTTCCCTCACTTTTGTTTTCTCTGATGGGTCGGTGACATTTGTTGGGTTTTCTTCACTTTCTTTCTGGTGAGATCAATTTTGATTTGCCCATTTACGTTTTTGTTTTATTGTAGAATTCTTGGATTGTTGTCAAATTGAGACATCCTCTGCTCTGAAGGTCACCATCAACTGTCCATGTTACTGCTGTTTTCTGGGGAGGAAAGAAACAACATGCAGGTTGTCACCATAGTTGACAGAACGGCACACGCCTGCGTACGTAACTCTCTGTATAGCAAGAGCATCTACCGTTGAGTCCATCTGCCTCTTGCGAGTCGAGAAACGGAGCAGGGCCCCAGATGCGCACTGTGCCGTCGTCTGAGGCCGACGCCATGAGGCCCGGGATGGCTGGGTTCCAGCTCACACAGTTAACGGTGCGTGTATGGCCTGTGAGCTCGGCAATAGGAAGTTCGCCACGCCTATGCCAGATGTACACTTTATGGTCTGTGGGTGAAACAAAGAGATGGAAGACCACAGATTTAGAATTTGGCGAGGAATACTGCTGATTACGTCGCCTACAGGAAAAACAAGGCGGAAAAATGACCAAAGATACAAAAGATTTGCAATTTGATTTTGCAGTTTTTAAATGTCTTAACCTCAATTTCAAATCGTTTTATTTGAATGGAAAAAAAACACTTTTAGAAATAAAAGTTTTATGTGACAAACCAACACAAATAGTGCATAACTGAAGCGTATAGAAGATGATTCACTTTTCACAAAAAAAAAAAAATCAAATAGTTTGTTGTGCGCATGTTTTCGGCTCCTCTAAAGCCCATACTTTGTAGAACCATCTTTACTAAAATGTCAGCTCCTTATCCTAAGTTATTTATCTACTAACTGTATATCAAGCGCCACCCTCCCATCTTTTTTCCAAAACAGATATCTGACGGCCATCGTCTTACTAGGAGGTGAAGCTCAGCCTCAACCTTACGTTTTTTGCAACGGTTTTCAAGATTTCGCTGGATTTTGCTCTATTCGTCTTCTGAGGAAAAGCATCCCCACAGCATGATGGTTCCGCTACCATGTCTCATTGTTGGCATGGTGTATTAACCCTCCCTCACCAAAAAACAACAACAACAGACTAGCAGTTATGGACAAATTCTCCAACAGGGGCTGTGGGCCTCTTGGTTTCTGAAATTATGGCCCTTCTTGCCCTGCCTGCTATTCCAGGGGGGGTGACCAGGTCTTTGTAGGCTTTGAGTCGTGCCATACTTTTTCTATGATGAACAGTGCAGTGCTGAAAGATGTTTAAGGAGTATTGTGTTTTTTTAAGAGATAGAACGACTTTGAATTTAGTAAAAACAAAGATGTTTACCAATAAAAGTACCAATAAAAGTTAGTCGGCTACGTTGGAAACAATTTCCTGTCGGTGGCCTTCACCAGCTTTTTCACTGTACCTTCGCTGCCACTGGCGATGAAGTCTTCGTTGTGTCCTCCAAAGCAGGAGTGGATGGTGTAGAAGCCCTGGGTCACACCTTGGTACTTCCTCACCAGCACCCGATCTTGAAGATCCCACAGGTGCACTCCCTATTAAAAGTGAGTGGCAAAGACCAACTGTTTCAATTCAAAAAGACTTTAATAACCCTGAAAGGGAAATTGAAAAGGCTTCATTTCTCTGATGCATTTACTCGCTTCATAATCAAAGAGATCGCTTACCTGAGTTGCTACATTTAACAAAGCTAATCTACCGTTCTTTGAAACGGTAAAAGACATGATAGGGTGGTCCTCTTGAACTCTGCAAAGCACATGCAAAAAAGAAATCTATCCACTGCAGATAACTAAAATGCAACACATAGCATCTTTCATCCTCGTCTTAAATGATACGTACATGTTTCTGTCTGTGAGGTCCTCAAAGTTGTACCCTCTGATACGTTGATGGGTGTCCGAGGCCAGCACAGTCTTCCCATCGTTCAGGCACCACAGGCACTGAACTCTCACACCCTCCCAGGAGTCCAACAAGTTACCATCCAGGTCCTGAGAACACAGACAGCAGAACCCTTTATTCTTGACAGGAAAGCAGGCAGACAGACTAGCAAAACATGGCGGCCCTCACTAATAACAGAATTATGTTTATTTTTTAACTGCCTGCGCCCAAGTAAATACCATCTGTTCACATTCACCTGGATACAAAATAAAACACACAAATACACTGAATCTAGGCACAGGGTGCTTTGTTAAAGTGTTCATACTGCCTAAACCTAAATGGGTTCTTTTTTTTTTATTTCCTTCTAAATAAAAATCTGACGCTACTAAATAGGTTACAGGTTAACAAACTGCCTTTAGAAGTGATTCAATTAGTCAAATGATCTCAGAAATCCAGCTGTTCTGTGCAGGAGAATATCGGTGAACAAACAGCGTCACGGAGACCAAAGCAGGTCAGTCAGGAGTCAGAATATAAAGCAGGTTTGTGTTATAAAGGAGAAAATTAATCAGGCAAACAGCCAAGAGGGCAAAGGTAACTCTGGAGGAGCTGTAGAGATCCATGACCCAGAGGCAGGATCTTTCAACCCAACAATTATTTGTCTGGCTTACATGGAAGACCGGCAAGAAGAAAGCTATTGTTTAGAGAAATTGAAAATGTTAATCGAATAATAATAAAAAAAAAAAAAAAAATCAACTCTCAATAAAAGAAAAGAGATCAGTGATTTTCCCTCAACCAGCACTGTATTAATGCTTACGAGATAGAGAACAGAAGAACACAGTGAAAAGCCCTCTGCTCTGCCTCTGTTCTGCTCAAACTACAACAGAAAGCATCAGTCACACAAAGACAATAGAACAAGGAAACCAAGAGTCCTGGAAATCCTCAGTTCGGCTCTAATGAATAGGCTTTTGAAATTGTTCCACACGGTTGACAATTAACATTTAACCCTCGGACCTATGAACCTATGAAATTTAGGGAGAACTCCATCCCGTCCGAAAGTGGCAGCTTATGTCTGCAGAAAGCCTCCCAGGCTTTAACGAGGGGTTCAGTAAAAAGAGCCTCCGTCATCCATCAGACCGTACGGCAAAGCAGAGGAAGAGCAAACTCTGCTGTACTCATACAGAATAATACCAAAAGAGTTACTTTCAAATTTTCCAACCACACATGTCCTGTTAGCAGTTTTGCCACAAGCCAGGTAGGGAACACGGCAGACGCGTGAAACAAGGTTCTCTGTGGTGGTGGCATCATGCTGTGGGAACGCTGGACGGAGCTAAATAAAGGGCCACCCTGGAGGAAGATCTGTTAGAGGCTGCAAAAAAAGACTTCAGGGTCACCGTCCAGCAGGCCATCTACCATGAACATCTAGCCAGAGCTATAATGGAGTGTTTTATATCAACACACAAGAATGACGCAGTCAGACATCAGATTTAAATCCAATTGAGAACAAAACTCATAGATCAGGCCCTATAGGACTTGCAGCTGAAATTGCAGTAAAAGGTAGTTTTATGAAGTATTGAATAAGGGGGGTCTAAACACAGACAGACACCACACTTCAGGATTTTATATGTCAAACTATCCCTCTACTTCACAATTATGCACAACTTTGTGTATCGTATGAAATCCAAACAAAAAAACAATGATGTTTGTGATCGTGACAAATGATGAAGGTTTGAAAGCACTGCACATAGTAACCCTCTCATGTCTGAAACTGCCTTTAAAGAAACAAAATCACTCCAACTAGAATGAAAGAAAAAAAAACCAAAACAAAAAAAAGATTGAGAACTGTGTGTAAAAATGTGTAAATCAATGGAGCACTTACACACTGATAAAACTGGCCCCTTTGTCCTCCGGTGACAAAGCGTTTGCCGTCAGGATTCCAGGCCACACTGGTAAGACTGTCTTCGTGGGACTGGGACATCTTGGTCCGCAGCTCCCCCGTCTGGCGAAGCAGGGCATGTGGAGGGGAGGAAATGGGGGAAGGGAGACAGCAAGAAGGAACATTGAGTCAGAGTGGGGGAGGGATGAGTAAGAGAAAAAAAAAAAAGAGAGGGGAGGGGAGGGGATGGGTGCAAAGAAAAGGTCACTGAGTACAAACGGCACACTACTGGGTATCCATAGCGCTTTCCAGACTTGGGATACGATTAATGGGGCTTAGATAGCCATGACACACGCAGCATGGTGATGAGGAGACACAATGCGCGTCGTGCTCGCAGGACTTAATGATACAAATACTGGGATATAATGCAGGATATCAGACTTTCCCCTTACAGAACCTACAGCATTTTATTAACAACAGCGAAGGCCCGATCCCGTTTGCATTCAGACGCCGTTTCCCCCCGTTTAGTTTACCTGAACATTCCAGAGCCAGAGCTCAGAGCAATCATCAGGTCCACAGGCGATCAGGTAGGTGTCGTCGGGACTCCAGGCCAAGTAGGAGACTCCGTATGCGTGACCCTCCAGGGTTCGCAGCAGCTTCAGTTGGTGGCTCTCCTACGAGGCGGGGATAAAGGAACTATTACAGAACAACTGGGACAAACTGTTGTGGTTTAGTCCTTCTTACAAGGATCCAAGTGCTGTTAATAGGTAAAAGAGAAACTTGTGTAGTAATCGTTATTGCATTTAAATAACAAACATTTCAGGCAGTTCCAGGAAAACAATCTGTGGCACCGCAAAATAAGGTACTCCTCTCTATTCCTGCCACACAAGAAATACATTAAAAAGGGCCGTGTTTGTTTTTAGAAAGCACCAACAGATCTGCAAACCTAAAAGCTTCGTTAGAACGTGTGATTTGTTAGTAACATTACTCGTGTTTGGCCAAAATGTTCCAGAGACTTTATTCGGGCATTTTTTACTTTATCTATTTCAGACTCACTTTGCAGCCACTGTAATTTTAGGACATGAAATAAACTGAAGCAGTTAGGAAGAGGACTTTGTTGTTTAAACTCAACTGTAGCAACACCTGAGAGGACACAAGGGGGGATGGATCCAGGCTGCCAGGTGCTCCTAATACAGTAGATTGTATATTAAATATCCGAGGAGAGGATAATACTAAGGTTTATCCTGTGCTTTAACCCGAGCTGGTTCTTCAGCCAATTCGTAACGGGCTCTATGCAAGAACCGGTTTGCTTTGCCCCAGTCTGCCAGCTGTTTTGAAACCACGCCATTGTTTACTGATCCAGTAAATGTTTGATCTTCTCTGTTTCGCTCAGCTTTTCTAGAGCATCATAGAGCACAGAACCAGTTCAACTACACCCACTGATGTCCTAATATCACTTTAGCTTCTTAATGCTTTTCAAAACAACAATAAATGCATTACCCTCCCAATAAACTATAATCTCTGCTTTGTTCAGTACCAGACATGCAAGAAAAGCAGACTTGGATTTGTTACCAGCACCTTAACTCGTTAACTCCCGTTTAGGGTCAGGTCTTCGGTCCAGTATGCGATCCGTGATTTCACATTCGGTACCGGCAGCAGTGGCAGTACCATTGTTATTTAAAAGGAATTGCGATGTTGCCTATCACCGATGTTTCTCCCAGCGTCTTTCGCTCTCAAGACGGTGAGATTTAGGTGCTTTATGGATAAAAATAGGCGGCACGGTAGTTGGTTTTAGTGTAACGTCCACCTGTTAGCTCCTTCATCGATTTTGTTCGTACAAACGACTGAAAGTGTTCTGGAGAGAAGTGTTGAGAGCACAAATGTGGGTCCTTTGGAAGTTGTGTTCTTCCAATGGCTTTTTCCCCAGTGTGCGCTTTTCTTTTTTTTCTTTCATGTGGGAAGCGATGAAGACTCGCCTCACTTTTTCTGTTGCTTTTTTTTTTGATATGACAGCCAACAGCGCCACAGTGTACTATTGTCTAAATCACTCTGTAGGTTCCGGTCCAGTAGGATCTAACCGCGTCATTAACCCAGCATGCATTGCCCAGGTGAAACAATGGCAATCTTCATGGGTGGAAAATATAAGAAAAGATATACAATTTCTGAAGTAAATATGAGTTTTTAACGCACCACAAACTGCTATTTTTAAGTTAATCGGAAAATGACAACATATTTAGGCCAACATGTTCAACTAATGGTGGAACCCCTTAAAACAGACACTATGTCCTGACAGATAACCTGTGGGAAAAAAATAAATAAATCCAAGCTCCTCTGGCTCCTCCCAGTGCTCCTACTGCCATTTGTAGAAACACACCGCTCCTAGTCAGAAACAACCAACCAGAGGCAGGAGAAATGTCTGGCTCTGTTTGGTTGTTAGCAATGTTCCAATGAAATTTTGAGCAAATTTTTAAAATGTTGCACAAAAGAAAATGTTAGTCAGATCTGCTTCCATCTACTGGTTTGCTGTGAATTAACCAGTCAACTCAAAGTGTAATGTTGTAATACGTTGACATTACGCTGTAATAAACAGGAAGTAAAGGTTGCTAACTAGCACGGACCACACAACAGTAATGGAGCAAAGTTCTAATGAATGTGTTGCAGTTTTTTTTCATGGCTGAATGAAAGAAATGCTCGAGTCTTTGTCGATCCACACGTACCGCTTGATGCTTCCAGCCATGTTTTTGAAGTGTTACGGGAACATTCAGGAAGACACCGGCAGCCGAAACGGGTGATCGGTCAGGTGAGGTAAATGTTCGCTACGTCAGAACGTATTCGACAAACGTGTTTCAATCTCCTCTTTAGCACATTTATGCTTTTTTGAAAAAGTCAAAAACCACCTCAAGCGAGCGTAAATGACTGAATGTTGATGTTTCCATCAACATTTTCTATTGCGATATTTAAAAGTGAGCAATAAAAAAAAATGTTGATGGAAACACAGCTAGTCACTCTTGTGTACACGTTGCTCCCCCCCCACCCCCACCCCCACACAGCGCTATGGTCATCCAAGCTCTAAATTGCAGCTGCGTGGAGAAACAACCTGCTTTACAGGAAAACTGCCAATTTCTGGAGTGGCACCTGCTCAGAAAACAAAAAGACGGGTAAACACCGGACCAGCACGGCAGGCTCGGCTGTGGGGGAGGAGCTTTGGGGAGAGGGCTGCAGCAGAGGGCAAGTCGGTGGAATCTGTAAGGTGTGCTTATTCCACTGTTCAGGCTAAATCCACGGTTTTCTCAAAACTCCATACTGCAGCTTTAACATTTAATAATTCATTTGGAAAACAATGTTTCCTCACTGTACTCACCGGGACTGCACCAGTGTGACATGTGTGAAATATTAGCTGTAGCTTAAAAAAGAAACAATCAAAATAAAAACTTTGTGTCCTATTTTGTGTCTTATTTCTGCTTTCAAAAACACATTCTGAATTCTGCTCATTGTGTTTAATGCCATTCAACATTAAACAAAGCACCTTTTGTCAAATGATTTCAATATGGATCGGCGCACATTGTCTCTTGACAATTTGAAAATCTATATTTTTATTACTTAGATCTAAAAAGAGACTGCAACTACTACAATCTCCAGCAGACTGAAATTAAATGAGTAAAAAGTGTATGTTTGCACACTCACCGGGTCCACCTGCCAAATTATGACAGTAGTGTCTTTGGAGCCAGTTGCTAGTTTGGTGCCATCGTTTGAGAATTTGCAGAACCATACTTCATTACAATGCTCTGTCAGAATCTGCTGGGTGTAACAGGGAAACTGTTTCCTGTAGAAAGGAAAAGGATTATTATAACCTATCAATAACTAGTACATTTCTGGAAAGTCTATTACAGTATATTACAGTACAGTAAGCGCTTAGCTGTCAAAATGTAGCCAACAATAGATGTACTGAGAAAACAGATGACAAAGTATAGAAGGCAGAATTAAGCTTACAGTAGGGCCTAAGTGTCCACAACCCTGTTAAAAGGAGAACGTGATAAATGATTTCAAAATTTTGTCCACATACGTGATATTTATCCTGCTTATTCAGATAAACACACGTGATGGAAAGAATATAGCACATCTCTGCACAGCCCTAAACAAATCCTTTGTTGAAGCACGTTTTCATTCAATTTCAGCATTCAATGTCTTTCGGCAGGAGTTGCTCAGCATCCAGCATCATGACCCTGCAGTATTTACCGACTCTGCCTTACAAAGGTCCTCCAAATCTGTAAGACTGTGAGAACTAGCTAGGCCATTTAAAAAAAAAAAAAAAAGTCCTCTCATGAGATCTTTGTTGCGGATTTCGATGTTACCTTGCATTCACTGTGAGGCTGAAAAATAAAACGCCTGCTCTGTAGCTGATGCGTCTTTGGGACTATTCATAACTTCATCCACCTTGACAAAAAAATCCTCAGCCGTGGTATTTTTTAAGACGCCGGGGAACTAGAAAGCTTGTGCTCTGCCTGGCTCGGAGTTGAGGAGAAAAGCGCACACCGCGACACCTCGTGTCATGAGGTGCACCGCAATCCCCGTGCCGCTCCACATACACAACGACGGGTTTTGAAACTGGGGGCAGCAGCAGGTGCCGCTTCCTATCTGAAAGCAGCCTATAGTGCAGGTTAACAAGGCAAAAATCATAGGCCGGCTGATTAACCAGCTAATAATAGCTTTTTACTCAATAAGGAGCCCAGCAGTAAGAAGTTATATTTGTTGTTTTAGCTGACATAAAAATGTATCTCACTGCTGGTGACTAAGATAAACGTTTTTTTTTTTTTTTTAGGTCGACTGAATGTGGAAAAGTTCTATACAGCAAAATCCCACAGATGTGAGATGAAATCCGGCGCCGTGATTCCTGCTCGACGTCCAACGCGTCGCAAAAACTCGCCATTTCAACGGGGTCGTGTACACTTTTGGGAGCTACTGTACATTTCCCATCGGCGTGTTTACTGTGCGGGGACGCGGTGTCAGACGATGATACAACACGTCTGCAGCACCAACCTGCTGCAGACGTGGTCGAGGAGAAGGGAGACCGAATCCAGGCTGTTGTCCAGCTTGGTGTTGTGGTAAAGACAGCGATCCCTCTGCAGTTCCACGGCCTGCCGCAGCAGAGTGTGCAGTCGCCGAGGAGGCAGCATCACAGAGGGGGGCAGGTATGCTGGAACAAGGCGAGAAAGCGAGAAGACGGTTCAACCTCAGCGCATCAAAACATACGGGGGGGGGGGGGGTGGTTAAGCTGGGCAACGTGTGCCGCCCCCACGGGCCTGTAATATGGGAACCCTCTCCTCACTCTGTAGTTTATCCAGCAGCCTGGAGCGCGAGGCGGTGCCCTTGCCCTCCCACTCTGCCTTGGCCCGGAGATCCTCGGCGTGGCTACACATTAGGTACCTGCGAGAAAATGCAAGGTTGAGCTATAAGGAAAACAAAACACACTGGCTGGTCAAATAAAACTATATTTTAGGGTTAGCACAATCTAAAATCCACCAGAGGGTTAAAATGATTAATCACGCACTTAAAAATTCCTCTTTTAATCCACAATGCAGAGGTCAGATTCAAAACAACACTTAGACGAAACAAGCTAATGCTGCATTATGTTGCGTGGCAGAAGACAGCAAATGGGAGTAAAAGCTAATCAAAAACGCCAAAAGACAGATATATAAAGAACATGCGCAAGTATTTTATGCTATATTTGATTGGAATAAGCGGTAAATGAACATGCTTGGAAAAAAACTGTCTAACATATAGCCATGATGAAGGCGAGTCAATATATTGTCCACAATCACGTGCATCGGATTCTGCTGAACGCCGCATTTCTCCGATCAGACAGGCGTCTTCCCTGTGCCCATCAAGGACTCCTGCTGCTTCTGTAGAAAGTCTTCGCTTTTTATCGCGTCTCTACTGGCTCTTTCCGCTAGTTAGCTCAGCTTAACTCGTCTCAGATCTACTCGGCTCGGGTCGTTTTTGCTTTACAACGGACAGCCACCTCAATGCGGGTGGCATCGCAGGAAGGTGGCCCGAAAAAAGTAACTTGACGCGATTCCTAGCCCCCTTTGTATATTCTCATCAATAGTAGTTTGTTTCGCATTTTTCATTAACATCAGCATCATGAGTAAACTACCGATGACGCTCTCAGCCAAAGAATACACCAGGGCCAGATATGCTGTCACGGCCAGAACCGATAGCAGCCCTTGGAGATTATTGCCGTGGTTTCAAGTGGATCCCAAAAACGTCCCAGATGAGGCTTTCAAATACGTCTCAGTAAAAATATAAGCCTTGTTCATTCTTGGCAAGAGCAAGCTTGTCTGTGTGATACTTAAAATAAGCAACTATAAAAAGTCAGACAGGAAGCCTAGACATGAAAATAAGCCACAACCTCAGAGAGGTGGAAAAAAAACTAAGGGAAATTATCACATCAGCATGATATAAAATCCAATGAAAATCCTGAAAAAAGGCAAAGTGATACTAACACTAATGCATGTTACAGGCAATAGATTAATGCAGTAGTGGTTAAACCATATACCCAGAATGACAGTCATTTGTACAAACCGACACGCTCATATTCATAACAGACACAAACAAGCTCACTGGTCAAATCTGTCCTTGGTTTGCTTGTCTAACCGGATGAAATGAAGAGCTGCTGGCTCTGTTGCCGTCTTTTAAACCTCTCTGCCGTGTCCTAAATCCGCCGCGACACCGAGTTAGTGTCTCATACCAGCTTTGCGTCGACAACCCAATACAAATTTGACACAATCTTATTTTGCACTTCCCCACAGTTTTTAGCCTTTAGTGGTTCACTTCTTATAGAAAACTCACTTGCGCTGCTCGAGCCGCCAGCAGCACTTGTTCCCCGTTCGGTCCTATAAGCAGCGTCTCTTTGAAGTCAACGCTGTGTTTGAACTACTCCTCGTGTTCGCCATCTCGGCGTTTGAATCTTTTCATCACAGCTCAGCAGCGCTAGCTGGTTATTGCATCTACCAACTGTTTACATCAAAACCCAGTCAAGGTACCACATGCTGTCCTGTGATGAATAAAGAATAATAATAATAATAATTAAAAAAAAGAGCGTTATTATAAAAACATGAACCGCAACAAGCTAAAAACACATTCAAGAGGACGACCTGAAGCCGTTATCTGCCAAACCTGTGCATTTTTAAGAGAGACCATTGTGTGGGATGGTTTATGTATGCGTGAATCGTCTATGACACGGGGGCGACATCAGAAAGTACCCGCTGAGGACGTGGATCCGATCTGTGTTGTATTTGAGCGGCGTCAGCTCTCCCCGGAGAACCTGCAGAGCCTCCAGGACCTTGCCATCCTCCAGATACTCCAGGTACTTCTGTTGCAGCAGCAGGAACTTCATCCGCTGGAGGAGGAGACGACAAAGATGAGAGAAACGGTAAAAACCTTCTTTTAAGAAACTAAAGCATGGAAGGCTTAAAGAAATCACCGGTGAATACACTCTGACACGGATAAGGTTTAAAATAGAGATCCGAATAATCTACATGTCGTTGGGACGAGTTACATTTAACAGACTAGGGAATTAAAGCTCTAAACCATATCAACCAAACACGCACCCAAGAGTTCCTTCCTACACCTTTCGGAAAGCCAAATTTAAGATAAGCAGCAATGTATGAAAAGGTTTATGTGTTGACATTGTTAATTTACAAGCACCATATTTAGGATTTGCCTTGAAAATGCTTTAAAAGGCGCTTTAATTTGGAACGAATCCATTTTCAGCCCAAACTGATTTGTCCCCGCCCTTTAAACAGTGCATTCTGCGTCTAGGCGCTCAAAAGGTCAATGATGTGCCCGAACCCTCCTGGAGAGTTTAACGTTGTATCATCTGGTGCTGGAGAGCAAACTGCACAGAGGGTGTGGTGGGGGCAGCGTCAGTCTGAGGATGCTCGACCACATCTCCCACACGCTGAGCCGAATAAAGCTCCCCCGCCTTGAAAAGATCCCCTGTTGAGGCAGCAGTTGAAGGCCGAAGCGCTTTCAGGATTCTGTTGACATGTTTGAGGCTTGGGGTTATGATTTTGTGTCCGTAAAGACCCAGGATAAAATCAGCAACAACAAAGAACTAAAATGCCTCCGTTTTATTCAATGCAATATGCAAAGAAAGAAAGAAAGAATCAAAGAAAGAAAGATCAATACCTATCTGAGCAAGCAGAAACTGCTTCATCGTAATACATCATATAATCTATAAAATATAAAAATCTAGGTAAGGTCCTTTCTTCCAGCAGAATAAAGACCTTAGACGGGGATTTGTGAGATGTTCTGGGACACCGGTATGTGCAGTCGTTTGTCAGTCTAAAGGCAACCGTCCTGGGACACATTGAAGGAGCATCGACACGACCTTAACTGGCCTCAAAGTTAACTGGACTGCTTTCAGACAGAAAATATAAACGCAACGGCATGGTTTAAATCTAAAAACCATTAAATGGCTTCTGGGACACTCAGAAGGAAAGAAGAAAAGGGTTTTTCTTTTTTTTTTTTTTTTTTTTTTATTACCAGATCAAATAAAATTCCTGGAAACCTCTTTAGTGAAACATAAGCCGTTTTTACACAAAATAGTTTTTTTTATATATCAGTAGATTTCAGCAGACAGCATGGGTGACTGATTTTTCCCTGTATTACCTAGCTTATATTTGTAATTTTTTTTTTTTTTGGAGCTGATTATACCCACTGCAGTCCTTAGGTCATAAAATATGACTCATGCAAACAAAACGTGCATCTGGCGAAGATCGTGACACTTCCACGCAGCGCAGTGTGCTAGCCTAAAAAGTCTGTGTGCGACCGTAGCTTCACCCGGTATAAATGACAGTTTCAGCTCTTCAGTGTCTGCACTAGCAGTGCGCTTTTTTTTTTTTTTTAGCTCTAACATTAATTTAACTCAACCATATTCCATCTGTTAAGATACAAATTTAAATACACTAGGAGCTTGAAGTCAAAATAATGCAACAAAAGTGCAACTCATCTGAACCTCCGACATGTTAATCCCTGGTTAATAATTTTGACGACAATGATGTTCAGATTTTGGACAGAGAAAACAGTAGGCAGAGGGGTGAAAGAAGCCATCTTGGTCAAAAGAGAAAAGCCGTCACCAAACAGAGGGGGAGGATTGGGCTTACAGCTCCCCAGTGTTTACAGTTCGGTCATGATTCAGGTGACCAGGTACTCCACTCACACCAAGCAACAGCTTCTAACGGCCCAGGACAGTGATGGGTGGATCATTGATTTCCATCTGACCTAGAATGGGCCTAGGAGGATGGGCCTTTATCTTCTTTAAAAACAGCAGCGCTACAACTGCAGGTTGCTCAAATGCGAGCCACCAGAACCGACAAAAACTCCTGGATAGGTGTGGAAATGTTTTCAGAAAAACACTGAGCCAAAGTCCGGTCGCCTCCGATTTAGGCCTGTTTGCTGCTGTGATGACCCGGATAAACTGAGAACTTGCACAGGCACGCTGATTAATAATGTAGCTCATGTGGCTGAATGTTTCTGAGAAGTTGCAGGAACGTCGGAGGTCCTGCTGATGTCCCGGTTACGGCTCAGCTGACAGTCCTAGCTGTGATGTGGCTACCAGCTCGTTTGTAGGTTAAGCAGGTTACTCAAATCTGATCAGTCAGGACAGAATTTAATGATAAGTGGACCCGATGGCGCTTACATGATGGTCTACTGTTCACTGAACCACCCAGGATGTATTTTAATATCTGATCTGAATACGGTCTTAAGAGTCAACCCTAATCACATCCTAAAATATTAGCCCGCACTCTGAGCTCTCAAAATGTTTAAACTTCCTTCTGAGAGCAACAGTGGCAACATCTATTCTTGACGTTCATATCCTGACGGGTTAGGCTGCTATAGCAAGTACAAAAAGGCAATATATAATAATATAAAGGCACGATTGCCGAAATGATTGACTGGTACAGTAGAGACACACACTAAATCACAACTCCAACCCTTGTTTCAAACATGTTTAAAGCTTCTTAAAAAAAAAAAAAAATTAAGATTATGTTCAAATGTGCATTCTTCTAACGGGGTGCTATTACTGCATAACCCTGGAGCAGTAATCAGCTCATTTTGCGTTTAAAATTAAGATTGTCTGACACCAATTACTAACAAAAAACACATTGTCCTATAAGACGGTTTGGTAAAGTGAATAAAAATGGTCAACTTTCCATTTCCCGCTTTGTCAGATTGTTAAATCTGGCTTAATCAGTTCCCCGCTCCATTTCTCCTTTGAATAAAAAAGGTCAACCGACCCAGTAAAGACGCATGAAGAACGACGGCGATGTCGGAGCGCAAAGAGGATAATTAGCGGATCTTACCGCACTGCAGGACAGTTTATAACGGTTTTAAACAAGACGGGGGAAAGCATGCGTCTACGGTGATGGCGGGACGAAAGCGAGGCCTATTAATGGTCCGGGGTTCTCCTTCTCTAACTACGGATCAAACCTAGATGCTCATTGTTGCACCACCCAGCTTCCTTCCAGCGTTGCTTTTTGTGTTTTAAAGAAAGCAGCTTTGCAAATGTTCTGTGAAGTCAAAGGACTGGCGGAGCTGCGCCTGTTCGAACCACTCGTGCCACATTCACACTGTTGTTTGAAAACGTAGTGAAATGGCTAAAAAGCTGCGCTTTCATTTAATGCTGAGGGCAACAGAGACATGTTTACTGATCAGCGCACGCAGCAGCATCTTTGGTATGAAATTGGAGCCTTATCTCAGGGATGCAGCATGACCCCGACTACTGATACAAGCGAGAGTTGAAAGAAGCACACATCAATTCAAGACAGCATCCACCCACATGCCACATTTCAGAAAGCACACGGCCCTACAGCTCCCCGTCTCCGAACTGGTAAAACTTCGCCATTACACAGAGCATAAGAGGATTCTAGCTGATGTTTTATTGTCTTCTTTGCAGCGGCAGGTTTAAATAAACAGATCTGTGCAATTTTAATGCCATTGCTTTGTGACTTGTGAAACAGAGCAGCAGGAGCCTGAGACATGAAAGAGCATAGCAAACTAAAAAATAAATAAATAAATAATACATATGCCAGTTAAAACACTAGTCCCTTTAGTTTGTGTTCAGTATCATTCATAAATAATTGAAAAACAGAACGAATCGATCAAACGTGGAGACAAATTAAAGAAGCCTAGACAATTTATTCAGCAAACCCTATTTTCCTTAAAAGAAAGAGGGAATATGACGTTCTCTTTCTGTGAATTCATCGTGCGGTCCATTTTCCTTTCCGAGGATTTATCCAGAACATTTTGGCTTTTTAAAGCGCCACAACACGGGCCCGGTTTATAAAGCTACGGTTCTGGAAGCTCCAGCAGCGCCGGCGTGCTTGACTGACTGACTGTCATTCAGTTCGGGTTTTGAGCAAAAGCGAGCCTTACCACAATAGCGTTGGGCGAATGCATCAGTGCTCTCAACTCGTTGAGATCATTCTCAGCCTGGACCAGAAACAAAGGGAGCATGAGGGTGGGAAGACACAGAGAGAAATTGTTAGCTCAGCAGTTTGGACAGGACAAACCCCCCCCCAAAAAACAAACAAAAAAAAACAGACGTATGAACATTAGGCAGCAGCGGCCTTCTGGACACTGTACACGAGGCCTCCGCAGCATCCTTGCTGTCCCGCGCTCTTTGATTCAGAACTTGAATTCACAAGTAGCCTTGTGAGTAAGAACAAACCAGCCACCCACATCCACAAGTTTGGAACCGCTCGACTTAAGCCTGCTGTGAATTTTGTTGGCTTACGGTCATCATTTCAGAACGCTCCTTTTGAATAAGGTCTGCAATTTTGTAAGCCTAAACTGAGCTCTTAAAGCAGAGAAATGCAACAAAGTCTGAAGATTAGAAACATGTAAAAACAAAACCTACATCTCCTGAATATATATATATATATATATATATATATATATATATATATATATATATATATATATATATATATATATATATATATATATATATATATATATATATATTAAAGCTTTGTGGCTGTGACATGCAAACCTTTCATATTTCAAGGATGTAAGAATTCTTTTCCAAAGCTTTATAACAACAAATTAACCTGTAATTATATAGGAGGAATAGCTCCAACTCAAATACATTGATTCATTACTGCTGCAATTGTAACAAAGGCCTAAAGCATCTGTAACCATGCATACATCACCAACATTTGAATTTGTGTAACTGTAGCACAAAGGTAGTTTGATGCATTCCTATGCAGCTTTAAAGAACCTCTGACCAGACGTACGGCCTTCATTATACAATAAAGTGGGTTAGATTTGCACTTGCTACGTTGTTGTTTTTTTTAACGCTACCTAGTTTGAAAGTGCAAACAGCACGACGGATTGGCGGCACATTCCCAAATTCCATGTTTATTAAATCTTAGCTCATCAATTACGGCCCTCCAAACCAACCTTGTCCCACTCCCCCTCCATGACGTGGTTGCGGAATTTGGACGCTGAAGGGTGCTCCAGTCTGCAGCCCGATTCCTGCATCAGCAGGTCCACCGTCTGACTGCAGACACACACACACACACACACAAACACACACACACAGAGGAGAGGCAAAGTTATGCTGATGTATGGACACAATAGATGAAAAAAAAAAGAATGAAGAAAAGTAGGGGACGGGTGACTTTCAAATTAAGCATGAAGGTGGCTTCTCAGCGTCAGCATCGAGCCGGTAATCAGAACTGTGAGCTCAGTCAGCAGGATGCTGAAATGTCAGAGCATGATCACATGAAGAGACATTTCAGAGCAATTTATCATCATCATCATCGCACTTCTTTAGACAATAAGGTGTCATTTGAAGGGTTAAAACAGGTGGCACGGTGACCCGTAATATACTAAGAGGCGCTTGTCGACATCACATGGTGACATAAAAAAAAAAAGAAAAGAAAGAAAAACGAACAGCTCACTGAATCAGAAGGAAACCAACACAGAGCGCCTGTGTCATGACCAGAGCATTATGTGTGGACAGTAGGAGGTTCATTAACACGGGGGCGAGCTTTCTCTGCAGCTGACATCACCCTCTCGGCTTGTCAAACCGTGAGCCGTCGCCATCTGTCCGAACACTATCTCCCCCCCCCCCCCCCCCCCCGGCTAAGGGGAACCATAACCGTGCCCGGCGAGATGCGAGCACGAGATGATGAAAAGGAGGAGGCGATCGGGGTAGATGTGGCTGACACCTTTCGGCACGATGACATCATTCTCAGGTATCAATGAAGTGGCGCAGCAGCTTTGTGTTCAGCCTCTCATCCAGCTGACTGCAATACTGATCTCCCCCCCCCCCCCCCCCCCTGTATTTCCCATGCTGAAATGTAGGGGCTCTGTTTCATACCAGGCAATGCTATGTATCCCCAACACCACCACGGATCCAGCAACAACGTCAAGGCTAGGATGTCTTTCATGAAGCCCTGTGACGCTTAATTTACTTTCCCAGCTGGACACACCGCAGATCAGAGCAGCTTTAAGCTATACAACAGTCACTTTTGGCAGCGATAAGTGCACACATGCATATCCTGAACACCCCCCCCCCCCCCCCCCCACCACCACCACCACCACCACCACGGCTATAATTAGATTCAAGCAAAAGCATCTCCATCTAAAACAGCTGGTAGAGAGCCGCATTCCTCGGCCGCCATGAAACCATCCGGTTCGGCTCATTTCAGGAACAAATAACCCCCCCCCCCCCCCCTCCTCCTCCAAATAAACGACTGACTGTTAAACAGCCGTGGCGACGAGCACACGCAAGAATTAGGGCATTAATGCCAGACAGACATAACAATCTGCAGGAGACACCGTTGAGGAAAAAAAAAACCCCACAACAACAAAAAAACGGGAAGGTCTCAAAAATCGACACAGCTTCACAAAATGACGGATTAGAAGAAACGCGGAGTTGGACTAGCAACCAGATGCTCTCCGCCTTGTCATTACGTTTGTTTTTTGTTTTTTTACGCAGCGCACTAATTTCTATAGCGATTAGCTATCAATCAAGCTGGAGAAAAACAACAACGACGACGACGCAAACATCGAATCGCACTGACGTGACAATCCGTGCATTAACCTTAGGTTTTCTCCGCATTATTATTTATTTTTTGTTTTTTTTGGCGCAACAGCCTTTGAACCGCAAACAGGTACACAACAAACTCGATAATCCTGCTTTAGCACCTCATTAGGAAGCCACAACAACATCCCCGTTAGCCACTAAATAAATATAAATAAAAAAACATAACCTGACAAACTACAGACCGTGTTGTAAAAGCATCGTTAAAAAAAATTAAGTTAAACCGCGTTTAGGGTGAATAAACGAGACTAGCATTGGATGATGTAATGCTTTTTTTTGATCCAGTGCGAAATCCATATATGTTGACAGCACATTGTGTCCCAATTTGAATCAAACGTGCTTCGCGTTGGGTAACGTGGGGTCGAACTGTTAAAATGTAGCCCGTGTTTTATGTCCTGTTAAACGTTTGATGCCAGGACACGGCACCCTCGGCGCAGCCAAATGCTATTAGCTTCGAAAGCTAACTGTTATTGTGCAAGATGGACCCCTTCTTCCTACCAACTGCCGAGCTCACAGCCTAACTTACTACCCCATCCCCCCATGTTTGTGTTGTCAGGCGCTCTAATAGCGCTTTTAGCAACTGGCCCTTTCACCAGAAACAAAAAAACACAATGCCACGGATCGCACTTGCAGTGCTCGTCGCTGATATTTCATGTCTGTTGACGTTTCTCCGCGGCTGACACATTGCATAAAACTTACTTCAGCCCTAGTCCGTGGAGATGTTGCCCTATTAATCGTATGACATCTTCCTCCGCCTGCGACAGCCGTTTCTTCTTCTTCAGCGAGCCCACCTCCGAGCTCGAGGCCGTGGAGGTAGCCGACGTCCCCGAGCAGGGGCCGACCGAAGAGCCGTTACTGGTGCCGACGCCGTTACCGTTGTCCGCGTTGGAAAGAAGCCCGTTTGAGTGGGTCCCACCGGCCGAGGATGACTCCCCGTTTTGTGCGCTGTTCAGGCAGGGAAGCTCCGCGGATTCTTGCCCCTGTCCTGCCCCGTTTGACTGCATGCTGCTGCTAAAGTTGTTCACAAGACTTCGATTAAAGTGGATGGTAGAGGTGGTTTGAGAGTTTGCGGCAAGTCCCAGAACAATTCCAGAGAGGCCTGTCACAACGGCTGAAGCCCCGGGCTCTCCTGCTCCCTCCGCCGCCGAGGCTCGGTGTTTCTTCCGCGGGGGCGGCGACGCTCCGCCGGTGTCCGAGTCGGAGGAGGAGGAAGCGGAGGCCAGAGTTTCCTCACCGAGAGCGGCCGTGGTTAGAAACCGGCGAAGCTCCGGGTGGGAAATGTAGGTGACGCTTCCAGATTGAATGCCTGGTCGCCAGACTCGGAGCCTAATGTCAGCTCGTTTTTGTTGATGTTTCTCTCAAAACAGCTGCAACTCTAATGGAGTCCCGACGCCCTGACGTAGCCGGAAATTCCTACACTAGCAGGCTTCCGAGTAGAATATAATCCATGGGTGGTGCATGCGAATATAGTTAGCATAATAAATACAAATCTGACAATATGGAAAGTAAAATGTGCTTATTTTTATTTTTATTTTGATCACATCCGTATTTTGAACTTGGTTAATTTTTTTTGTAGATATTACACATATATATATTTTTTTGGATGGCAATAGTTTATTAAAAGTAGGTTAGTCAACTATATTTAAACTAGTAAATAGTAAAATGATTTAATCGCAGCTTCGTTCCAAAATTTTACTACTAAGAAACTATTAGTGCTTTCTCATTAGTCTTTAAAAACATGGGGAATATATATATATATATATATATATATATATATATATATATATATATATATATATATATATATATATATATATATATATATATATATATTCACTGTGGTTGTTTAGTTTTGTGCCTATATCATTTTAACATAATGTCTTGAGCAATTTTGATACTGAAGTGCTAAAATCAGAATGGCATTTATAACTACCTAGTCGGCAAACACATAAATTCATTGACTGAACCACACAATACCAATCAGGTTTTAAGGTTATTCTGTAGGAATCACAATCAGCTCTGGTTAACCTTTTAAATAAACCTTAGATCAATGGAGAAACTTTATTGATCAGCTGCTGATTGGATGAACAAATAGCCTGGCATCAGAAATTCTTCCATTGTGTTGGTATTATTTGATGAGTTTAAACAAGTTAAAGCAATCAGTTTTGTGTAACAATCTCGTTGCGAACAAAGGCAGCGTTTAGCAGATGTCCACAGGATATACTGTTCCCAAAACGTTTTTTTCAGACATCTACAGCTCAGACACTTTCCTCAGGCCCATCTGTCCAATGTTCCAGATAAGTTGGTCAACAAGCTAGTTGCTGTTTCTTACCTTACAACTATCAGGTAAAAGTCTAACCTCCTTTTTAAAAACAAATTGTGCTGAGAAACTCTCAGATAAAATTACATCTGCACGGGGGATATATTTTACTTTTCAATCTTAGATGATATTTGGGATTCTGTCCTTCCTTTCATACATCCAGTATCACTTGCTTATGCTTGCAATTATAAAATAAATTAGCTCATCAAGCCCACTTATCCAAATCCAGTTAGTCAGAATCTGTTTGGGTTGGATCCTTGCTGTCTTGCCTTTTACTTGCTCTCTTTTGTACAGTGCAAGTAAACATGAGACGAAGATGGAAGCCCTGCCCATTCAGAATTTGTTTTCAGACAGCATGTCTTGTCTACGTCTTGAAAAGATTCATTATGCTGTTTGGAATCAGAGTGACAAATTGGGTAATATCTGGGGGTCTCTTCCTGACATGCCATTCACATCTTTGACACAGATGTGCCTGCTATATTAGAATCGACTATGAGTTTAGTTATCTGTTTTCCTTCATGCTGGGTTGTCGCGACACATTCAGCTCGGCAAAGTGTGGCACTAGCATCAGGAAGGGTCCTGACTTTCCTGGGTTTAGATGCGAGACTAAATTCAAAACATTAAAACATTGTAAAATAATGTCAAACACAAAGACTAAACAGAATTTATTAAAAGTAGAAATGCAATAGTTAGCCTTATTTTCTAAACAGAACTGAGCTCAAGCTAAAACAAGGTATGTTACATTTGCTACACATATCCATGGGAAATATGAGCACAGGTGTACATTCTACCAACTATAATTAGAGATCCCCATACTTTAGGGCTTTAGACTTAAATATTAGAGTATGATGACATCACACACTTCAATATCAACAAATAAAAAAAAGAATAAGTCCTTCATCAGTGAGAGTAAGACAGGCCAGGTGAACACCCCATGAAGGAACTCATCTGGTTCCAAACGGATTCTAATTTCATGGATTTATGTGTGGAATTAACAGCCATGTTTGCTTGTGTTTTCCTTGCAACTAGTTTGTGTTTTGAACGATTCGATTTACACAGAAGACAACAAAAGTATTGTGTCATTTATTTGTGTATGTCCCCCTATATCTCTTGGCACTTAAAAAGGAAAAATGCTGCAGGTTTGGTTGTTCCAATGTGTTTAGTGTTGGCGCTATGGCGAAACAGCTTCCCAAAACTTTATTTCAGTTTTCTAATAGTCATAATCAGGGCATAAAAGTGTTTCAGTTTGCTGGTCTATGTACTTTTAGGTTGTTAACAGAAGCGATAAGAGTATATAAGAGTATATAAAAATATGTTGAAAAAAAGAATCTGTTTACAAGAAAAATGGAGCAAAGCTAGCATTGTCTTTAAGTCTGTTTGCATGTTAAGTGAAATGCCAGGTGAAAAAAAGTCAGGAAGGGTCCTCAACTTGGTGAGGGAGAGCAGTTGTTCCTGGACCTGCTTTGAAGCTAGACTTGTCTTTCCCTTTCATGAAAAAGGTAAGCAGCTCCCCTTTTCCCTTGACAAATATGGGCCCTCTTCGGATGAAGCGGAAGCCGTACTCCTTCAGGATGTCATAGCAGTCCTCCACCACCTGAGGGCAAAACAGGACAGATCTTCACATGAGGGTTCTTCTTAAAACTTTCAAACTTATACAAAACGTGACTATGATTATGGAAGTGTCCAAAACCAGAGATAAAGTTATATGAACTTTTTTCAAAATGGTTATTAGATTGTGGTCCCCATATGTAAAGGCATTTTTGAGGGTTTAGATTTATTTCTATGGTTAGATTTGTTAAAGGGGCCTAGTTACGTACTATGACTTTACAATTTTTTACGCCAGTAGCTCACTCTGGTTGTATGCAAAGGTTTTCCAATTAAATTATCATTCCCTGTTGGCTCATTATATTGCATTTCTGTGTGTTACACTTTGTTTTCGCTTTATTTGTTAGTAAACGAAGGCCTTTTGTGTATATTTAACATAACAAGACCACGTGACCTGAAGTACTATATTGCGCATGTGTGCAATTAGTAAACGAGGAGAAGCAATGGAGCCGAGCGAGTCAGCAACATCCAGTGGAGGTGTGAAAAGAAAGAGGTTAAGTAACCCTAACCCTGTAGATCGGGTCGGTCTAGGACCATGGCGAGGTGTCACTTCGCTGCGAGGCATTGCAGGACGCTCTACTGGCTCTTGCATTAGCTGCGTCAATTGTTACCATCTTGCTTTCTGATATGGTACTGCCGGCAGATGGCACAATGCTTATGTCTGCTGCTCGTGCCCGGTGCAAAGTTCTTTTCAGGCTAAAAAATGACTTAGTAAACACTATCAGGATGAATACTTGCCATATATTTTTCAGTCAAGATGAGTATATGTTTGTTGTGTTTTCCTTTTATGGTCAAAATACGTGACTAGGTCCATTTAAGATTAGACATTCGCATTTGTAAAGATCATTTGAAAATGGAATGTCCCCTCCAGCATTCAAAGACCAACGCTGGTGCATGTTTGTCTGTGTGGGTGCTTGCTACCTGGACGTTCCCCATCACGCCAGTTGACTCCATTCTGCTGGCCACGTTGACGGTGTTACCCCATATGTCATAGTGAGGTTTACGGACTCCAATTACTCCCGCCAGAACCGCTCCTTTATTCAACCCTGAAGGAATCGACACGGAGAGATTATAACATGCGCAGATACACAAACAGAGAGGCCCACACTTCCAGGCGCACTGACCAATGCGTAGCATGAAGTTGTTAAAGGACTGCTTGTTGAGATTATCAAGGGTGACCTTCATGGCCAGGGCAAAGTCTGCCAGGGCAGCTAGGTGCTGCCAGCGTTCTATGAGCGACTGTTCCTCTGGCTGTAAACGACAAGAAACAAGTTTGTTGTGTTGATTTCTCTTTGTGCAGCACAGATTGATGTGTGTAGATAAAACTACAGCACCAGCGATCTATTACAGGATCATACCTTACGGCTGCCGTATCCATTGGTGTTACTCTCTGGTGTTAGTCCAGACGCGGCCATGTATGTGCTTCCTATCGTCTTGATCTTTGTGATGCACCTGAAGTCCTCTCGGTCCAATAACTGGGGAAGAAAGAACACATTTGCTATTCTTTTTTTTTTTAGGAGCTGCAAAAGCCCCCGTCCAGCCATCCTTCCATGGTCTATAGGGCCTGTCCGCTTATCCTTGTAGGGTAAAAAAAAAAAACATTCCTCAATATATGGAGTTAATGAAAGCTAGGTTGTTTTTAAACATCCAAAACTATTTCCTTTCTTTTGAGGGTCACGTTTGACCAAATGGTTGGGAGTTTCAGAAGGAGCATGATGCCAAACGCAAATCAATACTGATTTTGCAATAGATAAAGGAGGTGAACATGAAGATCAAATGTCCTTAGCCTCAAGCCTATTGAAAATGTATGAAGTAGACTAAATCCACTGTGAATCCACTTAATTTAAGTAAAACGTTTTCTGTTGTTTAATCATTCCACCCAGGAAATATAACCATTCAAATAAATAATCCACAGCCATGATGATTGGATGTAAACCTTTGAAAAGAACTCAGAGTAAAACTGCAAACTGCCACAACTAACACTGTCAAAGTCTGAGATGATCTCATTGAGGATCCTGAGACACTCGATGCCTCCATTGTTGATGCTCTCTTCAGTGTAGAAGTCAGAAAAGTTTGGAATGGAGGCAAACATCACACCAATTTCATCATAAGACTGACTGTACAGCTCCTGCAACAAAACACATCATGTTATGGTAGCTTGTCCTGATTTGTATAAAGAGATATATTTTGTAAATCAGTTTTGTAATTATGGAACAAACCACAAGATGGCACTGATATGCAATACATTGTTTTATAGTGAAATCTGAGCACCATCTATGACACATGAATGAATCAAATTTCATGAGAATGACACAAAAAGTCTATGTAGGTAAAGACAAAACTGTTAAATTGCACAATGGATTGCATAACGCACATAATACACAGTATTTCTTATTTACTTTAATGACATTCATGAGGATCTGATTTAGTTGTTCATGACCAAATTCAGGTCAATTGGATTTCTTAAAAGGACGTGACAGTGACATTGGTTTGTTGGATGTTTTAAATGTGCTATATAGAAATAAACTTTGAATTGACTCGATTTGTACCTCGTCTCTCATTTTAGTGCCCAGAAAGTGTTTGGCCACATGCTCTGGCAGCATGTTGGTCACCAGTGCCTCATTCCAGCGCCTCATCTCAAACACCCGCTCCTTCTGGTCATGCACCCCAATCTTCCACAGGAACAGCTTCCTGGACTGATGCTCCAGCTGCACAAACGCAAGGTCGGTAGATGGCAAGTCCTAAAACAGCTGTAGAGCGCTTTCGTAGCAACAGGGAAGGTGTAGGCCTTCCCAAACAAACGGCCTTCCACTTTTACTCACATGGCGAGCGAAGACGTAAAAGCTTATCATCATGACGATAATCATCATTGTCATCAGATACTTTGATGGTACCATGGATGTTCTGAAAGTGAACGGAGAGGGCCAGCATAAGGAACAACACACACACACACACACACACACACACACACCACAAACAATCAATATGCAGTAATAGACAAAAAGGCTTGCATCAATATTCCCCCGTTTCTTACCTGTAGGAGGCAAACTGTATGAAGTCATACAGGTCATATATGTCCCTCCAGCTGTAGATATTAACAGCTCCAGTTGCCGTGACGACTAGTACCATGAGACCCAGTTTGATCAGATGGCTGACCTGCACCAACATGGCGGTCGCGATGAGTGACATCACAGCCATGAAGCTGTAATACTTTGGATTTTCGGCGCAGCCTCGGTCGCCAAGTGACTCCAGCATTGGACCAAAGGTACTGTTGAAGAGCCGCAGCGATGGCGGTACACAGCTTAGCTGCAAAGTCAGAATTAAAGAGAGCGGGGAGAGCAGGAGTCGAGGGCGTTGATTCATGTTAAATGTAAAAACAAATGGCAGAAACATTACGACTCTTCCGACAGTAATCACTTTATAGTTTCATCTACAAGCTAAAAGACATCTAAAGTGTAAAACAAAAAATTAAACAAGCGTAGAGGAGGATTAAAAATTTCAACATACCTTTTAACAAGTAAATATGAAATGTACAATCTACAATCCAACAAAACTCTGCAATTACACAGCAGCAAGAAAGAATCGAAGCAGATAAGAAAGTATTTTGGGTTTTGACACCAAATGCAAGGACTAAATTACGAACTGGATGTGAAGCATTCAACCTTTGTTGAATGAATTCAAAGTTACAATGAAATAATTGCAACCCACCTCATCTGTGTGCAAGTGTTTTTAATGTAAACAGTTCTTAATGTGGTTATTCATTTTTTGTTAAATGTAATGCATTTATGCTGCTGCACTCTTGCCCAGGTCTAATGTGATCTTAATGGGGATGACCTGGCTAATATTTAAAGGTTCTAAGTATATAAATCATGTTATGTTTAAGAACTTTACTTTGCAAGGAATTACTCTTGTTACTTTAAAAAATGTTAGTGTTTACATTTCATTTCTCAAGACGTGTTACTTAGAATTGGCTTGAAATGGAACATTTTTGGCAAAAAAGATAAAATTTGTGTATTTATTTGTGTTTCCCATTTCAAATCTGTAGGCCTGGAGACCTTTGTCAAACAATCACTTTTCAGTGGATTGTCCTGGCTGTTTCTGATGAGCCACTGAAAATATACATTGAACCCTTTACCATTTGTGCCCCGTTTTGTAAAGTTTAGGGTTTAATATGGTAGGTTATGGGCTTCAAAAATACTACTAGGTACTGAAAATACTAAACCAAGTAGTAGCTTGCATCCATTCCACCTTTGTAACTGCCCTGTTTGAGCAAAAGAAAAAAAAAAACGTAGTAGCTCACAATTTTAAGGAGCTCTTTGAGGAGTGACTGCCACCCCTGCAAGACTGCCCCCCAAGACACTAAAAGGAATGTTCACTTCTGCATCCATGCGTCAGAACTCAGCAGGGTGTGTGGCAGGTTACCCCCGAGGGTTTTGACAAATGAGGCGGCAGGCAGGGAGACAGACAGCTAATGGACCCTGCTGGGAGTATGCAGTCAGAAGTGTAACACGCAGTGATAGTTTGATGAGCGGAAAGTGGAACTATGCTAATAGAAAGCTGGAGACACAACACGACTGCTTACAATGACGATATCCATCAGTCGCTAATCAATGGAAATAATAGTTTACAGCGTAAAAAAAGCAGATTCATCCCTTTTATCGCAATGGCTAGCAGGTCCAGAGATCCTGTGTTTGTTAAACATTTCCTTCGGTCTTACCATGTCGGCTATTACAGCCATGGTTAGCACAAATATGGCTGCCATGGCCCAGGTGTTCCGAGCCCAGCGAGTGCGGTCAATCCACATCGAGAACGAAACCAGCCTCTTGGAAAACATCTGTGACAACCAAAGGATAAAGTGGAGAAAAACAAAAAAATGGGGTCGTCTGTGTTTCAGAAGCTGACGTTAAACAGTCTTGTCGTTAAGAACGATTCGTTGATGAATAATTCATTTCTCACTCTTGGAAAGATAGCAGCCAGGGAACAAATGGTGAGAATTAGCAACAACACCTGTCCAACAGCGAGGGTCACATAGTTCACAACCAACCTGGATAAAGATCACAGAAAACAATTTGAATCACACACAAAAAAAACAAAAACAATGTTGATGATTGTCACAGACCTGGAAAATTACAATATTGCAGTAGACTTTACTGATTAAGCTCTAACTCACAATGGGTCGATAAACACTTCCATTGCTGTGATGAAAAAGAGCACGATGACGCAGCAGCTGAAGGCCGCACCGCTTCTCTTCTCCTTCTCTGAGGAGTAGTGCTCCTCCAACTTCCCATCCACAAATTGCAGTGAAACTGGGTTGATTTTATGATCTTTCATTCTGTTTCAAAACAAGACAACAACGGAGTTAGAAGATAATGTGTAAAAATGGCACCTAGATATGGAGGAATACAAGCCAAGGGCCTGCAACCCCACAAAGTGTGGGCATTTCACTTTAAAGTCTCCTAAAACGAATGACTCATCTTACATTTGCTGAGACTCTCTGTCCAGGAGCTCCTGCTGCAGTCGTCTGTTGATTGATTGTTCATCTGCCATCTTATTTGTCTGAGATTGTTTGCGACAAAACAGAAATCAAATGTGCATAAGGTTGTTAAGATATCTAGTAGATTTTTGAAATGTGCCTGTGCAGAATTATTTGTGTTTGGCCATGTGTTCTTGTTAAGAGTTAAGGCGTGTAACCAAACGTTTAGAGTGGTAAGCACTTCATGCGATTCATATAGTAGAGTATAGGAACATGTCTATAAATTAAACCTATATTAGCTTTTTACTAACAGATTATAATAATTGGCCAAGAACATGTACAAAGAGAGATTATAATTAGAGAATTATAATATATATTGTAATAATTAACTATTAACCTAATATAGCCCGAGATAACTGGAAAGGATGAGAATCATTAACGTTAGCGGCCACCGGAAGAACCAATAAGAAGCAAAGCTGGTGCCTTAGTGAGGTTCCAGGGTTCGCTAATAAATGCAAAGGTTGCCTCCAAGATAGTACAACGTTAGCCGACATATGCGTTTGGAAGATAGAGTAGACTACAAAAAAACAAGACATTTCTAGCCATCATGATATGCTGGGCATGAAAATTTCAAGAACAAGGGCAGGAATTTACAAAAGACTAAAACATGTAAGCTAACAAACCTAAAACTAAAACAAATGTAGTAATTATCAAATAATTCAGTTTTAAAAGCTCGTATTACAGAAGCTGAGTTCCATACATACACATACATACATATTTGTATTGCTACTTACCACCTGTTTAGGGTTAGTTAGCATTGTCTGGTGTGAAACTGTGTTCCCATTGGTTGTCGTTGTGTTGATCATCTGATTTGAATTTCTGCTGGTCAGTGCACCTGGTGCCTGAGGCAAAAAAATGAAAATTTGTTCATAAAATAAGCACAAACTCTTGTTTATTTTAATTTTTGAGACACTAAAGGTTGGCATTAGAATTCCCCTTGAAGTGTTTTTTTTAAGTCCCCAATAACTCACACTTCCATTAAGTCCATTTGCTTCCTGCTTCGGTTTGAGAACCAGGTAAGTGTCAATTCCTTTCTCCAGCAGGTACTCGCACCTCTCTCCCCCATTTCCAGGTTGAACCTCAAATTCCCCATGCAGACTGTCCTTAGTGCTCTGGGAAATGTGCACCCTCCTGTGCAGTGCATAAATGTTGTTAATATTTAAATAAAACACAAGAGCGTGACTGTGAGGTGTAATATCTCATTTTGATTTTCCTACCCAGGGATTCCTCCAGACTCCATCTTATTGGCCACAGTGACATCTGTTGACCAAACATCAAACTGCCACCGTTTCTGGCCGAGGACTCCGCCGAGCACAGTGCCTGTGTGAACGCCCACGCGCATGTCCACGTCGGTTTTTGTCTTTTCCCGCACATACCTGTTGAAAAAGAGAACTCATTCTTTTCTACGACCATTTCACCGTTCTTATCCTATTCTCATCTGGCTGTTAACGAAACCACCAGTCTGTACCTTCACATTTTTCTCTCTTACTTGATACTGACTTTATTCCTTGACTTCATTTCCATTCCAGGGAAGCATAAAGGCTACCATCTTCCAGTTCTTCACACGCTTTTTTTTTGGTTTGTTTTTTCGACAGGTTTCATTTCCCAGAATTTGAAAAGCAGAGGCGCTACTCACGAGATTGCTTCCACCATTGCAAGGCCCATCATTATGGAGCAAACGGCGTGATCTTCCCTGAAGTCTGGCAGGCCACAGATGCAGTAGTAGCAGTCTCCAAGAATCTTAATTCTCAGTTGGTGATGTTGCTGCAAACCAACAAAAATAATAATATTAGAAATGAGTGAAAGTAAAGATGAGATATATTAAACATAATAGTACTTCACTCTTTTTTCAATAGATTCCAATCTTTTTCAAAACAAGTTGTTAAGAATAAATTGTATACCTTTTCCTATTTAAGGTAAGGAGAACATGTCAGGATTACTATTATCAGTGCCAGTGTCAGCCACCTTTATTGACACCTTTTGTAAAGACTCTTTAAATAAATGTATTTGCTTATTCATCAACATTACCTTAAACAAATTCTTTAAAAAAATCAACCTTTAATTTGATTGTTTTCCTCTAAGTTGGGAAAGGTAGAAGGCTAGTAATTACGTGTTTTTACACCATCATAAGCACCCCTTTTGTTAATAGGATCAAAGACGCTCATTTTAGGCATCAGCTACAGATTTTCTATAGGATTTAGCTCTGGGGTCTAGGGACTGCCAAGAAGGTAGTCTGATTTTTGTTTGTCTGATGAACCATTTCTATAGTTTTTGACCTTTTGTTCTGGATCATTATGCTGCTCAGGGACCAAGTGATGACCCATTTTCAGTTTACAGATTTTTTATTAAGATGTTATGGTATTTCAAAGATTCATGATTTTATCCACGTTAACAAGGTTCCCAGGACATCAGGACGAGAGACGGGCCCACAGCATCACACATCCTCCACCATATTTGTCAGTGCATGTGAGCTGCTTTTCCAACTACTCTTTATATGTATTTTTTTATTTGTTTGGTTCATATTTCAACAAAGCATAGTTCCAGTTCCAGCTCAAGTTTGAAAATCTCTATTACCCCTTGGGGGCAATTGATTGTACAATCAGTAGCAAAACACATAGTACAGTACAGTACATGTAACAAAACAACATACTCACCAAAATCACGCTATATTATTTAAAAATCTAATCAATGTAGGGATAATTTAATATTTTAGTTTGTTAGTCCTAAATCTTGGCAGCAGATATTTGCGTCTAAATAGAAGCAGCCTTCATTTGTCATACAGTGGGTGGGGTGGATCTGACAGGATCAGTTTGGTCTATACAAGAGCACTTCGCCCTCAGACTGCAGGTCTACTGGTGGTTCCAAGAATATCTTAAAGTAGAATGGGAGGCAGATCTTTTAGTTGTCAAGCTCCTCTCCTGTGGAACCAACTCCATCACCATATAACATAGAAATGATTCCTGGATCAATGTGTGCGTCTGTGCTTCTTTTGTGTCTCTGCTCTGTCTTCTCTAACCCCCAGTCCGTCGATGTAGATGGCCATTCACACTGAGCCTGGTTCTGCTGGAGGTTTTTCTCCCTGTCAAAGGGGAGTTTTCCTCTCCACTGTTGCTTCATGCTTGCTCAGTATGAGGGATTGCTGCAAAGCCATAGACAATGCAGACGACTGTCCCCTATGGCTCTACGCTCTTTCACGAGGAGTGAATGCTGCTTGTCAAGACTCAGTGCAATCTGCATGGTTTCCTCAGATAGGAAACTCTTTGATCAATCTGTCTAGATGATATGATTTGACTTTATAAAGTGCTTAGAGATGACATTCATGTTCTAAATTGGCGCTATATAAATAAAATTTTATTCAATTGAATTATTTGTTTGTGTTTAAGACAATATACAAGAAAATTATCCATTAAATGTGGCAAATTGGTGGCCACCCTTGTGGCCTGTGGATAGAAACAAAATGGACGCTTGGATCATATCACATTCGTACACCAGAGAAGCAAAACGCTATAGACTGCTAAATAAAAAGAACACATTAAATATGCTTCCAGTACATTTATTTTAAAGGCATTCTTGTGGGCAGCAAAAACTTTATAATTATTGATTTTGTTAAAAACACCCATTTCTGAACATGTTTTTTAACTATTAGATAATATCCTTATATTAAAAGCTGGATCTTTTAAGATTGAGATCATGCTACTGCATTAAAAGGTTAATTCACATTGCATTGGTAGAGTGTCCATATCATTGGCCACTGCTACTGAAACACCCAGAAACACACGGAGGAAAACATTCATCACTGATACTCACTGAGGCCAGTTTATCGAAGCGGGCAAACAGTTCATTGAGCAGCTTTACCAGCTCGTGTGCGCTACAGGCTGAGGATAACTGGGTGAAGCCCACTATGTCCGCAAAGAGGATACTGCAACAGAAAGCCAAATACAGTGAAAACATCATAACCTCCAAAATGCCTCTTCCACTGACAAATATCACAACTCTCAGCTCAGAAGGGCTGAATTTTTTTAATTTTTTTGTCTAACCTGACGTTTTCATGGCGGTACATGTACATGGTGTTAAACTGCTGATGCTGCTGGACATCGTTCTGATTGGCCTGGTTCTTCATGCCCTGCAGCATCTCATCGGCAATATGCTTCGGCAGGATGGACAGCAATAGTTCCTCCTACATGGATACAAAGAGAACGTTGTGTGTATTGAGTTAACTGAAAAGGCCTCTGTGTGTGTGTTCAACATGAAAAAAATATTACTCAGTGGTTCTGTAGATAACCTGGTCAAAGTTTTCTCCCCTCTTTTACCAGGTGATTCATCAAGCATGCTGCTCGGGATTTTGTTCCCAATTCTGCTTTTATTGAACTATAAACGATAAAGCTTTTTGAAATCATAAAAGCCATATAAAAGAACAAGAAAACCAAAAGAAAGCACCTTGCAAAAATATTTATTCTCCCATCAATTTTTTTTGTCCGTTAATTAATAACTTTAAATCTGGAGGAATTTTTGGAAGATGTTATGTGACTGGGCAACACAAAGTAATGCATAGTTGTGAAGTGGAAATAAAAGGATACATGGTTTCCAAACAATGTCAAGAATTAAAAAATGTAAATTGTGACATGCAGTTGTTTTAAAGCTTTCTTTCAAAATTGCCTTTAGTCTGCCAATCCTCCTTAAAGTTCAGGTTTGTGGCACACATAACTATATTTATATTATTTATTTATGCTCCAACAGGAGCGCCGGATCCCAGCAGCTCCTCCAGAGTTGCATTAGGCCTTTTTGGGGTCTTCAATGATTCATAGTCTCATTGGCTAACATGTCTTGGTGACTTTTTATTTCATTTTTGGACAATGCTCCGTTAGATGTTCAAAGCTTGGGATTTAGTTTTATAACCTAACTCTGCTTTAAACTTCTCCAGCACTTTCTCCTCGACCTGACTGCTGTGTTCCTTTGGTCTTCATGATGCTGTTTGTTCACCAATGTTGTCTAACAAACATCTGAAACCTTCTCAACAGCTGTATTTATACAGCTGTTAAGAGAATTAAATAAACTAACTAACTAACTAAAGGGGACTAGTCATGTACTAGTCCCCTTTATTTATTTAAATAAACTAAAGGGGACTAGTCACATACAATGACTTCACGACTTTCTAGTCTGGTTGCAAACTATGGTTTTCTGATTATATTATCGCTTCCTGTTTGTTTATCATATTCTAATTCTGTGTTTTTACACTTTTTTTGCTCTATTTGTTAGTGAACGAAGTGTAGTTGTGTATTTTTTACCATAATAAGACCATGTGACTGGAAGTAAGATATTGGGCATGCACGCAAAGAGTAAACCGGGAGAAACAATGTAGCTGAGCGAGTCAGCAATTTCCAGTAAAGGTGCGAAAAGAAAGAGCTTAAGTAACCCTAACCCTGTATATCAGGTTGGTCTTCAACCATGCCGAGCTGTCACTTTGCTGTGAGGCATTGCAGGACGGTCTACCGGCTCTTACAGTAGCTGTGTCAGTTGTCACCATTTTGCTTTCTTATACGGTACTGCTGCCAGATGCCACAACAATATTTATGTCTGTTGATTGCACCCGGTGCAAATTTGTTTACAGGTGCAAAAAGGACTTAGTAAACATTATCAGGATGAACCCTATGTTGTTTTATTTGAGGGTGAATATATTTTTTGTATGTTTTCTTTACATGGTCAAAATAAGTGACAAGGCCCCTTTAAACATTGTTGGACTCAATTCATTAACTAAGCGCAGTTAGTTGTCCTAGATTTTATTTTGGGGTTTCCGATGAAAAAGGGACATCACACTTTTTGAGATTGTTTAAAAAATAAACTGAAATCCCAATATTATTTCCCTTCCACTTCACAATCATGCCCAACTTTGTTTTGTTGTATCACATAAAAACAGGACAAAATCCTCTATCCGCAAAAGAGGAAACGTTTAAGGCAATTTGAAAGGCACTCTAACAGATGCAATAGGAGCAAAACACAACACTAAAGGTTACATTTGTAATGAGCTGAATTAAATGTGAAAATATTTGATAAGTTCAACATGAAGATTATCCTTTTTAAATCTCTTTGAAAGTTTTGTTGCCAGAAGATGCAATATGTATCCGTATTTGTTGTCCAACAGCGGAGAAGACATTAATTTTACAAGTCCCAGATGACTGATCCGCTGATGAAAACAATGGTCTGTCTAATCAGCCTATTAGCCAGCGGCAGAGGAAAACATAAGGTAATTAAAGAGCACAGGGCGTTCTGTCATCTGATCCATCTGTGGCAGCATGGGAAAATGTATAAATAAGCAGGTATCTGTGAAATGAACAATAACACTGAATATCAGTTAAGGTCACAATGCTAGGCTGCAGTTTAGGTCAGGATTACGATGGAAAGCAGTTGCTAAGGTTAGCTCAGGTCTCCTAAGGAGATGACTGAAAGTGCCGTTGTTCTCCAGAGTCCCGTTACCTGCTGGGTGCTCTGCTCCTCCAGAGTCAGTTTGACCTGCAGTGACTGACGAGCTTCCAAAAACGCCGTCCTGTATTTCCTGTCGGCCATGTAGAATGACATCACACCCACCATGGCTGCACACAGGTACAGCATCACATTGGCCAGCAGCTGAAGAGAAGAGGAAATGTCGTGTTGTTCTTCTTTGGAAAGGAGCTCTCTAGAGTAACAAGATGAGTCGATGCTTTCAACTAAATATTGATGGACTTCTAAATATAAGAATCTAATATGAGATCGTTGATGAATGATGCATGCAGCAGTACGTATAAAAGGGCACGATATGGTTTTGATCAAAGAAATAAATATAACAAAAAATCACAGAGCAGTGGCCTTTAAACATAACAGCTATAGGCACAATAACGGAAAAGGAGCGCTCTAAAAATACTACCTTGGCCTTTATCTGTCAAGCTCAGACTATGCTGCTTTAGAGGGAAGAGGCCATATATGTTCAATCATTAATATGCACTTGTCAGACACTTTAATATGCAACATGCTAAATGTGGCCTGCAGGTTTTTTTTTTGCAGTTTCTTGGAGCATTGCATGATCTGACATTGGGGTGAATTTGCTTGGAAGATAGGAAGCTATCCTATAAATGTAACATTTGTAACAGATTTTTCTCACTGTGGCAAGACGAACTGTAAATTGTTTTTGAAATGGCCTTATAAACCTTCCCAGTTTGATGGACGGCAACAGTTGGCTCTTTACGGTCATTGCTGATGTCTTTCCATTTTGGCATTGCAATAACACACATTTGTATGGCCCAGACCAGCAAACTACCAATATTTCAGCTATTTTTGGCTTTATTGTTGCTTAATAAATAATGATAACGTGGATGTTGAAAGTTTTTCTCTTTAGGAGAGAGCTGGTAAAGACCAGATTAAACAGAGACATGATTGTATCTGAATTTTATTTTAAGAAAGAAAAAACGACTTGTAGACACTTTTACATAAAAACCAAAACAAAACTCACTGAAATTCTGCAATATCCGAAAGCCTATACGTTTACAATGAGGTAGAGAGGGGAAACGCATTTTCTGCTCTTTAAGAAGCCTCAAATTGTTTTGAAAAACTGTTTTCACTATTCAATTCAATTTTATTTATATAGCGCCAATTCATGAAACATGTCATCTCGAGGCACTTTACAAAGTCAGTATTGGTGTGTTTTTTTTTTCCGGTGGATTTGTCTGAGGTTTGTGAAGACGTAAGGGATTTTGCTCACCTTCATATGTGAAATGTCCTTTGTTTTGTGAAATGTGTCGCTTGTAATTTGTTGTGTGACGATGCAGATGGCATTTAAACTGTAACTCAAACTGGATATTTTTCAGAAACAGCTGAATCTCACCTGATTTGTCAGGGACATGCAAAATGTTATCCTTCACTGGCCACAATTCAACTCTGACCTTTCGTGACACCTGTGTATATATATATATATATATATATATATATATATATATATATATAATTTTTTTACCTGTCTCACAAGCATGGACCCCTGAAGATTATCCCCAAACCTTTGGGCCACAGTGACCCCCAGAGCCAGGGTGTGTATCCCACAGGAGAGGGCCGTGAGCAGGACGAGGGGCACCAGATTCAGCGGTAAGGTCAGAAAGTTGGAGAAGCTGAAGAAAGCCTGCCAGCCCACAGAGTCGCTTGCATCAGAAAAGCGCTCATAATTCAGTCCCATGTAACATAAAACATGGATGGTGACCATCAGCCACAGCACGTAGGGCACCGCTCCTCGTGCCACGGGCGACGTGGGCAGTTTTTGGAACCAGCACAGCAGGTAGAGAACTACATCCGCCGACAGCCCCAAGGCTGCGACCACCACCATTGCCAGCTTGTCCTCGGTGTACACCACCGCGCACATGATGATGATGAAGCTGTTGAAGAGGACGGCGAACAACATCAAGACCAGCAGGTTCTCCTCTCTCCGCCGACGAAAGTAGTTCTGGTAAAGCCTCTCCAGGGACTCGGGGGTAAAGGTGAGGCGCGCCGCCCGTGGCAGGAAGCGGCAGCAGCCCGACTGGAGGACGGCCACATCCCGGGAACGACCCGGCTCACTAGGTGCCGGCCCCGAATACTCCGCAGAGCACTCAGTGGACCGCTCTGTGTTTGTTGTATTGACCCGGTCCAGAGGCATGCTGTTCATTCAAAGGTAATCCATTTGGTTTACGTGACGGTATTCCCAAATGAATGCCAAGATCCTTGGAAAAGATGCAAAAGTTTCCATCCAACGCATAAAAAAACATTGAATCTCAAAAAATACTCAGTCCCTGGATGAATATAAAATCTTTATGAAAGGTTCTTACCTTTTATGACGTTTGGGATCATTTGATCATTGTTTTTTTCCCTCCAAAACTAACATTTCTTAGTGGAAATATGACCTCCTTTAGTTTCCACGTCCTGTTGAGTTTCACAGTAGAAAGGAGCCATGTGCAGCTATCCATTTCAGGGTATTGCATGTCTAAAATGGCTAAACGGCATCAGAAACTTGTATGTAAAAACCACAATCACCTCTCAGAGGCTTTTCTGTGCTCTGATAAGTCCTCTGTTTCCTCCCACCCCCAACCTCTCCCACTGGTAAACAGCAGATCCTCTGTTACTGTTGTTAAGATGACACTAAAGTCTTAAGAGTCATGTCAAGGGAAATGTGTTGGTGCGCAGAACTGAGAAAGACAGAAGAGGAGGTCTCATTAAAATCATAATACAAAAAAGGTCTTTTTATTAATCCTAAAACTTTTTTTTTCAAAACAGGAACACACAAAACAGTATGTTCTTATGACACAAACCTCACATTTTTACAAACAACAGAAAATATGTCATCATAGCAGTGCTCTTCTTCATTGGTACCAACTTGTAGCACCAAAATGCCAAAGTTTGAGTCCAGCAGGAGAACCAGATGTAAACTCTGTCATTATTCAGTCTCTGTGCGCGTTGGTTGTTGATGGTGATTTTCCTAACATACCGCTGAGAGCGCTTCCCAAAGCCAACCCAATAGCCACTAGAACTCCTACAGTCCCCAGCATCCCCAGAGCTGCCGTGCCCAAAGCTGCCGCCCCCAGAGCCCCAGCTCCAATAGGCGCCGCTGCTGCGGTGACCGTCTCCATGCCGATTCCTTTAATTAGCTCTGTCCCCGCGAGATGGCCCTGCTGTAGATTCACCGGAGTGTGGAATGGGCTCTTCGGTGCGCCCAGGACGAATGCCGCCGCTGCAGTGACTGTCACTGTTATCAGTTCGGAGGTTGTCAGCTGCGTTGCTGTCATTCCAGGAACCTTTAGGGCTACAAGTACGCCGAAGGCAACAGACCCTAAGACTACCAATGTGGAATTCCTAGAGCCAAAGCTTCGTTTTGCTGCAACACTCGCAGCACCGAGGGACAATCCTGCAGCTGTGGTTGCCCCTAAAGTTGCTCCTGTGCAGCTTCTGGGGCCCAGATCGGAGCTCCAGAGTAGAACAGCTCTCAAAGCCATTGATGTTATTACAGCAGCGCCCACCCCAACCTTCCCAGTCACCTCTGACCCCAGTCCAACCATGGCCACTGTTCCCAGTCCAGCTCCCAGCAGCCCGCCAGCCAGAAACACCACCCAAAGCACTGACTGTAGCATTAAAACCACTTGTGCTTTTGTGCCTTCTTCTGCTCCTCCTGCCCCCAAACCAACTAAAAACCCCAGAATCCCCACAAAAACAGAGTAGAAGAAGATCCTCTCTAACAATTTGCACCCGGCGTTTGATTTGGGTTGTTGTCGCGACCTTCCGGTCAGAGTTCGTCGTAGAGCAAAGAGAACCGAGACGGTCAGCCCCATGCAGAAGAACCCGCGTATGGCGCCCAATTTTCCATACACGACACTGAGATACAGAGTGGTGAAGATGATTACCAGAGCTGTTGTCATGTCACTGATGTTGGAGTACGAGTACACCAAAAGAACCAGAGCGCCCTGAGCCATGATGTAGAGCCACGGTGGAAGGATGCCCTCCAACGCTCCGATGGAGACTGCGCCAACGGCGACCGAGGACCCCAACGTGGCCCCCACCAGCCACGGCAGTCTCACTCCTGCTTTAGTGAGCAGCTTCAGCACCATGGCGCTGAGAAGAAAACCCGCTCCAAGAGACAGGAGCGCTGATGTGAACACGAGGCACGCCGTCACCACTGCCACACCCGTTGAACCAGCACGTCCAGCCGCTCGAGTGGCAGCGTTCAGTAGGGTGGCGTCCTCAATCAGAGAGGGCTCGACTGCGAACGAGGCAGCTTGTCCGAACACAAAACCGGCGGCTGTACTTCCGAGAAGGGTCTTCGCCACACACAAGGCACCTAGAGACAAAATCCAATATTTTCATACTATTCAAACTACCAATTAAACATTATTCAAACGCACTCTTCAAAACTGCTTTACAGGAGACTTCTAAAATCATCACACTTAAAACAAGTCCCTTAACAGTTATAGCTCTGGAGAAACAGTATTTTAGATATATTTGATGACAAATGAAAATTAATAAGTTAATTATTTAGGTAAATAAACTGCTCCAGTGGGATCATTATTAGCTGGTTCAACAGAAGAGGTCTCCGATTTATGGCTTAAACACTATTTTCCTTCAGATCGGATCTATGTTTAAGCAAAGAACTCACCTAACAAACTATGTAAAGTGACCTTTTTCATTTTTAACTTAAAACAGTTTTTATCAAAATTCAGATTTATCTACAGCATGCCTGGAGTTGTGACATCAGAGGCATGATAATGCATCATATTTTAATTTGAGAAATTCAATAAGAATAAAACGTCCTCAAGTATGTAATAATGGTTTTATATGGCAGCGTAATTAAATAGATATAGATGTATAGATGCGGTTGACATCTATACAAAGCTATTTCTAAGGCTTTGGGACATAAACAAACCGCCATGAGAGCCGTTATCCACAAATTGAAAAAACGTGGACGCCTGGTGAGCCCCTGGGGGCCAGTCGGCCGAAATCACTCCAAAAGAACGTAAACGACTCATCCAGGCGGTCAAAAGAAAAACATCTGAAGAGCTGTAGGTCTCACTTGGCTCAGTTAAAAAAGAAAGAGACTGGCCAATGACTGCATCCTGGGAAGAGTTTCACTGCCAAAGCCACACAAAGTCTGATTTTCCTAAAAACATTAATAATATTCACGTTTTCTGTGAAAATATTTTAGCCTGATTAGAATTAGTTGTCCTTTGTGGAAAGCGCCTCTCCCGTTACATCTGTTGTAAAACCAACACAGAGTTGTAAAAACAGAGAGATAAACATGTTGGTGGTGGTGTGATGGTCTGGGCTGCTTTGCTTCTTCAGGACCTGGATGACTTGTTGTAATGGATTGAAGCAGGAATTCTGCTCTTCATCAAAATATCCTGAAGGAGAACGCGCGGCCCTCAGTCTGTGACCCTAAGCCCAAGACAACTTAGGTTATGCAGCAGGACACTGATCCGAAGCACAAAGCAAATCCATCTCCTGCTTAATGGCTCAGAAAATTAAAACAGAAGGTTTTTCGAATGGCCTAGCCAAAGTCCGGGCATAAAAATCTGAAACTGGTGACATTTACAGTTGGCGAACAATTAATGTCAAGGAAAACTGAACAAATATAACAAGACAACCACATTTCCCTTAGGGGTGCACATTTCCCATGTTTCTTATCATCATCATGAGAAATGTATAATCATAAACTTATAAAAATGCTATATACCAATTAATGATGTTTGAAAACGGCCAAATTTCGCTCAATTGATTGTTATTTTTACTATTTTCTGCATTGTTTGTTGCATGGGAACATCAACAAATTTTATATGTTTAAATGCAGTCGCTGTGTGCAGTTCAGCGATAGAAATAACACTTCTTTATGCCACTGCTGTCCTAAACAATGGCCATGTTTTTCAAGAGCAGTATGTGTGTTTGTGGGGCCAGTCACAGCCATACAGTTACCTAAAAAAAAGATAAATAATACCTATTATTTATCTTAAATATTAGGTAAGATAAACCCCAGTTTTTTTTAGAATCATCACTATATATAATATTGTGATTAAATTCCACATCCAAAATGTCGATATCCTCTTACTGCTCTGAAGCAACATACTAAACTAAAACTGGCCATCCCAGTCAGAGTGCTTGTAATGGACCATGCACCAAACTGTGGCGTTGCTACTGTCTTTCGTGAATTCTCTTTATTAGTTCTCAGCTTCAGTAACGCTGTACTCTGTTCCTTCACTTTAAGATGAAAGTAAGACATGTCGGGACAGTTCAACGCTGAAACCCACAACCAGGAAGTCTGCCTGCGTGTCAGTGGACTGTCTCAGCCGAGCTGCTGCTCAGCAACCGACGCACCACCTGATGGATCTCATGTTCAACTTTCACTGTGTCTCAGGTTGTGTTTATGAAGCTCAGGATAATGTTATCATCTTACCCATGCTTGTTTCTGCCATTCTCCCTGAGCTGTGTGCGTAAGCTTCTGCCTGACCCTGACGTTACATACGCTTCCTCTTCCCGGTTTGACGTCAGACTGATGTCACGGTGAGAGGAGCCAATCAGAAAAAAAGATGCCAGCTCCAAGGCGTTTTCCCACTGTGGAAGCCTGACTGATGCCCACCTTTCTAGGAATGGGCATAATACATTATTTTTCTTTATTTATGAATGCAGGAGGGATTCATAACCACGCAGATCTATAGAGGTTGGGCTTATGCTCATCACACATAAGAATAAGACAAATAAATGTTTAAAATATCAACAAAAAAAAGGTTTCCATGTCAGGTAACACAGTGTGAATCATTATGTTTCCACACTCTAAATTTCAATAACAGTTAAATCACACACATGGGTGAAAAACCCTTTATTGGTAAAAATATTCCCTAAAACTATGGGGATGTTTGTTGTGATAGTGCGCCTCCTGTTGGATGGGCTGTTTTATTCCCAGTCTAATGAGCCAAGTAGTAAAAAAAATAAATAAGTAAGTTTGTTTGCATTGGTTTTGTAAATAAAATGACAATGCCATTATGTTTTGTGAGTACTGATGCTGTGTTCAATTCATTGTTGAAATCTGAACTATTAACAGTACAAGTGGGTAATGTATGTCACTCTGTTTTATTAAAACACGTGACTACAGGAACATGCTCGCTATGTGCAGGTTTTGAGAATGTAAAGCGTAGAAAGTACAGATTTTTGTGATCAAATTTGGGAAGTAAAGGTAACGAGTCATCAGAAATATAAAGTAAACTACACTTAGTAACTCAGTAACAAGGCACCACAAGGCATTTTTACTTCGTTGCTTACCACTTCTGAGTTACTGCGAGGTAAAATAATTGGCAAAAATTCAAAAACCTTTAATTTTTTTCAAGAAAAACTAAATTTTTCTTGAAAAACTACAACTATTTGGGGAATGAACTTGGGATGTTTGCTTATATTTTCCAAATGAAATGGGAAATACTTGGATGATGAGGAATAACTGATTCACAGACTGTTTTTCAATACAAACATTTAGCTTTTAAAGTGTCTTAAAGAGTTGTTTATCATAGATCTCAGGTGGATTAACATCCAGAATCTGAGTGAAGCCCACCAACGGCTCCAGGTTGGAAACAAAAGTGCTGCAGCCACAAGGATGAACCAGTCATCCAGCTGAAGGTAAGCTATTTAGCTTCTAATTTGTCAGTATTGGGTTTAAATATAAAACCAGAGCCTCCTTTTTTTAGCCACCGTATATTCTCCATGCTGTTACTGAAAACTGAGGGACAGACGGTGAAAAGGATTTCTGAATAAATGTTTGAGGCAGACACTGCTGCAAAAGAGGCCCAACAGGAGCCTGTTCAAAGCTTTGTTCTTTTACTTGAGCTTCTATAGGACTTACTGAAATTTCTCATCAGTCACACCAAAATGGCAAAACATTTAGTTTGCCTTGAATACTTGGAGTTGGATTATTAAACAAGATTTTATTAACTTACATTTTTTTTTGCAATTCTGGCGACATTTTTGGGGGAATTCTACCCAACTCTGCTTACAAATGCACATATTTACAAAAGTTCAATTTACCCCCCTTTTCATGCTGTTCTCTCACTTCATAATTGTGGTTTTCAGTAAATCTCAATTCAGGTTTTTCCAGACCACAAAACTATATCTAAAAATTGCCAGCAATACTTCATGCTGAATCAGTGGTGGCAACCTACCACAGCTATTGACTTTTTACCCCAGGAAAATCATTTTCTGCAGCCTTTCTGCTGTTGTAGGCCTCTCCAGTGTGCTGTGATAAATAGTGGTCATAGTGGTCCTTCATATTAATGTAGCCGCTCTTTTTCTGGACTCCCGCTGAGAAAACGTTCCCATTTCTCTTTGCTCCATGGTCAGTCACAGAAAAGAAGTGTGTTCACTCAAAACTCCTGTCGTCAGCACCGATTGACCCTGATCTTCGGTAGAGCTGCAGGAACCCAGGCTGGCCCTGAAAAAAAAAACTGCTCCTGAAACAGTCGAAAATGAGCGGAGCTGTGCAGTGCCCAGTGGAACTGGGTCTTATGTGCCACCATGGGGATGGTGTGTTCAGGGTGATGTGCAGTGTTGGTATTTCTCCACAAAAAGTTAAATTTTTGCGTCATTTGACCAGAGCACTTTCTTCCAAACTGCTTTCTTCAATCTTTAAGCAGTTTGAGAAAAGCCATCAACATTGTGTTGACTTCTTATGGCTTTCTGTCAGAAATTACTTTCTTTTTGCTGCCCTTCCATAGATGCATTGTTTGTTGATTACATCACTGATAGTTACGTTTAAGGATTCTCCCTCCTGAGCTGTGGAACCCCACAGCCCCAGTTACCAAGGGCCTCTTGGCTGCTTGTCTGATTAATGCTTTCTTCCTCTCTCCTAATCAGTATAGGTGGGTGTCCAGGTCTTAGTAGGGTTACCATACAGTATTGTTTAAAACCTAACCCTGCTTTGAACGTTCAGGGTTACTAATTTTGGTGACTTCTGAAGGACGTCATGTCAAGGTATCTTTATCAAGGTATTAGACTAAAGTGAGAAATATTCATAAATGAGTTACAATAAAGCCATCTCTACTTGCTGTTTTACCGTATATTTTTCAGTAAGTGCTGTATACTGACAACCTTACCCCTGAAAAGACTGCTTTGTGCAACACATTGACCTTTACAGATGAGTGAAGGAAGTGTAGACTGTACAGAGCGCTTTGGGTAAGGGAGCCAGGCCTCTTTAGTCGGTGAAAGGACCACTGTGGGATGAGCTGCCAGCTGCTCTCCTGTGTTTCGGTGTTGGTTAATGAGATTAGCTGTCCAATTTAGGCTTTGTCAGAGCAAAGGGGTCAATCACAGGATTGCCATCTTGCTTAAGAGTTACATAAGTTTATTATACTTTATTGCTTTGACTTTCCTGCTCTGGCTTCTAAAGCTTGTTCAGCACATATAATTACAGATTCTTTTGTAGATGGGATATTTTGCTTTGTTTCATTTAAATTCCCACACTATGGGAGGTTTATTTTTTAACTCGCTAGCTTAATTTTGCTGCAAAAGACTGTTTGCACGAATTCAGTAGGATGAATCTCACCAATCTACAGTTTTTTCTCAGGTGTTTTCTTTCCTGCTAATAGCTCCCGCTCTCCCCTGATGTTTTCCTGTTCAAAATGGGTGTTTTGAAAAATGTGTATCTTCTGTCTTACAGAAGCTTATGTGCTTCTGTGTTTACAAGAATTAATGCTTAACGAAAATCTCCACAGAAACTGCGACAAAAAGCAGCATCTTGGGGTCACCCAGTCTCTATAACAGCCATAAGAAGCTAACCGACTGGTTGTGAGGAAGCATGCCAGGGAAAACCTCTTTCTGTTCTATCACAAATGTAGGCAAAGAGTTTGCTAAACTCTAACGGGATTTTAACTAGAGCCTTGCTCTTTGGTCCTATGAGGGTGAGATTGGGCTTTTAGGTATTAAATGCCTCGGATAGGAGTGACGCTAAATAAAAGATGAATATTTGGATAAGCGCCTCATGGGCATTGTTGGGTATGATGTAAACTCTGTTTGTCTTACAAGGGCCCCTGCAATATTGTTAAAGTGCACAGCATCACGGACTGCTTAAAATATTGGAGCATTTTAAAAAATCTCGTAGCCTCCACAGGAAAACTGAAAATGGGACTTCAGTCTTCAACCGGCTAGCCAAATCAAGACAGCAATGCAAGACCAAACACTGGATTACGCTTCTTCGATGGTCAAATCAGATTAGAATCTTTAGATGTGTGGGGCAATATGAAGGGAGGAAAGAAGAAAGAGGTACTCTGGAAGGTCTAGAGAAATTTTGAAGGAGTGAAATGAGGAAATGTAGCAAGATATCTGCACTGTAGGTGCGTAGATGGCCAGCTTTTGTTCTGTAATTCTGTGCTGCTCGTCACCATCCCCTTGTCTGCTCTAGACCTGTCCACACTACATCTGTTGATTATTTTACTCATCCTCCTCATTGCTTCCACCCTTATCTACAGAATCTCTGTGTCTGTAGTCACATGTACAATGGTATACACGAGGGCAGAGGTGGGAAGGACTCTATATTGCATTTCCTCCTTCTTCCCTGAGCTGCTGCGCTTACAGTTTCTGCTCAGGTGTTCTCATCTTTGTCTGGGCTCTCCTGCAGCAGCATCCAAAGATAGAAAGGCTTGTTGCAATGACCAGTAGGCCTCACTTTCAAATGGTCTTCACTGCGTCCTCTATGAACAGTTCAAAAAAGGTGTTTCTATGAACAGCCAAGAGACGGGTTCCTTGATCACAAACGACCTCAGGCAGGGTTTAGAGAACTACTAGTGTTCTGAGAGTCACAGAAACCCCTCCTCACAGTCTGAGGCTCAATCCAAATACTCTTATAGAGTAAAGACTCTTTAGCCAAAGTGGAAGTGCGTCACCGGTCACTGTGATAAGAGCTGTCAGAATAGTGCAGTCAGTAAGGAAGGAGGTAGGAAAAGTAGCCTGTATGCTCCCTCCAGTGGCTAGTTTTGCCTAGGAACCCCACGAACCCTCCTTACCAGCGTTAAGAACCCTTAAGGTATCCCAAAATTCTTTGTGTGCCAGCACAGCCTCCTCACGGAAATATCCGGAGAGAAGAGATTGCACACTTTGTGGTTCATTTTCGGAAGGCTGCAAGCCTTTGATTCGCATCATCAACACATAATGACGTCAGCGCAGCAATCCAAAGCGCCTTTTCTCCCCACGATAGAGTTCTTACTGTTGACCCCATTATTGACAAGTACAAGACATAAGCCAGACAACCCCTCTCTCCTGCAACAATCTCCAACGCCTGTTCTCTTGGATGCCAAGGTGTCCCCAGGTCAAAGGAGCAATGGGTCTCTGCTCTGGAGTTTTCTCTGCAACGGGACTCACTTGTGAACAGTGAGGGCCGAACACCCTCAGCTGACTCCTGTCAACATCAGGAGCAGGAAAGTGAAGCTTGCGTTTTTTCTTAAAGGTGAACTTTCCGAGCTGACTTGGGCGAAGCAACACCTAGTGCTGCTACCAATGGTTGATTTAAGCCAATCATGGTATCTAATGAAAATGTTGTAAGCAGCTGACGCCATGAGAAACCATAGTTACCAGTTACTGTCATCTGTTGTGTTAGATTCTGACACAACAGATGTGACAGCGGCAGCTGCGTGTGCGTCCTCCTGCGCTGCCATGTTTATCTTGGTTCGGCTGTGGGGTGTTGGCTACACTTGCTTTCATCACAGCTGGTATGTCCCACCTTAAACCATAACACTGCAACGTGATTGGCCCGAACCATTTTGGTTCGGTCCGAACAGTTGATGCAGAAGAGGGACAAGGTGGATAATTGTGTGTTTGTGAACGCACAATTATCACCAGAATTCAGCTTGCAGGCAAGTTTAGGTTTTCTCAGATGGTCCAGAGAAAAATGGTGTTAATGGTTTCTGTTCTGTGGCTGATACATTGTTTTTAATATTGCAGTCCAAGTGCTTTCTTGTTTTTCACACTGTTGATAAAGTCTGAGTTTTTTAAAATAATGAGCAATAATTTCAGTTTTGCTTCCTTGCTTTACATCAATACCAGGAGGCACAAGCTGTCACTGTATAAATTATTGCTTTAATCACAAGGTATTTGTGTTTTAAACCTGAATGTGGCACCTGATCTGTTCGCCAGCCCTCTAAAAAGTGTGCAGCATTGGACAGCTCAACAGGGACATGTTCTGCAACAACGGTGACCTCTGATGGCAACAGATGGCACTACGCTCTGTTGTCTGTCATCATCTTCAACCCCAATATCCATCATTCCAGCCATAAAATCCACCCAGCATAATATTTAAAATGTGACTGCAGTATAAACTAAACAACATTTTGAAGAACATAAAACTTGCTTCTCCAATTTTGGTACTGGCTCTCCTTGGACTTTATTTGTTGATTTAATGAAACAACATGTAACTACACCTTACCACAGTTTTAGATCACATCCATCACCTGCACAACGGTAGCATGAAAGAAAAAAACTGTGCATTTCATCAATACCCGGCCTCCATTCTTAAAATGGATATTAGGGCCTCTGAAATAAATCTGTTGCCAGCTGGAAGAGATGATAGTCCTCTAAGTACTTTTAAAGAGGCAAATCAAATCCCAGATCCTACCAGAGTAAGGACACAGGTTGCAGGTAAAACCCTTCACTGGATCACAGTGGCGACAGAAAAATGTGTCTGATCCAAAAATGAATAGTAAGCACTACTGCATTGTAGTCAAAATCTCAGAATCAGACGAAGAAAAACTAAAAATGCTGTCCAAGCAGAGCCACCTTCCAGTTATATTTCTTTTTCACTTCATTTTGACTTTCATAAGGACTAGCTTATTGCTGTATCCAAGATGGCTGATATTATGAACTTTTTTTGAACGGTGTATCTGTCCATAAGGTTTGTTGCAGTTACTGAAAAGTAAAACAGTTGCTAAAGTTTTTCTGTTAAGTATTAAAATGTGTTTTCAGGTGAATTAGATAGCGACAAAGGGTGTTTGCCAACCTCTGGAAAATATGTAGCAACCGTTGATATTTAACTATTTGAACACTTTAATTTGCAAAAAAAGTGCATTTTAATGCAAACAACAGTACAAATTAAACAGCAGAATCCAAAACTGTAAAATATCAACAGGTCCAGGCTTATAAAAAACCACCTCCATCACATGGTAAAATGCTTCAGGCAGACTGCGAAGGCAAACCAGTATGTAATCTAAGCAAAGCAAACTGTCCAGCTTCTCTGGGGTTAAAAAACTACAAAGACAAAGGTCAAAAAAGATGCAACAGAAACCTTATATTCTTGAAAGCTACAATTTTAATCCAAACACGTCCCAGCATTATCTTCTGTCAAAGATTCAAAGTATAAAGTTGCATGGTTCTCTACTCTGTGGGTATCATTGTTGTGGGCAACCAGCATCATATCATCTTGCACTGACATGTTTCATTGTTCTATAGCAAAAAGGTAAATTGAACACGTGGAAGAATGAAAAGTCAGAATGACTCACTGAAAAGCTCCTTTTTGGCCTGACCTAACCAATAGATTCAGACCACTGACTTAAATTACCTTGGGGTGCACCATACAGGATGTCAACAGCACAAGATCGGTGCACCTGATGCCGCTGAGTGATGATGGCAACGGGAGTTCGGGCTCTGACTAAGTCCTCCATTGCCTGACTGAGGCAAAAAACTTCTGTGTTCAGGAAGATCAGACCCACAACCATTTCCAATCGACTTTCTGCTCAACGTTCTCCTCCTACGTCCTACAGTTGTTCAGAAGCAAAAGATATAGACCCCCCCCCCCCCCACACACACACACACAGGAGCAATATGAAATGAAAATATCCAAGCAGATGTGAAACTGTCACAGAGCGACATTTAGTTTTTGATGCACTAAAGAATGGAGAGTAAACTTTCTTGTGTGCCTTGTTATCAACAATCAAAGAGCAATGTCTTGCCCAAGGACACAACAACGGAGACAGTCAGAGCTGGGGATCGAACCGCCAATTGTAGGACGAACTCCCTAACCTCTGTGCCACTGTCGCCCCAACTCTTATTCAACAAATGCACATTGAACAAAATGTATGCCTTGCTGGGGCATTGGGATTGGGCATTATTGCATTTATTCTCACAGTAGATCCATGAGAGTAAATACAATAATAATAACACTTATTCATACTTTTGTCTTTATTGGACACTTTTAAAACACATTACACATGTTGAGTAAACTTTATATATCCCAGTCTTTATGAATGCCAATAGCCAGACAAAAGTATTGAATCTATCTTGTGCTTTTAAAGGCCTAATTCTGTTTAGTCTCAGAGAGAAAACCCAAGGTTGAGAAGCACAGATAACGGTAGGCAGAAAGGAATGCTGCATTTCTCTGTCTAGTTAGAACAGACTGAACACCTTCCAAAGACTGTGTGTGTTCTCCTTCGCAAGGGTTCAATAAATGCTGATTTAATGAAGACCAACGATCTCCTTCTTGTTAATTGAGAATAGTATTTTTTTCCCATTAGTTACAGTCCGGTAACAAAATATGAATAACCTTTTTTGGGGAACCGGTTCCGTTATGCTGTTATGGCATTCTGCAAGTTTTTAACTTGTTAACCTTTTGATTTGATATAAATTAGCTCACCCGCAAATTAATGCAAATGCATTTTTATTTATACTGTTCTCTAATGCTTAATAGTTTTTAAGTAGCATCTTTCAATCTGACAGGACATCAAACTTCCACCAATGAGGTATAACTTGTCACTATATGGTTTCTTAGTCCAATTTATTATTGTCCAACACATTTAACCAGAATGAAGAAGTAAAGTACATTCTCAACACATGGACAAAAAGTCACTGCAGCATGTGATTTACACCGCAGAATACATCCCACATTGCTCTCTGCCCAATCTTGACAACACTGCATCGCCCTGCTACCTCAGCAGAGCTAAAAACTTTCCAAAGGACTGCACACACCCTGACTGCTGCCAGATTCAGCTCCTCCCGTCAGGCAGGAGTTACAGGTACAGGAGAACTCACACCTCCAGATTCAGGTGCAGCTTTTTTACCCCCTACCGCCAATTATAACAGTAGGTATGTGTAAAATGGACTTGAAATAAGGCCACAGTTTCTAATTTTAGTCATGTATTTATTTTTGATGGCATTTCATGACGTTTCATTTATTAATTATTGCGTGTACATGTTGTGTTTATAAGTGTTGTGTGAAGGTGACATGAACTGTAGGAGCGGCACTCCTAATTGTATTGTGGCTTTACTAGTAATAACAATAAAGTAATTCGGTCTCTTTCTCTTACATGAAAAAAAGTCAAGTTCATGAGCCACTATGTGTTTAACAAGCACACGTATCACTATTTTGCAGCTGAGCAAGTACCTGTTAATTGCTGGTTGCATGACTAACTTTTTCAGGGATGAGATAAAAACTTGAACAGTCATCTGACAGAAAATGAACATGAGAGTCAGGTGATCAGTGTCCGTGGAGGGCAGATGGAGTGTAATAATCGGTTTTGTTTGCCAGTAGTACATATACTTGTCAAACACGTGGTTAGGATGGGCTTTTTTAACAGCACATAACATTCCTGAGGTTAATTCAGTCTGGTTTGTAAGTCACATCACAGCACAAAATCTGCACTGCTCAGGGTTTTTTAATGGCATTCTTTTAGCTACAGACTCCAGAAGCTGCGTGATCCTGGTTTTATTATATTTAACAGCAGCATTTGACATTGCTGATCACAACATCTTAATTTTACTGAATTCTTGACTGGCTCAGTTCCTACTTGTCAGAAAGGAGATTCTGTGTCAGCCTGGGCAATTTTAAATTTTCTGTTTCCTTTTTCTGTGGGCTACCACAATGCTCAGTTCTTGGGCCTCTGCTTTTTTGGTTATGCCTGCTTTCTTTGGGCTCCATTTTTAAAAGCACAATTGTGCCTTTCATCTTTATACTGATGACTGCCAGGTTCATGCTCCCCTGAAACATGCTTTGTTAGACCTAAAAAGCCAGAAGCTGTTTGAATGAAATATTTATACTATTTCTATCAAGTAATCACATTCCAGCAGGGGTCATATTATTTGACCGCATTTATTTCTATCCTGCCAATCTTGTTGATGTTAAATAAAACGAAACCACCAGAACCAGACAATAATAAAAATAAACAGCACAGCACGTAAAAGTTATTTTATATATATATATATATATATATATATATATATATATATATATATATATATATATATATATATATATATATATATATATATATATATATATAATTAATTTTATATAGTTTAAGAGTTCAGGAACATTTTTGGCAAAAACCTGAGATATGACAGTATTCATTGTTGCGCTATTAACGTAACTTCTGGCGTATGGAAAAGGAACCGCGCCTCCTCAACGTGCTTACAGAATAGGGCGTAACACCGTCAGCTGACAGCAGTCACGTGAATGCAACTTCCGTGTGTACAGGCGAGGCTACAGTAATATGTCGTGTGTCTGTAGTTCGGAAAGGAGCTTTTTTTCCAAAGACCTTCGGTAGCTTCATGAGCAGAGTAAAAAAATAAACCAGTAACTTAGAAAACCGGGAAGACTGAGATCTGCCTTTGCACAACAGTAAGTTTACTGCCTAGTTACCTTTTTTGCAGAATTGTTTTAACAATGGGTTTTAACGAAAATGCATCTTAATGTATCCTTATTCATTTTCTCGTTACTTTTAAATGGCTAAATAAAAAAAAAAAGTAATGAAAAATGCTAATATATTGCACGGTACTGCTATGCTGCCACATCCTTTTGGCTTACACTAAAAGACCCGACAGTTGCAGGGCACAATGAAGGGTGTCACTCAGCAGGTTGGCGTTGCTGGCCGCTCCCAGTCAGCTGAGCCTCACGAGGTTTAAGGTGCCTGTAAGGATAAAAAAAAAACATCTTGAAAATATCATCACCACATCAATGCAAAAGTTTGAATGTGGCTGCTTGTTCTGTCCTTTGTTTTTTGCTGTTTTGTTTGTCTTTGATGGAGTCCAGCATTACCTGTCCTGTTCTTGCTAAAGTGTTCAAACTTCTATAAATTTGTCCATGTTTTCATATCTTACAACCACAAGGTGAAAGGTATTTTATCAAAGTTAGATATGGAAGACCAAGAAGAACTTGGAGGGAAAATCTGTCCATTGTCGATACCTGCTTATCCGTGCAGGGGTGGGGGTTCTGGTGCCTATCTCCAACATAATTGGGTGAGAGGCTGGGTACACAGATCGCCAGTCCATAACAGGGCAGCCTACAAACACAGGACAAGCCAGCATTCACTTACACACTCACACCGAAGGGCAATTTGGAGAGACTAGGTAACCTAAGAGTCACGTTTGTGGACTGTGGGAGGAAGCTGGAGTACTAAGAGCGAACCCATGCATGCAGAGGGAGAACATTTGAACCCAGGACCTTCTTGCCACAAGGCAACAGTGTTACCTGTCATGATGTACGCCTGTGTGTTTTGTTAATTACACCCACCCGTGCTCCTTGTAGTCTCCTTTCATCCGAGTTGTATTTAAATTCCGTCTTTTTGCTTCTTTGTTCTCCAATCGTCTGCTTCTTTTCCTTCTGTCCCTTCTTGTCCTTTTGAGTCTCTTCGTTAAAATATATTCATCTACAATGCGCCTGCCGACGTCCTGTTGCCGTTTTGGTCCTTTACCTCCGCAATACGTGACACTACCAACTGTGCCACTGTGCAGCTCTTGGAAAGAAAAATTATACGTTTTTTTTTGTTTTTCAAAAACAAATCTGAAATTCCCAGGATGCATATGATTTCAGTCCTTTTTTTTTTTTTTTACTCTAATGCTCCTAAATAAATTCCAGTGCTTCATGTTGTACCAGAGGGTGTTATGATATGATGAGACCAAAAACAAATCTGTCTGACTTGCATGCAAAACGGTGTGTATGTGGAAGAAACGAATGGTGCACATCACCGTGCCCGAATACAACTTCCTCAGTGTAAAAAATGGTGGTGGTAGCATGTCATGTAGGACTACTTATCTTCAGTGGGGAAGTGGCCAACCTTGATAGGAAGTAATGGATCTTAATATAGGAAAGTACTTGGGAAAAAAAACACATTAAAGGATACTAAAGACCCAAGACGGAGAAGAAGGTTAATCTTTTAGCAATCTTTTAAGACAGCCAGAACTACAATGATCAAAGATCGAAGCATATCCATGTGTTGAAATTGTCGTAAATCCAACTAAGCAAGCACTCCTCTTCAGCGTTTTATTTGTGAAAAATGTTGATGACCATGTAGGCCTGCTCCCAGTCATGCACTACCTCAGTTTGTTCAATCGCATAAAATCCAAATGACGTACATTGGAGGTTGTAGTTGTAACTTATCAAAGAAAATATGCTTACTAAGCTTTTCTATTCTTAGTTATGGTTTAAATTTTGTGTATTATTTTGTTTATGTTATTATGGACCTGAGTCTGTTGACAAAGATTTAAGTCACTGTTTCATCCATTTTCTCTTCAGGAATGCATCTTGCAGTGCTTGTCTTCGCCTCTGCGGCCACCATGGCCACCTACGCCCTTGACAATGGACTGATGAGGACCCCTCCAATGGGCTGGTTGGCATGGGAACGGTACCGCTGTGACATTGACTGCAAATACGACCCAAAGAACTGCATCAGGCAAGCATGCCTTTAATAAAGGAACACTCCTAAAAATAAATTACATAGAGGTAGTTAAGTGGCATTATATTTAATAAACTTAATAGCAACAGAGCATGAGAATCATTGAATTGCTTCACTTTTAATACCAAAAACAATTTGACTCATATGCAGCATATGTTCATTAGATGCTCGCAATCACTACATCTTGTTTGATTCTCCCTCCAGCGAGAATCTGTTTATTGACATGGCGGACAGACTCTTTGAGGACGGCTGGAAGGAACTGGGCTACGTCTACGTGAACATAGATGACTGTTGGTCATCCATGGAGCGAGACAAAGATGGACGGCTGCAGCCTGACCCCAATAGGTACAGCATGGATGCATTCAGAGATAAAAGCTGTTGTTTACCCTTCTGCAAACACATCCTTATCATATCCAGTCCAGCAGGTCAATAAAACAATAAAACTGTTTACCAGTCCTGGCAAAGCACCTTAATCATTAGCTTTCCTATCGTCATCCTCAATGCAGAGTCAGCAGAATGTGAATAGTAACCTTTTAAGTTCTGTGGGAAGTTGTGCTGAATAGATGACCCATCATTTTCACAAATGAGATGGGGTTGTTCTGCTGTTGCTGTGGGAGCATGACATAATGTGGAAAACATGGAGTTATAAACTGTCTCAGCAGTTGATGTTTACTTCCGATGTTTAAATCAGGTTTCCAGGGGGAATTCGTAGGCTGGCGCGCTACCTGCACGACCGGGGCCTCAAACTGGGCATCTATGGGGACATGGGCACCCACACCTGCGGGGGCTACCCTGGGACAACGCTGGATAAGATTGAAATAGATGCTCAGACATTCGCTGACTGGGAGGTGGACATGTTTAAATTTGACGGCTGTTACTCCAATGCTCTCGAGCAGGAGCTGGGTAAGAAAACATGAGTGTTAAGTTTGAGGGTATGGATTCAGAGGTGATTCCCCTTCTGATCTTGATTGTCTCTTACGGTTTTTCCTGACAGGTTATCCTCGAATGTCAAAGGCTTTGAACGCAACGGGCCGCCCCATTGGCTACTCATGCAGCTGGCCTGCTTATCAGGGTGGACTTCCACCAAAGGTGTTTAACACTGGCAAATGTATATGTTGTGAATTGTGTGTTCTAGTACAATCACAAAATATTTTTGGAGTTTAATAACGTGAATGCTTTTTATGTGTCAGGTGAATTACACTAAGCTCGGGCAGATCTGCAACCTGTGGCGTAACTATGGTGACATTCAAGACTCATGGAGCAGTGTGCTGAGCATTGCTGATTGGTTTTTTGAAAACCAGGATGTCCTGGCACCTGCAGCTGGACCTGGAAGGTGGAACGACCCCGACATGGTTTGTGTCGTTGGTCCTAACAAACCTTACTGTTTTCCCATTTTAAGCATTTACAAACTATGGAATTTGATCGACCTTCCTTCCTTCCTTCCTTCCTTCCTTCCTTCCTTCCTTCCTTCCTTCCTTCCTTCCTTCCTTCCTTCCTTCCTTCCTTCCTTCCTTCCTTCCTTCCTTCCTTCCTTCCTTCCTTCCTTCCTTCCTTGTTACATATTTAGCAGTCTACTTAGTTAATAATCTATTATGTAGTTATTTAGTTAGTTATGCTCTTAGTTAATAGGTTAGTCATGTAGTTAGTAATCTACTTAGTTACTTATATTAACTAGTGTTATTTACATAGTTACTAATTTACTTAGGTATTTAGTTAGTTACCTCTTTTCTTAGTTAATAGGTTAGTTACTTATTTTGCTACATGAAAAATTACCTGTTAGATATTAAGTCAGTTACTTAAGTGTTTGCTTAGTTTGTTGGTTACTTACTAATGTATTATTTTGCTTAGCTCCCTGCTTACTTAGTTACTTAATAATTGAGTTATTTTTCTCAATATTTATTAAAACTTCCTTTAACCAGATAATAGACCAATTGAGTTAAAGACCCCCTTCCCAAGGGTGACCTGGCCAAAAAAGGCAGCGGCACATGCCGTAATGAACAAGAACCAAAACAACCATTAAACTATATCAAGTGCGAGCAATTTTACTATTTAAAAAACAGGATTTATTTGGTACAGTAACAGTATAAAATCTAAAGTTGAGATTTAAAACACAGCCACTGTTAGAATAATTTCCAGTGTCGGTCTCCTAAGATAGTACTTTCGGTGAAAGCAGTTTCAGTTCATCTTGGAGAGTCTTCAAACACGAGGAGATGGGAAATACAAAATGTCATTTGATCATAAGGCATAACGGCTTTCAGTTCTCAGAAGAACCAAGGCAATAAAAGCCTTTTCAATCTAGAGTCATCCAGTATGTATATCACCTTACATTCAAGGAAGACATGCCAACTTTAGCATACACTTCACAGTAGTCGGTGAGGCGGCTACAACCTGTAATAAATCTCAGAGCATAGTGGACACTGGAGTTAAGAACCATAAACAAATGGTTGAAGCACACATATACACTACATTGCCACAATCAAATCCTGGCAGAAAAGTGGCTGTTATTAGAAGCTCCCGAGCGCTGAGGGAGAAACATGGCTTGTTTCTTTAATAGAAACTGAGTTTAACCCTTAACTTGGGGTTCCAATGTCTAAAATGAACCGCAAAAGAAAGCTCTGCATCAATAATTAATCCCAGGTACATGTAACTGGTAACTATCTTGAGAGTTTTACCATGAGCAGTTTCAGTCAACGGGACGTTCTCTCAGAAAGCATTATTTGTTTTGTTTCAGCATTGAAAACAAGTTTTTAATTGCTCCAGACGGATCTCCACTGCATCAAAGGTGGACTGCAGAAATTCTAATCCCTGTGGGATTAAGTTTGAATAGCAGTAAATTACAGAATCATCCACATAAAAATGTTAAGTTTGCACAGGTTCGCACAGGTTGATAATGTCGGTTGTGAACAGGATCAGTCCTAAGACTGAGCCTTGAGGTACCCCTTTTGTGACCTCTAGAAGGAACTATCTCGAGCCATCTAAAAACATTGCGTACTATTTGCCAAATAATCTTGCAAACCAAGAGAGACAGGTTGTTTGCTAGCCCCGTGCTTCAAGAGTTTCAGCTGTGCAAATATCCACAATAAATATTTTACCAGTTTTTTGTATTTATACTTCAAATGTCAGCTAAAAAGCCAGAGGAAGCCTCAAAAATTGGAGTCCAGAGAAGTATGGGTTTTTACAATGAAAAACCCATACTTCTGCGTCTCTATTTACAACACAGTCAGGTTCATTATGAACAATGTGTCTGTCTCACTGACATAAGCAGATATCAGTTGTCAAAAGGGTTTGAATGTCTACTTTAAAATATGATCCCTCTTGATTGTGTGATTATTTTTCTGTTCTCAACAGCTGGTTGTCGGAGATTTTGGCCTCAGTATGGAGCAGTCTCGTTCTCAGATGGCTTTGTGGGCAATCATGGCCGCTCCCCTGTTCATGTCCAACGACCTTCGCACAATCAGCGGCGAAGCTCGGAGCATCCTTCAAAACAAAATGATCATCAGCATCAACCAGGATCCCTTGGGTATCCAGGGAAGACGCATTCTCAAGGTGTGGATCTGAGTGATTTTTCTGCATTGGCTGTGAGGAAAATAAGAACGAGAACAATGAGAAGTGTTTCCATATTTCACATGCTCTGATCTGTGATTGCTTTCCATCTTCAAGGAGAAGAGTGGCATCGAGGTGTTCTGGCGCCCCCTGTCTAACAACGCCAGCGCTTTAGTGTTCTTCAGCCGCCGCACTGACATGCCCTATCGCTACAAAACCTCCCTAACTAAACTCAACTACACCACAGGCAGCTACAAGGTAGGTCTCAGACATTAAGTTTTTAACCTGGGGTTGTAATTCAGGCAGTAACTAGAGATGTTGTTTAAATGTGGGGATTTCCTTCCAAATTGATCACCTATTTCTGTCTTTTTTTCTAGTTCACCGATGTCTACACTGGCAAGACTGATGTGCTAAAAGACTCCACTGACTTTGTGGTTTCAGTGAACCCTACAGGTGTAGTCATGTGGTACATCTCCGCGCCCGGCAAGCTACAGTACCACCCGTTTATCGGACGGGGCAAACTCCACAGACCGGTTTATGATACAGATGAAAACGCCCATCCTCGAGTCTTTCTTTGAACTTTTACGATCTTTTAATCGCTTTAGAGTTTTAAACTCAGTGACCCTCAACTGGGTCCGCTTGAATCATACATTCTTTCTTTCAGCTCGAAGAGTTTATTGCTCTACCTCAGGATTATTCAGGTTTTCTTTTCAGAGAATTTCAGCTATCATAGTCACAAACAGTTTTTTTTTTAATATATTTTGATACATTCAGATTTTTATTATCTCACACACAACTTTTTAAAACCGACTAAATCAGCACCAGAATGAAGTCCTGCCTTTTTTTTTTCTCTAAATATTTTTTCCCAAGGAATGTAGTATTCAGAATAAAATAGCATTTTAAATGTGGCATTCAAAATTTCTCAATTCTTTTTGGAATTAAGGGAGATTATATAAGAAGTGATTGTTTGAATTTTTGTTTTTCCATCCTCAGTAAATTCCAGGAAAGGGAATTCAACGGTTTATTTGACTGCAGGTACTTAGATTTTCTGTTAAATTCAGTAAAGAACTGTAAAGTAATCCAGTGTCACCATCAGGCTGCTATAGCTCTTGGGAATTGGAGGCCGGAGCCAACGGCAAACCACCAGAGAAATGTCAGAAGCACCCCCTGCCTGAGTTGAGCAGGGTGAGAAATTGATTTCTGGAACAGATTGATCCTCCACTTTTGCAGGGCCTTCTTCAGGAGAGGGTGTCTAGTAGTAAACGGCCGAAACACCCAGTGACCCTGAGGTCTAACCCTTTCTGAACAGGACGTCATGCTTCGTTTAAATCAAGTACTCCTATTGGTTTGTGCCTGCACACAACACACGTCTGTACTTCTCGTCCTGTGTATGTGAAGACGTACTTCTAACACGCTGACCCGTGTGTGTATATTTAAGGTTAAACAACATCAGAGCAAACAACTGAGGAAAGGACGCACAACTGGTTAAAATGTCTTGATTCTGTGGTTTAAAAACGAGACCCTTATTAATAATCGTAAAACATGACACTTCAGTGAAAATCTTTTGAGTGGGAGTGTAAAAAAGTGAAATAACCTAGTTGCATAAGTTTGCCCACCCTGAAACATGTTCAGTTTCAGTATTCAGTCCAGTTTGGTGGGAGTCTGTCAAGCAGGGGACTGAAGGTTTTAGATCCAAACTGATTGCTATCTAGAAATGTTAATGATGTTATCCAGCTTCACAAAAACCTTAGTTCTATCTAATGAATGGTCACCCCAGAGCATGATGTTGCCACCACCATGCTTGACAGTGGATGTAGTTTTCTTTACCAAACATACCTTTTTCAAATTGTGGCTCAGCAGTTAATGTTTGGTTTCATCAGATCATGTCATATTCTTCCACAAGGTTTTGGGATACTTTAGCCAGGCCTAGATTGTTTAATTGGAAGAATATTCTTCTGTTTTACAACAATACTTCTTAGTCTATACAAATGAAGGATAGAGCAGATTGTTGTTATGTACAGTGGAGCAAAAGTAAAAAAGTATTTAGTCAGCCCCTGATTGTGCGAGTTCTACTTGGAAAGATAAGTAAGGTCTGCAATATTCGTCATAGGGACACTCCAATTATGAGACAAATTGAGGAAAAAAACAGGAAATCACATTGTAGGATTTGTATAGAAACAGTCTGTAAATTATGGTGGAAAATAATCATTTGGTCAATAACAAATGTTCAACTCAATACTTTGTAGCATAACCTTTGTTGGCAATGACAGAGATCAAACGTTCCTTTAAGTGTTCACCAGCTTTGGAGACACTGTAGCTGGTATTTTGGGCCGTACATCCATGCAGATCTCCTCTAAAGCAGTGATGTTTTGGGGCTGTTGCTTGGCAACACAGATTTTCAACTCCCTCCAAAAATTTTCTATCGGGTTAAAGGCGCTATAAGTCATACTGACACCCTGTGGCTTAAATCGGTAAAACAGCTTGCCAATCAGAACAATCTAATATGCCGTTTTTGAATTTTTTCTTCCACACAATAGGTATATATTGTTTCATTCTGTTCTATTTCTGGTCCGCTTCTCTGACTAGCTTCCATGTTTGCAGGCTCCTGCTCTTTTGCCAGGATAAAATACCAAATGTTGCGCTCTGTGTTGGTAACCCATGGGTACTCCCATAAGATTGGCTGAGGAACCAGGAAGTAAACACAGGCTACACTCTGAACCTAAGTAGTTCTGGACTGTACCTCTAGATTTGGAAGGAGAAAATCTTGACTAAGACATTGTTGATGGAGAGGATGATTGTTTAAAGGGAATGTTACTTCCATCCAAGGTGACAAATGAGAATGATTTAGGTTGATTTTACAGTAAATATCTTACTTATAGCTCCTTTAAGGTCTGGACACTGGCTAAGCTACTCCAGGACCTTGAAATGCTTTTTACGGAACCACTCGTTGGTTGCCCGAGTGGTGTGTTTGGGATCATTGTTATGCTGGAAGACCTAGCCACATTCCATCCTCCTCCATTCTTCTTCCAAACGCGACGAGTTGAGTTTGTGCCAAAAAGTTCTATTTTGGTTTCATCTGACCACATTATATTCTCCCAATCCTCTTCTGGATCATCCATATGCTCTCTGGTAAACTTCAGATGGGCCTGGACATGTACTGGCTTAAGCAGAAGGACACGCCTGGCACTGCAGGATCTGAGTCCCTCTCGGCATAGTGTGTTACTGATGGTAGCCTTTGTTACTTTGGTCCCAGCTCACTGCAGGTCATTCATCAGGTCTCTCTGTTGAGCTCTGAGAGTTTTGGTCATGGTTCTCATGATAATTTTGACCCCGTGGGACGAGATCTTGCATGGGGCCCTAGATTGAGGGAGATTATCAATGGTCGAGTGGAGGACAGAAGAGTTACAGGTCTATGAGGGCCAGACATCTTGCTCGTTTGTAGGTGACCAAATACTTCATCATAATTTACAAAGAAATTCTTTAAAAATCCTACAGTGTGGTTTCCTGTTTTTTTCTTCTCATTTTGTCTCTCATAGTGGAAGTGTAACTATGATGAAAATTGCAGACATCTCTCATCTTTCTAAGTAGGGGAACTTGCACAATCAGTGGCTGACTAAATACTTTTTTGCCCCACTGTATAGAACACAATCAAAACTTGGCAGAAAGTCCTGGAGCTCCTTCAGTGGTCCGGCCGGCTTCTTCGCTTCTTACCTGACCTATATGATACGAAACGGTTTATGGTGTTATTATTTTACACCACAAAAAAAGCTGCAATTTTAACAGGAGTGAGTATACTTGTTGGATCCACACTTGAGTCAGTTATTTTCTGGTCTATAACTGCGTCGTTAGATAGTTCAAAAGACCTCAAGAGACTGCAACAAAAACGTTGATGCAGTTTATTTTACAGCATATAAAATAATCTACAGATTTTTGCTGTACAAATTAGATTGGGTCTTAATCTAAGCAGCATTCACAAAAACAACAAAAATCCCAAGGTTCATATTGCTATAGTTCACAAACCTTTACAAATTGAGATATTCCAGTGCTGTTCTTTCCAATGTTGAGGAGTAAAGAGATACAGTAGGACTTTTTTCAGTAACTTTAACCAAAAAAATGTTTTTCTCACAAAGATGAAGGATGATGCTGTTTAATTATTATTATTTTTAAATAAGATGTTTTTTTTGCGACCTGTCCAGGGTGTTCCCCGCCTCTCGCCCATTGAAATGCTGGTGATAGGCACCAGCACCCCTCGCGACCCCATGAGGGATAAAGCGAGTAAGAAAATGGATGGATGGATGTTTTATTTGCTGTATAAAATGGTTACAACTGTTCTAATTGTTGTACTTTTGTGGATTTTATACAAGACAGAAAAACTAACTGGAAATCATATTGTTTTAAATCAGGGATTTTTTTAATTTCGTTTGATTTAATAGGACTTTACTTTCAATTTATTCTGACTATATGATGAATAAGTAAATGAATTGGATATTTCTGAAGCTTAGCTCCTCAGATAAACATGGTTTTATAATGTCAGGAATTACTTTGAGGCCACAGCACCGACCGATGTTGATCCTGATTTATGTCAGCGGCCTAAAAAGGCTGTCTCAAGGTTACATTATTTATTATTTATAAGCACAAGAAGCAACTCTGTGCTGCTGTATGTTATCATACCTTCTGATCAGCCAATATATTCTGACCACCTCTGATTGAGTATTCTGTGAAACTCCCAAAACAAGTTTGACCAGCATAATCGCAGAAAGAAAACAAACATATTTGGGTTGTTGGGTGCTGCCTGCTTATACCAGGAGAAATAAGACTGGTAACTAAGAAGATGGAGTGTGACTAAACAGCTTAAACCCTTTTGCATGTTTTAAGGGATGTTTAGGGCCTTCTCATCACCTACTTGGGTTTGCTACTGTAGTGGAGGTCCGCCTGGTTTTCAAGGGGTCAGCAACAAGGTTAAGGTTAAGGACCAAAGTAACCTATCAGTGGTTATAATATTGTGATCACTTACTGTTCACTAGCTATATTAATAGTGCATTCTTCAGTGTCAGTCTATCAATGTGTTTTTATCACACTTCTCGTTTTGGTTAAGAATTATGATGTATGATATATTGTATTGTGTTTAGAATTAAGCAAGACTAATTACCTTTAATTAATTATTATGATTTTTTTTAAATTTTAAATTTTTCTTTTACAAATTTGACACATTAAAAAAGAAAACAAACAAACACTGGGGTGTGCCTGTGTGCTAATCCAAGGTGCCCTGGCTGCTTTGTCCGCCCCTCGGTCCAGCATCTGTCAGCCCGTTTTCAGACAGTCCTACTGCTTGTGAGTAGAGAAGCTGTTACGGACTCAGAATCTCACAGACCTCCCAGAATATTGCGGCTTGATGCTCTACCCTCAGTGGGAGGAAACCCGTTCCAGTAAGAACCCATACGACCCGTTCTGCTGCATGCGGTTTGGCCTTTTTTTCTAAAGATGACTCACAAGAGGAATCTTGTGGGTCGGCCTGCTCCAGTTCAGTAGAATTTACCAGGTGGAAGACCAACACCTTCCCCAAGCCAATAACTTGTGCCTGGCAACTCTCATATTTCGGAGTCCAGTCCTGTAGCTGCTTCACTATCCAATCTCAGTAAACCATTTTCAGACGTATACCTGGCCGCTATGACAACCCGGATGGAAAAACAAGGAGAGCAATGTTTTGAATGACAAGAAACGCTATTGATTCACATGTAGCTATCTAAATAAATAGACACGCAAGCACACATATTAGTGCAATACATACAGTAAAGCACAAAGCTTCAGTAACTGTTTCACAAAAGATAAAATACACAAAAATTATACATATTAGGAAACATATGTAACATGCAAACATGTTGAAATACATGGATTGAATAGCATAAGATATTTGCTGGAGTAATAAATGAAGATCATAATTACATATCAGGTCCTGCTGTGCAAAAGGTGACATTTATGATATAGTCTGTGCGGTTCGTAAAATATCTACAGGACTGTCTCAGAAAATTAGAATATCGTGAAAAAGTATACTAGTAGGCTATTCAATTAATCACTTGAATCGTCTAATTAACTCGAAACACCTGCAAGGGTTTCCTGAGCCTTGAAAAACACTCAGCTTGGTTCAGTAAACTAAATCACAAGTATGGGGAAGACTGCTGATCTGACTGCTGTCCAGAAGACCATCATTGACACCCTCCATCAGGAGGGTAAGACACAAAAAGAAATTTCTCAAAGAGCAGGCTGTTCACAGAGTGCAGTTTCAAAGCACATTCACAAAAAGTGTGTTGGAAGGGGGAAATGTGGCAGGAAACGCTGCACAACCAAGATCTGGCACCTGCCCACAGTGCCAAAACCACCAGTAACTGGTGTACTGACCATGGCATTACTGTCCTTGATTGGCCTGCCAATTCCCCTGACCTGAACCCCATGGAGAATTTGTGGGGTATTGTGAAGAAGAAGCTGAAAGACACCAGACCCAACAATGCAAATGAGCTAAAGGCCGCTATTGAAGCATCCTGGGCATCCATAACACCTCAGCAATGCCACAGGCTGATTGCCTCCATGCCACGCCGCATTGATGCAGTAATCTGTGCAAAAGGATTCCCAACCAAGTACTGAGTGCATTAATGGACATTTTCAAATGTTTGATTTTGTTTTGCTGTTATAATTTTTTTTTTTACTTGGTCTGAGGAAATATTCTAATATTTTGAGATAGGATTTTTGAGTTTTCTTCAGCTGTACGCCATAATCAGCGATATTAAAACAATAAAAGGCTTGCGATATTCAATTAATCCAGAATGTATGACATTTCATGTTTTTTAATTGCATTACAGAAAATAAAGAACTTTATCACGATATTCTAATTTTCTGAGACAGTCCTGTATTCCTGACAGGCACAGTTGATAAGACATCTGAAATGAAGTTATAGTTTTGTAAAATATGCAAAATTTAACATCAAATGGCATGTTTTTTTAAGAATATTTGGAATATGAAATTGTAACTTTTCATTTCAAAGTTGTAAGAAAAAGACATACTCCATCGACTCGCCAAAAGAAAGCAGTGAAATGCTTATTTGAGAGAGTTTTGGCTTAGAGTATTTCTGTAGACATAAGCAGAAAGTTGTTTTTCATTTTTAGCTTTCACTTCATCTTTTTTTTCCCATTGAACCAGGTCACCTAAAGTGACCTTTGCTGAGCTAATCAAAACCTCAGTTCTGCTTTTGTGCTGATTTGCGTTCAGAATACGTCAACTTGAGAGCCAGGTTAGGGAGGTTGTGAAATCAAGCTTTATTCATCTGAGCCAGTCAGCCAAAGTAAAGCCTTTTATATCGAAGCAGCTTTTTGAGACAGTAATTCGTGCATTCTAGGCTGGATTAGTGTAACTCGCTCTATCTTGGGGTGAGGGATGCATCTGTCAGTCGCCTGCAGGTTTTACAAAAATGCTGCAGCACGACTTTAAACTAGAGCAAAAAGGTCTGAGCACATTACCCCCATCTTAAATTCCCTTCATTGGTTGCCTGTACATAGGGCCGCCAACTAGCCGCTGCTTATTGTCCCTAAATCAAAACTAGAACTAAGTGGAGATCGTGCCTTTGCTCTAGTGGCTCCTAAATGTCACCAAAAACCCAAATGGTTTTTGGTGACCTGCAGACTCAGAGATCATTTGATGCGGTGAGAGGGAGACAAAGATGAACAAACTAGCCGCCTCTGCCGGGAGGACAGAGTAGTTGTTGGACTCAGGCCTGAACCTTCAAAAGCATCTAAACCCAGTTACAAGGTCGGCCTCCTATCACCTGAGGAACATTTCCAGGATTAAAGGACTAATGTCTTAGCAGGATCTGGAAAAACTAATCCATGTGTTTAATTTGAGTCAAATTGATTACTGCAACGGTGTTTTCACAGGTTTACCAAAAAAGTCGATTGGACAACTGCAGTTGATCCAGAACATTTCTGTTCACTAAGACTAACAAGACTAAGAAAGTAGAGCACATCACTCCAGTTCTAAAGTCCTTACACTGGCTCCCTGTATCTCAGAGAATAGACTTTAAAATACTTCTGTTAGTTTATAAATCACTGAATAGCTTAGCACCTAAATACACCACAGACTTGTTATCAGTGTATCAACCCTCCAGACCACTCAGGTCTTCTGGCTCCAGCCTTCTCTGCATACCTAGAACCAGAACCAAACACGGAGAAGCAGCATTTAGTTCCTATGCTCCACTTATCTGGAACAAACTTCCAGAAAACTGTAAAAGTGCGGAAAGCCTGAGTTCCTTTAAATCAAGATTAAAAACACATTTGTTTAGGATTGTCTTTGGGAAATCGTGTAAGGCTAACAAGTTTGTCCCTTTCAGCCACTGTACTCAAAAATGGCGATGCACTACGGCGTCATTCAATGTGGGCACCACCAGCAATATGTTTATAAACTACTCATTCTAAGCTATGAGAACGCTTCATTTTTGATGCAATCATTATTAGACTTTGGCAGAATATGTATTTATGAAAGCAATACATGATTTTTGCTGATAAAAATTCCAAAAAAGTTAAAAAAACAAAACAACTGGACTTTTTTTCGAAGTTTGAAGACGTTTCGCTTCCTAATCAGAAAGCTTTCTCAATTCAAAATGTTTGGAGTAGTGTGGAGTGTTTGAATTGAGAAAGCTTTCTGGAAAGGAAGCGAATCATCTTCAAACTTCGACAAAAAAGTCCAGTTGTTTTGTTTTTTAACTTTTTTGGAATGACCATGACCTGGATGACTGAGAATCTTCACCAGCACTTGCTGATAAAAAGCCAAATTAGTGACTCACTGTCCCTTTGAATTTCCATGTCTTGCCATGTTACAACCACAACTTTTCATGTATTTCATTTGGATTCATGTAATAGGCCAACACAACGTTATGCACAATTGTAGAGTTTTCAGTTTGCTTTACTGCAAATAAAAATCTGACACATGAGGTTATGCATTTGTATTCAGCCCACTGAGTCAATTACAGCGCCACGTCTTTCTGGGAATGTCTTCACCCACATTGCATATTTTTGCCTATTCTTGGAAAATAAATCATTGCGTGCATGACTTTGGAAGAAGATTGGATAATGTTTTATTTAGTGATCTTAGACTAATGTCGGTGAAAATGGGTGCGCTTCAGTTTTTTGATTTTAATTTGTAAAAGCCATAAACCTTATTCCTTCCTCCACACGATAATGCACTACGCTTTGTAACACGACCAAATATGGTGGTGTTACAAGGTGTAAATACCTTTTCAAGTGGCTATATCTTTCTTCTCACCAGGCTCAGCGGTAAGGCTTGCATTGATTTTCACACGTTCACCCTGAGCCTGTAGATGTCAGCATCACTCTTCAGTCTGTGTGCATGGCAACATGCGCCTGGTAGTCCCATCCCTTGCCAAAAAATGCACCTGCTCAACAGCACAAGGACAATCAGCCCATTCAGTCTGCTCATTTATCTCTCAGTTATGATTTACTCTCCGCTAACATCGCCTCACCCGATTTTTACACATTTGTTACAATGTATAAACTGTTTTTAGGTTCAATCCTGTCCTTGAATCCTCTGAACTCCTCATTGTATTCCTTTGGTCACCTCATCTTCACTCCTCTTTTGCTCTCTTCTTCTTCCTCCTCCCTCTTCTTGTGTCCGATCTCCTGCGTGTCCCCTCTGACCTTGGCCTTAAAGCCCAGTGTTTGCTTACACTCTTAAGATGCTGGAGACGTCACGTGAGCCTATAGTGTGGCATGCATGCATAAAAATGAGTGAACTTGCTTTTAGTGGTATGCCCCCCCCACACACACACACACACACACACACACACATTCACAAACACGGCTCTCCTTGGTCTTTTCAGGCCCAATTGGCTGTGTGTGTGTGCATGAAACAAGATCTTTGCCTTCTTTTCTTCTTCATTCGGTCGGCTCAGATATCTGTTGGCTGGCCGAGCAGAGCCCATCTCTCCCCGGTCCAGGTCCATGCCGTTTGGCAACCTGACGTGGGAGAGAAGTGAAGGGAGTTATGACTGGGATAATGAGATAACAGTGTAAGAAGGATTTGCACAAAGGAATGAGGCAGGGGCCCTCAAAAAGTCCATTTGGAGGTGCAAATGAGCGAAGCAGGGAAGGGGAGAGATGAGAGTGGGTAAGGGAGGGGCGGAGAGAGGAGAGGAGCGTTCCTGCCGATGCTCACGTAGGCCCACAGCTGCAGAAAGGCGCAGTTGCCAGTCTCGTCTTTGTGTCGCACTAACACCCCTGATTCTGTTCTGTTCAGCCCTCCCTCCTACAGCCATCCCACTCATTTCTGTCACGCTGCTAGTCACACTCCCTGCCTTGCGCCTCCAAAATCCCAACACACAGAGGGGATTTTGACATTAAATGTATGCAGACGAGACTTTGTATATAGGCCAGAATTACTGCACTGTCTCGAACAACGCGGGGCTGAGGCTTAAGCATTCACGTGCAGCTACAATGAAAGGAAAGTGAGAGAGAAACAGTCTCTCTCGGTGTCGGATAATTGAAACCCATGTTTGTGCAAAGTCTCCAAATCTCCAGTTAATGAGAAAATATGCTTGTGGACACACTTTCCTTTTGTGCAGAGATACAAACTGGATTGTTTCTCTGCATCAAGAGACTGCAACACTTGTTTCCAGGCACCTGATTCTGGTAACATCATCACCCCATCCGATGCCGCCAGTCAACTTGGCTGGCCGCTAAGTCGTGACATCACCACCCCTTAACAAGATCCAATGCTGGAAAGGTGATATGTACATACATCATAATATCTTCCCTCTGTCTATCGTGTTGTGATCCTCATTGACTCCAAACCTTTGACGCAAACAAAAAAACATTGTCCTATTATCCGTGTACAGGAACAAAAGATTCCTGAAGATGCAGAATTCTGATAGAACAGCTGCTTTTCATATTTTAATGGTGCCTGTTTGATGCCAAACCCATGTTTGGCATTATTGTGAGACACTGACTCCCCTTAGGTTTGTTTGCACACAGTCAGCACAGATACAGATTTATTTGGAATCTTAATTCATGTCAGTACTGCGAGACTCAGACTTGAATCCAATAATGAAGAGTCAAATTCGGGTTATTTCCAGATTTATAGTAATTACTTGAGTAATTATAAAATTAAAATTTCCCCCCATGCCAACAGAAGAGATCTGCTGTGTCTTTCAAAAGTATTGACACCCTTCAAACTTATTTGCGTTTTGTCACATTAGACCCATCATCGCCTTTAATTGGGATTTTACGTGATAGACCAAGGGACTCGTACTTGTCAAGGGGAAGAAAATATATACATATTTTTTTTTTTAAAGGGGAAATATGCTTTTCGGTTCTTCTTTTTAACATCGAAATCATTCAGTTGTGGTCTATAATACTGGAAGTTCAACGCTTTGGTCTGAATTCCTCAATAATTAACCCCCACCTTTCCCCTTTTACCCCTGTTCTGAGGAGCGTCTGAGAGCAACTAATTTTGGTGTCGTCTCTTTAAATCTAAAGGAGGAGCATTCCACTTCACCCGGGTTGCCCATTTTTGTAATATGCTGGGGGACGGTGTAATGAATTGTGTGGATTAATACAGCCAGCAATCAAACATTTTCACTTATCCATTTGTAGCTTCGGGATCCTTGAGCTTGGATTACAAAATCGCTCCGAGAAATAAAAAGGGCGGATTCTCAAAGTTGTTAAGTCCGATGTCCATGACCCTGTTTAACAGCTCCGCAGTGAATACTGTGACGTAATTGTTCAAACACTCTAACACAGAACAGAGAAAACTTAATAGCTTGAAAAAATACGACCCAAACAGAATATAGAGATATCTATGCAGCTCCTGAACAGACTACATTCAAATTTTCTGCACCTCTAGAGACTCAAAGTGCAAAACAAAATGTATTTAAGGAGTGAAAAAGTGGATTTAGCATGATATGTCCCCATAAAATAAATGTTATACCTTTTATAAAAACAAATTAGTGATAAAAGATCTGAAATATGTGCCCTGTATGGGTTAATACTTTGTAGAACCACCAGTTGCTGCAATTCCAGCTGAAAGTCTTTTTGTAGTATCTCTCTACCAGCTTTCCAAACCCAGTGGCCAATTGTTTTGTTCTTTCGTTGAAAACCGCACATCAGAATGGAAGGAGAGTGTCTGTGAACAATGGTTTTTCAAGTCTTTTCACAGATTCTCAGTTGGATTCAGCTTTGGACCTCGACTGAAGAAAATCATCTCCAGAGATTAGGCCAAAACCATTTTGGGCTTCACCTACCCAGAGCTTCTTCCACATGTTTGCTGTGTCTACATAGCGGGTAGAAAACTGCAAACCGACTTCTACTTACCTTTTTTCAACATATTTTTTCTCACCACTTCTTCCTTTCTGTGTGCAGTGTCTGACTACAATAGTTTGGCCGCCAAAAGGTGAAGCTTGGTTTTATTGTCTTTTATTCAGAGACGTCAGAGTAAAAGGGGGCAGGATTCAAAGGCTCTTTACAAATATGTGTTGTTAAAAATAAAAGAAAACTTTGTCTCAACTTCTTAATTATGCACTACTTTTTCTTGGTCTATCACATAAAATCCCATAAAATAAAACGAAGGATATGACAAATTGCAGAAAAGTTAAAGGAGTCAGAAGATTTTTTGCAAGTCACTTGGTGGAAGAATACCTAAGGATGTATCTGGTGCTGGGACGGAGCAGTAGCATTGAAGGAATAAGTGGTTTGAGGCCTATGGTCCATGTGAAATATGCTTACTGCCTATTTACTTGTGTCTATGTGCAGGAATGATGGGGGGGGGGGGACTTCAGACTCTTTGCTGTGTTCTTTGAAACACCACTTTGCAGTTTTTGGATGAATTTCTGCAGCTCTGCTGGGCGTAGCTGGCAGTGCAGAGTCAAGGTTTTACCAAACAGGGGGGTGTAATTGATTTGCAAAAATGTTTAGTCAGGTGGCAATCATTAACGTCACATCCATATTAACACCAAACACATCATTTTTTCCCAGCAAAACCCTTGTGTCAAAACAAATCGAGAAAAGCAAATAATGGCATTTTTAAGTGGTCATAATATTCTGGCCAACTGTGATAGTCACACGCAGCGATAACAAGCCGAATGTATGCATTTTCTCATTTTCCTGAGCAAGCAAAAATGCACAGAGTGCGTAAACATCTAAAGAGTGAATAAGCTGACCTGGAGCAGCTGAGTTCTTTGAACCAGATCTTTATGTCTCCGGAAACAAAGACGAAGCAAAGCCATCCATGCTTCTTCTCATTAGTAAGGAGGTGCTGACATCCCAGGTGCTGTAAACTAGGGCATGTTTTTTTGTTAAGGCTGTAGGACTTCTATTCTAGCCTTTTTGGGGGAAAAAGCTAAACATTTCATAATTCATAACAAAAGGTAATTGTAAAAAACAGTTTAAATTGCCCACCTAAGTGTAAAAGTAGGTGTCCATTGATTAGTTTGGCCAATTTATGCTGATTATAGTGAAATCTTGATAACAGAATATATTTGATTACATAGTAACTGCTTTGCAGAGGCAACCACAGGATGCTGTGCAATTTGGTGTCAGACAAATGGGTGTAGCATCATTTGATTGAAAGTGAATGTTGTTAAAATTACGGAATAGTTGTGACTCTGGGCCAAGCTGTTGGGATAGCTGATGAAAAGTATACTTGATTCTTACAAAGGTAAGTTGGAGCAAATGGAGATGCTTGTACATCTAATTTCTAAATACATAATGCAAGTGGCATGACACATTTAATGTCAATATCTAGGCCACCTTAAATAACCTTTAACATCTCGCAAAGCACTGCTCTATCACATAATTCATATAATGGAGTGTGGCTCAGATCTACTGTCAGTAGATCTACTGACAATCTACTGAAAAGACCAGCAATCAGAGAAGCTGCCAAGATACTCATGGTAACTCTGGAGGAGCTGCAGAGTTCCACAGTTCCAGTAGAAGAGTTAGTTAGCATCTTAACTATGCATTTTTCTCAAATGTGGCCTCTTTTGGCAAAACTACAGCAGCAAGAAGTCACATTTGCAAGTTTACCACCAGCCATGTGGAAAAAGAAAGCAAAATACTGTAAAGCATGGCTGTAGTAGCAGCATCATGCTGTGGGGATAGTGATAGTGGGGAAAGCAGAGAAGAAAACTTTCCCTTTTGTTTATAAACTTGTAGAGTAATTGCTACATAGAGTCTTTAATACTTATAGTTCTTATTTTAGACTCTCCCCAATACTCAAGATGTGTTGGATAATCATTTATTATTGCAAAAGCATAGATATATAGAGCATAACAATGGCTTAATGTGAACATAATGCTTTTTTTCAATGGCTTGGCTAGCTGTTCCACCAGTGTACAGCACACCGGTGGGTCATCATGCACAGTTGAAATTTAGCCGACAATAATGATTGATTTCTCATTTTACTACTTCTGAGGGTTCAGTCGAGCCACCACTTTTTTTTTTTTTTTCATACGCAAGGATGGAAAATCCTGCAGCGTATTATCGATCAGGAACTTCCTCCTCACCTTTGGGTCTTTCTGTGACCCACTGGCGTGCATTTCCTTCTGCCTTTACTTGCTCATGCATTTGCTGATGATTGGGTGCTGCCACCTCCGGGGCCACACCGGCTGCAGTAGCTACATGCTCCCTCCCTCCTCTGATGCACTCTGTGACCTGTGAGGCACACCATGTTGTACTTGCTGGAGACATACTGTTTGATCTAGCCTCTCCTAGGTCCTGGTGCATCCAATTGATACTGGTCCAGAACCCGGAAAGCTGGTGAAAGCTCTGTTCTGCATTAATGCAACATATGACATCCTGGTGTCTATGTGGAGATTTATTATTTCAGCGGAAAGAAACTGTGTGCCTACAGCTTCTGGTGTATTTCTAAGACATGTAAGCACAAGGGGGGAGGGGTCACATAGCATACGTCAGATGTTGCGTACGCAGTTGGAAGGAGAGGGGACGGGAGGTGCGTGATTCATACATGACTCATGGGAATTTCACTCGTCTAGATTTTCCTGCTTGCTCTCTGAATTTGGTGTCTGTAAATTTTATGAATGGACGTCTGGACTTGTCTAGCAGTGGCTCCTGTTGACTTGGTAAAACAGACGTGCCTGGTAACTGCTTCTTTGACGCTGCTGCGTACGAGGCAGGCTGCACGTTGGCGAGGTGTTTGGGAGCCGGCCAAAATGTCAGCTGCCTTCCTACTGGCAGTCTCTGTGGGTCAAAGTCAGAGACTAGAGCCAATACTCTTCTCTCTGTTACACGCTTGCACAGACGCACACTGTGCCATGAGCTCATTCTTTCCCTTTAACTCTATATCTCCCCGTTCTGACTTTGCACTCGTGGTCACACTGTCCTTCTCATATTCTCTCGCTCACTCCTGCACATTTCGAGGCTCCTCTGCTGTGCACCCAAAATCATTTAGAAACCGAGACCACACGGGGAACTCTTATACTCTCCTGCAGAAATACTTCACATCCGTCAGAGTCATAGAGTCCATTCTCTCGCTGTATTACTTGTCTGAGGTTTCCTCATGAGATTCTGCTGCCTTTCTGGGCAACAGATCAAAAAAGAAAAAGAAAAGAAAAGCAACGCTTACAGCTTTTGGAGCCAAGCACAACCAACCCAGCAGCGAGATTTGGCTTAAGCTGATTCGAAGGAAAATGGTTGGAGAGAGCTGGAAAGAGCAGGTGGAGTTCCTTGGAAAATGAGTTCTGTGGGTGTGTGTTAGCGGCTTGTGAGTGCTCCAGCAGATATTTGACAAGCATTTGCACAGCAGCAATTTGTCACCTGCTTTTGATAATCGGTCTATTTTGGGGGAAAAGCCATATAAAGCCCACAGCAGGATCCAGAGTAAACTTTGATGAGATTAATGTGCAAAAAGGAGACCTGAAGCAGGAGGCCAACAAAAATAGACACATGGTCGGTCAACAATGCTCCTCATAACCTTTTGTCTGGCCTGCGCGGATCCATTGCATGGTTTTGTGTCCTATTTTTGTTTGGGTCCAATAGCAGTTGAACTTTCTCTTTTTAATACAGCTGACCCCTCTGGCTTGCTGGCCCGCCTGTCTGTCAGTTGTTCGTACAGTATCACTATGATGAGCAAATGTATCCATGTGACAGGAAGGTCAAAGCTGCCTATGATAATTCAATTTACGCCATTGAAATCCACAGAACTTAATATCTGCTCCTTTCAGCAATACATTGCACCAATGTTGCAATACAAGATGATAATATTTATCTCTCTGTTTGTGTTTAAATATTAACTCTCTGTTTGTTTTGTCTCATAGGGGAGTTTGAAGCTTGGGATGTTGTGACAGTTGTGGTTATGGGGGTAGGCCTATTATAGTTGCAGGTTGGAAAACAGTCGGATTTTAAATTTGTTTTGGTTCTAACTAATATTAACAATAGGGGCCACTAAATTTTATTTTTCTCATTCCTTTGTGTGATCAAGTGCTAAAGGAACATGTAATTATTTTATAGCACTAGGTATTCCACTGGTTTAATGAGTTTTAAAAAAGAAAAAAAAGAAAAACTGTGAGAAGTGCAAATAACTAGCTAACACTGGCAACTTCTACTGCCATCTGTGTGCATGGTGGCCATATTGGATGCTAAACCCGGCGCCGCCTTGGCGAGGTCCAAATAATTCCCAGGCGGAATGATGACTTCAGGGGGAGGTCCTGGGAAAATCCATCTTCATGTCACCACGTTATTAGCATTGTTAGCTAACATGACAGAAGCTCTTTGGATTAGAAGTTTCTTTTATTATGTGGCTTTGGTGTATACATATTTGAGGGAAATACCTCAATAAATGATGGTGTACTGTTTCAAGAATGGAAATGTAACTCCTTTTGTCCCGCCAGTTGGTTTTGGCTATAATGCACATGGTTTCTGCTGCTTTTGAAACCACTTAATCACATGAAAACCCAAAGAAACACAGGCAGGTTCAAGTTTCTAAAGTAAGGAATAATTTAAACAACAAGTAAGTTGTTTGTGCATTTAACAGAGAGATTGTAAAAAGGATAATTTTGCAGCCTGTTTTGCACACCTGTGTGTCTTAGCAACCACACATACAATAGTGCCATTTTAATAGCATTCTTGTCTTCTCCAATTATTTCAATCCTGCAGTTTGAGGTATGTGTGGAGGAGTAAGAAATCCCAATGCAAGTTGAGACACTATTGGGACAATTAGTGGTCATCCTCAGAATGTTCCTTTGTATTTTAGTGTTTCATTTATAATGATGACATTGCCTACAACAAAGTTGGCATGGGTATTTCAGTGTTATTGTTGGAATTGCACGTCCTCGGACAAATAATTATTTTCAAACGGGTATAAAAACTTGTTTGAAACTTTGTAAAAATGTTGCCTGTTTGACACATTTTAATCATTATTAATTACTAGTGAAATCATAAAAAATATTTTCATTTGTATTCACTGGCAAACTGTTGCCTAAATATATATTAGCACTTTGCAATGTTAACCCGAGGAGACATTTTTTTCATATCCACCAATCTATAAAACCCAAAAGGTTTCAAGTATATTAAAGGGATAGTTTAGATCTTATTGGAGCGAGGTTCCACCAGGGGGTTAAAAGTATGTTACCTGGAGTAGATAATTGTATTAGCGCCTTTAAATACAGACTTACTTGTTCCTCGAGGCTAAATCCGTTACCAATGACCTTCCATGTGAAGCACGTACACACTATGTAAAGTTAAGCGCTTTCAGCCAGAGTGACTGTCTAACACAAAAGTCATGTAGTATAAAAAATAAAAATACTATAGTAAGAGGGTTAACTTGTGTAGATAGGCTTAATGAGTTTCCTTTTACAGTACGTCTTTCACATGGAAGGTCATTGGCAATAGAGTGGTCCACGACAGCATTCTTTACAAGTTATCTAAACTTATATGTAAATAATCATTTGTTGGGATGGTGGTGTAAATCTTTGAAAAAAAAAGTTTTCCAATGAAACTGGGTTGAGACTGTTACTGTTTCGATGTGGCAGTTTTGTCCATATTCTGATTATTTTAAACCTTAAGTCTGTAAAGAAAACTAATCTGTAGTTAGATATAATGAAAATACCGGGAACATTTTCTACTGCGGGCCAAATATTAACAGCTCATAACTCCACAAGTGATCCCACTTCATAAATTCCTGACTACCACTTGAAGGCATCTCTTCTGGTCTCTGTAAAAACAGATGAGGTAGCTGCAACTCATCCAAAATGCAGCTTCTATAGTCCTGACTTACACCACCAACATGCATCATATTACACCAGTCCTTAAATTGTTGCTATGACTCCTTGTTAGTTAAATGAATGGTTTTAAAATCGTCTTATAGGTCTATAAAGGCACTGAATGGTCTTGGACCTAGATGCACCACGGAGTTACTCGTCCAACGTGAACCTTACTGTCCAATCAGGCCATTGAGGTCTGTTTCTCAGAATACCCAGGACCTGAACTAAACAACAGGAGGCACCATTTAGCTTTAATACTTGTTAGCTCTAGAATCAACTTCCTGAAAACCTGAGATTTGCAGAAACTGTTGGCTCCTTTAAATCTGCACTGAATATATGACTCTTTACTGCAGCTTACCCATGAAAGTCCAAGCTTATTTTATTGGTTCATTATTATTATTATGTATTAGCTTGTTTTAAATTTGTAATTTATTGTTGTTTTTTCATTCTATGTAGTGCTTGAATTGTACTCTCATTCTTTATTGTCTTTACCACGAATTTCCACTGACTGGTTTAGCTTTTCTTTTTTGTATACCACTTAGAATGACCATGTTTTTATACATTTAAACTCAACTGAACTGTAATTAATTGCACTTTAATTTGATATAAAGTGCTTTGAGATAGTATGGGTTCAATCTGGCTTTGAACCAATAAAACTGAATTTACGGCAACTGAACTGCCTGATCGTTTACACATTTACCTGGACTTTATACTTGGGTTTGTGGTTAAGAACAGCTGTTGAAGTTACGGTAAATTTGGTTATTTCTTTTCATAAAATTCTGCTCAGATAGTTCTGAATGAGCTACTTTCACTGCTTTTGACATATAGTCTTTGACATTGATGCGCTGAAAAACAACAAAGTTTTACGTTAATAAATACACTGTTGATGAAACAAGTCATTTACTAAAACTATTTTCCATGAGTTTGAAATCTGTTGAAAATGAACAGATTAAGTGATGCGAGAGTTGGATTGAAAATCTGCATTTTTTATTTATATGACTCGATCCTATAGCAACTAGGATTCTCCCCTCCCCTTTTAGAGCCTGAGTGAGTGTCTGTGTGTTATTGACTCAGTCAGCTGCTGAGACTTTAAGCCCTTGTCATTTGGACTGCTGTTGGTCTGAAAGACCACACAGCACCTTGTGTGGGCCATCAGCCAGCTGTTAGGTCTAGGCAGCCCCAGAGAGCCACCTCCCCCCCTGTGTTTAAATCTATACGGTTTGTATCTACCTCGAGGAGATCACTCAGAACATGTGGGTCTGACCTTCAGCCGACTGCTGCATGTATCTCAGCGGGCATAATGCGTCTAAACATTAACCCTGGGGACTCAGCACAGTTTAGTCTAATGGAGCTGACGGAAATGTGTGTGCACTGTGTGTGTGCGCTCTTACTCACCTGTTGTGCAAGACTTTATGAAGCAGACTAATAGCGAAGATGGCAAATATTTATTCAATGCATGTCAGTAGAAGAAAGCAAATGTTCTAGATTAAGTCTGCAAATGGAGGCAGAGTGAAGATCCTGGCTTAATGTCTGCCCTAAGCGGACGCTTACAGGGAGCAGACTGCACCTGCAGAGCTGGCACAGCTACAGTACGTCTGGTTCCACTGAGGGCCGAAATACACCTGCAGAGCTTCACCTGTGATGCTGCAGCTGCATCGACAGCAGGGGCCCCCGCTGCCACCTGCAGCGGGGGCCCTTCTTTCTCCCCCTTCACCACCACCGAGAGGAGCTCACAGTCGTGGAGCAGACATGCCAGCAGCTGTTCTTTCACTCCATTATGAGCACAGTCGAGGCTTTGTGCAATTCGAAGAAAAGAGCTACTTGTAGAGTCGGTGACGCAAAAAGTCCCCCCTCTTTGTGTCAAAGTGTCAGGGAAGTTTTGGGTCATCTCACAGCTATGTGCGAAAGCTGTCATGTACGCCGCTGTAAATGACTCATATGTCCTTCATGTCTGCCAGGTATCAAGCTTTCTTTATCTGAGATTGCTCACTGTGCCTTTGGAACTGGAACCTTCATGATCAGATGAAATCACTCTGATGGATAACTTGCACAATTGTAATTCGTTATCAGCTGTGTTGCGCTCATTTCTTCACCTGGCCCTCAACTAAATAATTATTGTTCCCACTACTTTAAAATATGATTGAATGGAAATATCCTTTATGGTCCCACAGTGAGGGGGGCACAGTGGCACAGTTGGAAGCACTGGTGCCTTGCAGCAATAATGTCCCAGGTTCCAACCCTAGCCTGGGATCTTTCTGCATGGAGTTTGCATGTTCTCCCTGTGCATGCATGGGTTCTTTCAGGGTACTCCTGCTTCCTCCCACAGTCCAAAAACATGACTGTTAGGTTAATTGGTCTCTCTAAATTTCCCTTAGGTGTGAATGCTTGTGTGGGGACACACCTGGGAAAATTCACAAAGATAAAAAAAAAAATATACAAACAAAAATAAATAAATAAGAGACTGTACAGGTAGGGTCTATTTACAATATAAGAAAATATACTCTACAGTTATTAAGTATAGTACACTCAAATTAAAAAAAATGTATAATTTGCATATACCTTTGTCCATAAAAAACTGACTGTTTACAAGAAATATCCAGAGGAGCTCATATCTGAGAAAATTCTGCTTAAATTTCTACTTGATTCTTACCAGGTCAGTGCATTAAAAGTGACCCCATTAGTATTTGCCCTGTGGCCACAGGAGGGCAGTAGGGTATAAAAACACCAGTTACAGCCACTTTACCCTCGAGTAACTCAGGTAGTCTCCCCTCCCTACGCTAAATTTTACTGAGCCACATGTCCTCTGATGAAATGACCCACACTTCCATGAATGACTGGCATTTGAAGTGACATCAGTTATAGCTGCGACCTTGTCTCCAATGCCCTGGCTGCACTCACCGACTACGTTACACTCCTAAAAAACAATCCCTACAGCTAACCATTGTTGCTGTTTTTGAATTTTGATCATCATTGGCTCTAGCTTTTCCCTTTTTTCTTTCTAAACTCAAGAGGTGCACAGCTGGGAAAATGTCGCCTGTTGACTTTCCTGGAAAGTTAGCACTGTAATTTTGCTCCTCCGGTTACATTAGGTTAAACAAAATGGAAAAGGACAGAAATGAAAGGCAGTGGTTTAGAGAACCATAGATAACTTCTAGGTGGACCATAGTGTTCATGCTACATGCATAAATCACCTGTGGTTGACCCTCTGACATTTTGCAACACCAAGCCACTCCTGCCAAGCGCACCGGTTGCTCAGTCCAGCAGCAGCTGCAGGGCAAAACAGTTTTTCTGAATGGAAACGGCTGATAAGCCCTAATCTCACCTTGATATTTTATGGCACAAAGCAACCCATTCTCGCCCCCTTGGGCTCTTTTAAGTCCTGAAAAGAGACCATTGTTTGTTTTTGAAGACTGTACAAAAGAAAGGATTTCTTTTTTTTTTTTGGTTGAATAAAAAAATTACAAAATGTGAACATGGGAATATGGGGTTTGAAAATCACAAAGAGAGAAGAATAAGTGGCTTTTGGAAATGTGTCACTTTTATTGCTGTGATTTGCAGGTCCAAATGTGGAAATATTGTAGAAGGAGGATTTATTGCTGCCGAGTGTGAGAAAACAGAAAAAAGACTTTGCACTGAGAGGAAAGAAAAGAGATTAAATATGATAGATTTTGTTTCCAAACTATTTCTCCTTCCTCCTTAATAGACATAAATACATTTATCACATTTGCATAAAGCATAAGTAAACATTCATATATTTAAGTCTCTGGTTTAAGAACCTTTAGTTAGGTGCAACAGAAGCCTTGATTGCAACACCTATGGAAAATCTGACAGTGTAAACTCACAAGACTAAAGTTGCAATTAGAGCATGTCAAATATTTGACTTTGTCAAAATTTCCACCTCTCATAACTTACCTACACTCATACCCATAAACTTCCATGTTCTACCCAAAAGTCTCAGCACTAGGCTACACCACAGTGCATTCCCTAAACTGAGCCGTCTGAATTCTGCAACCCTGACTTTACACTTAGTTTTAATCTGAAAATATAACTTTTTGTTAACAGTTATTTGAAGGTCATATCTCATCCTTTTTACACATTTCTTTTTCAATTGTCTTAAGGCTTGTAGGTGGAAATTGGTATATTTATTTCTGTCTTAAACTCAGAAATATGTCAAATTCAGAAATGAAAGAAGCTGAACAGAAGGTAGTTGGCTCAATGTCTGTCTTTTTGTTTTTTAACTCTGTAAAGCACTTTGCGTTACACCTGACTGTACGAAAGGTGCTCAATAAATAAAGTTTGACTAATAGTTAGGCTTAGAGCCAAAAGTTGCTGAAGAGTGATGACGTTACATGTGGCCCACTGAACACACCATGGCCATCCAAGAAAAAAAGCAGTGAACCATATCGGACCACAGTAAAGTATTTTGCTCAAGTAAGAATAAGACGTACAGTGCAGTTTGTCCAATGAGAAAAAGGAAGGGGGGAATGTTGTCTGAGGCAGTTGCTTGGAGATGTTACAGACCAGCAACCTACCCAGGGCTTTAAAAGGACTCTGTGGTGAGCTAAGTCTGCCTGTAATTTACCACAGTGGTCGAATAAAGGCTTGTAACAAAATGAAATTGCAAAACAATAAAATTCTCACAGCATTTTTGTAATTTTTGCTCTTACTCTGGGGAAACATGTTTGGTCTGGTGCACAAGTGTGCAAAAGCTCTCCCTTTTATCTCAAACAATTGTGTCACTGGACCCTTTACACTAGTGAGTTGTGCAGTGGTTGCATCTTAGCAGCAGTGAATGGAAGCAGCTGAAAGTCTCAAGTTTCCATTTCAGTTTCACTTGCAATGGTTTGATTCTAGCTGAAGTAGCTGTAAGCTTCATTTCTGTCACAGAAACATGACCTAGCCCTAAAAAATCCACTTAAGCTAGTGCTAAAGATATGGTGGATGGAAAGGAAGTTAAATAACTACATGCAATCACATCTGCAGTAAAACAATCTCCTTCATTTGGCTCAGACACAGAAAAGAAATTAGCCGCAGCTAATTTTTGTATGGAAAACCTTGTAGGGGCGATGCTAGGAGACTATGGTAATCTATTTATCAAACAGGGGATCTTCAGAGCTTAGCGGATGTTTTTCACTAATGAAGGGCACACAAAGTATAAACCATAGTAAAGGACAATTTCTTGAGAATGTCTGACTGCTGACTAGAGGTATATGTCTACATTGTGAAATTACTTATCTGATTTGACCAACAAGGTGTTAATTTATGTTCACAAATTCAAATTCCAAAAATCAAGTTTTGTGTAACTAAAATGTGATCAAATATACACTCTAAAATTAAAGTTCTCAAACATATGAAACCCTACCAGTACTGCAGACTCCCTGCTTTCAATTCACATGAATATTGTACCACCCCTGGCCTCTTCCGCAAATTCTCTGGACTTTGTATCTTTAGTTTGGCCCACTGACAGCTTTGAAAATTATTTATCAGACCCCATTCTTCAGGTTAGAGTCCTTTTGTGATATAAATGTATATCTATTCCACTTTGACAGAAGTCACTAATTTGATTTCTTACATAAAAAATATATATTTGTTCAGTTGCAATTAAAACGTGTGTTGACCCTCTTTCACCTCTGAGGTTCTATTTATCAGGGCATACAAGGAGAAAATCGTCTGAGCTTCATCAGGTCTCAAAATTACACATTTACAAACTCAAATAGATTACAACACATGCTATATACCGTAGATTTATGTAGTTGGATATTTAACAAAAACAAAGCCCAAAATTGTGATGTGAAAAACTTGGTGCATTCTCAGTTCTTCTTTGGACTTGATTTTCTGATCATGAGCAAGTGTGGCGTCTTCTGTGATACCAGTTTTGCTACAGTGGAACATTGCTAAAATCCAAACCAGAGGATTTTTTTTAGATAATCTTACAGAAACAGTTGTTAATGTTTCTCAAGAAGTGTGACAAGGCAATTTCCAATTGATTTTCATGCCACAACAAGCCTATCATTGTTTAGTGGAAGGAATAAGCGGAAACTGGGAAACATGCTGGACAGTTGCCAGTTTTAATGAGCACCTCTTTCTATATCAGCTTTCACATTCACTCTGAGGTCAAACTGCTCAGTTCTCAGAGAATTTACTAAAGACCTGAGAGACATGACTGGTCTTAGTTGGTGTGATGAATGTTAGAGGTCAAGTACGAATGGCACTGTTTTGAATTATCATTCAAAATCTTCAATCTAAAACGGCCAATATTTTGCCATGAGCTAATTTCAGTCCGTGGCGAAAGCTTATGGAGAAAACTTGCATCATGAGATAATGAGGATGGTGAAGACGGATGCCTTCTGGGCTTGGCTGTGTGTGGGGACTCATGAAACAGCTGACAGGACTGCAGCATTTATGGTTGCAGACACAAAAACTCAGGCATGGGAGGAATTCAGATAAGCTATGGAGAAGGACTTTCAGTTGGCTTAGAAAAACGAGAAACCCATCTGCTGACCAAGAACAGAAAAGCATGGCCTTTGACTCTGGGTGGAACTGCAGATCTTCACAAAGGATGTTGTCAGGTGGCGAAGAAGAACTGTGAGAATCTACCAATTACTGTGAATGAATGAATGAATGAATGAATGAATGAATGAATGAATAAATGAATGAATGAATGAATGAATGAATAAATGAATGAATGAATGAATGAATGTCTTTATTGTCATAACACAAGAACAACAAAATTGGAAGTGCAAAACTCAAGGGGCATGAGCACTAAAACAGATAATTAAAAACATACTAAAAACAACAATAAGTAACTAACTAAAACATCAAACACTCATGAATCCAATCACTACAGAGTATAGCTGCTAAAGAGCTTGTCTAGAGTTTAGTGCCTGTATGGATCTGGGGTAGGTATTGTTTTATAGTTCTTTCAGGTTGGTTTTAAGTGCCCTGTCTCATCTGCCTGATGGCACATGTTCAAACAGATGATGTCCCAGGTGGGAGGGGTCTCTTACAATGTTTATTGTCTTCTCAAGACAACAATAGGCTTACAATTCTTCCAGGGATGGCAGGGGACAGCAGGTAATCTTCTACGTCTTGGTGACGACCCTCTGGAGCTGGAGAACCACATGCACAGACAGTAAGTCAGGAAGCTCTCAAAGGGCCACTGGTAGAAAGCCACCAGCAGTCTCGGTGTCAGGATCCCCGTGCTGTGGACTGGTTTTAGTTAATTAGTTGATTTGCCTCACCTACTGTTAATGATCCCCAGCCTGTATTTAAGTTCCCTTGGTTTGTTTCCCTGTTGTCGGGTCTGTGTTCAACTTCTGCGTTCCTCTGGTTCAGTCTGCACTCCTCTGCGTTCAGCCCTGTTACTCCCTGTTGCCCTGTGTCCTCCTACGTTCCCTGCACTCCTGCGTTGTTTGCTGCCTGAGATTTTTGTAAGTCTTTTTGATTAAACTCTCCTTTTCTTCACCATGCTTCTGCCTCCACCTCGTTGCCGCCTAGGTCCTCGCCACCCACCAAACATGACACTCGGTGGGAGGCAGTTTTCCCAAATATTCTAGGAAACAGAGTCTCTGCTGTGCCTTCTGGATGGTGGCTGTACTGTTGGGGCTCCAGATCAGGTTGTTCTTCAGCTGCATGCCCAGAAACCAGAAGCAAGAGACCCTCTCCACAAAGCCCTCACCAATGAACAGTGGCTGAATGTCTGTGTTCCTCATCCTGTAGTTTATCATCATCTCCCTCGCTATGACTGTGTTCAGGTTGAGGTTGTTCACTCAGCACCACTCTGACAGCAGTCACCCCCCCCCCCCCCCCCCCCAGAGATACGACCTTCTACAGAAGCACCATAGAGAGCATTCTGACCAGCTGTCTCTCCGTGTGGTGTGGAGACTGCAATGCCTCCGACTGGAAGAACGTGAGGAGAGTGGTGAGGACAGCAGAAGGGATCATCGGGGCTCCTCTTCCCTCCATCAAGAACATCTCATCTCAGCGCTGTGTGTCCCGAGCCCGTAACATCATCAGGGACCCCTCACACCCCCACCATGGACTGTTCTCCCTGCTGCCCTCTGGGAAGAGGACACCAGGTTCTGCAAAAGCTTTTTCCCTGTTGCCATCAGACTGTTGAACTGCTGAAGCCACAAAATGGACTCTGTACCACATTCTTATACTTGCACATTTGCACATTTACACATTTGCACATATGCCATCAGACTGTTGAACAGCCATAAAATGGACTCTGTACAACATTCGTATATTTGCACATTCCATCATTGCATCCTTATCTAGCACTACAAATGCTGCCGAACTCTCAGTTACCACTGTCGTTTTCTCCTGCACTGTTTACATTGTTTACATTTCAATTGTTTACTAGGAAATCACTGCTGCACTGTAATTCACTGCTATTTACTGTAACTTTTCAAGCTGTATGCGAAACAAAATTTCGTTCTGTACGCACTCTGTGCATACAAAATGACAAATAAAGTTGTCTAAGTCTAAGATAAGCCCCACTAAGGTGGTATTGTCTGCAAACTTAACAATGGTATTGCTGGTGTTTGAGGGGAGGCAGTTATCAGGTTAGAGGGTGTAGAGCACGCAGCAATTGGGAGAGCCAGTGCTAATACTGATGACAGAGGAGAGGTGGGGGCTCACTGTCACCCTCTAAGAACAATCTGTCAGGAAGTTCAGGATCCACAGACAGATGGGACACCTCTAGATCCTTTAGTTTGGTTACCAGTATGCTGGGGAATATGGTGAAAAGCATTGTGGCATAGCTCCCGTGCTGCTGGAGGTGGCACAGAGCAGTATGGAGAGGTGTAGCACTTTGTAAGAAAACTGGTAAGGGTCTAACCTGGGTGGGAGCCAGGAGATGATGAGAATCCAAAGCAGCTTTTCAAAGCATTTCATTATAATGGGGTAATTGGCACAGAATGGTAGAGGTTCCGACCAGTGGTCGTGTTCTTCTTTGTTCTTCAGGCATGGAGGGATGGGAGCCTGGCTTAGTGACTTATTGAAGATGGTAGTGAAGACCCCGGCCAGCTGAGCTCTGCAATCCCTTTAGCATCTGTCCCAAGATGCTGTCAGGACCCACAGCTTCCCTTGGGCCCAGCACCCGCCTCACCTGCTGTTCCTTCAGCAGGAGGATATGGCTGCTGTGGGTCGATGGGTGGGTAACAGGCAAGAAAGTTGTTGAGGTCTTCTGTCAGACCCAACACCTTGTCATCAAACAATGGGGACTGTGGTTGGTGATGTACCAGTCACCATGTCCTCCCCAGATAACTAGATATTCACAGCATTTACAGATGATGTTTTGATCTTACTTGTAGGGTTAAACACTGTCACAAAATCAAATATGCATGCTTCCTTCAATCCGTGTACTGCAGGACCTTTCTGCCATTCACCTTTATCTACTGATGTGAATATAACTACTGTCGTGGTTTTTAGGTGTTTGGCCCACATGCAGAACACAATCAGGAAGCAGAAAGCAGTTTCAAAATGTTTATTTGGTAAACGGAGAAGCAGGGACGGGAGTAGCCTCGTCTTGCGAGCGCCTGACAGAGACGTGAGACCGGGACCGATACTCTGCGGGATAAAGAGGCAGAGGTTTAAGCTGTGATGTGGAACTTAACCTGTACGGAGTCTGTGGTGTGCTTACCGCCGAGTTCGGGAGACCTAGCCGGGGGTAGTGGAGCTGAGAGACGAATTCGGCTGATCTCTCCTCTGTGATGGAACCAGGTGACTGAGCAACAGGTGAGCGGGCAAATGGAGCTAAGGCGGGGTCCAAGCAGCACCGATGGAGGGAGCAGTGGTCAATGAGCAGCTGGAGGAACCAGGGAGATCTGGTGGAGTTCTCAGCCTAGCTTGGTAACACCAAGAGAGCTCGAGGGAATCCTGGAGAGGAATCCAGGACCGTGAGAGCCGAAGACTTAATGTGGGACGTTAGAACCAGTGACGTGCGGTAGGGTTCATAGCTGGTGAGGCACTGATGTCATCAGAGTCCGATTTACAAATACTGTATATACTCTACAGAGTAGACTCATTGCAAAGTACTGAAGGACACTGATTGAGCCAAATCAAATCACCAAGAGACATGGAAAAAATATTGATTCTTTGATGAAAAATAATACTAAATTATTTGTCATTTGATTGGTAACAGTTTGAGTTATGATGGATATCTGCATTTGTAACACATTCAAAAACTATAACACACATTACGCACATTTCATTACAAAAACAAAACATGAATACTTATCGCTGTCTTACCTTTACTTATAAATGAAGTCCATGCGGCGCTCTTTCTGAACAAAAATATTGGTGATTTTCTGGTAAAAGTTATCTTTATCTTCTTCAGTTTTAAAAGTCTCTCAGTCTCAGTGGAAATCACTGCCAGGGAGGAAAGCATTCCTTGATCAGTCCTGTTCCGGCTGTATGTTTAGAGTCTTTTTAGTGCTTTACTCGTTTAGCATAAGTCGCTAATAAAACATCCATAACTTGCTGTCACTCTACAGTTTTGGTATCACGAGCGGTGCCCCTTGAGTGCCCCCTGCCTAGAGGCCAAGGAACTGCCAGCCATACCTACAACCCGTTCTTTGCCGTTTATGATCGCCCAGCAGCGCACGAAAACATGTTACCTGCACACAGTATGATGACCAAAACACAATTCGTAATCCACATACATTAAATTGTGGAAAATCAGTTCATAACTGTTTGAACAATTGAATTTATGATCTAGAGACATGAAGATGCATTCCAGAATGGAAGCCAACGCAGTTAACATGGGATTGCGCAATCAGGGGGAGGCCAAGCTCGCTGCGGCCTCACCAGCTTCGCTATCAAGCGCAACCAAGGATTTACATGGAAAATAGCGAAAAGTCTGTGATTTTAAAGAGAATATGATCAAAAATGAGGAAATTAGATAAAAAAAAGTTATTACGAATGACTGAGTGAATCACAATTTATATTATGTTATTATATATTTTATTTCCTTCCATGATGACAAGTGAGCCTGGCCTCACTTGCCTCCCCTCACTGCACGTCACTGGTTAGAACACGAGAGGATGCTTGGAGAGGGATCCAGAGCGTGCGGCAACCTGAGAGAGAACAGGAGACAGGGATTAACGCGGGGAAAAGGTAAGCTGTCATGAGACAGTGGCCACTGAGGCGTACCACACAAGGTTAACACTCTGGTGTCCTCCAGCTGTCTGAGCGCTGCTCTTATGCTCCAGCACGGAACCGCTGAATGAGCCGCAGGTGTGTGCTCCGCCCACCTGTCAACTACAATCACTTGTGAGAGAGAGGGAGAGAAAGAGGGCAGGCAGCGCTGGCAGAAATCTGCACAGCAGTACCAGCAGAATCCTGACAGCTACCCTCTTTTAAAAAAATCCATTAAATACTGTTTATGAAGAACTCTCTGATGTGAAGTGATTTAAAGGCAAAAAAAAAACCCAATATAAAAGAACATCGTTTTACACAATAAACAAAGAATAAAGGCCAGATCCTGCTGCAGCAAAGCATCCCCAATCCTTGACACTTCCAGCTCTCTGCTTCACAGCTGATATGAGGTTCCTTTCCTGGATTAGCATTTTATTTTTTTTGCCAAACATGTCATGTGATCTGGCATCCAAATTATTTTAGATTAATCTGCTCAAAGGACATGATTCTAAAAGTCCTGGTCATTGTCTATCTCTCTGGTAACCTTCAGTCTGGCCTGCATGTCTTCCTAAGAGAGCAAAGGTTTCCTCCTTGCACACCTCCAATCAAAGGTAAACTTGTGCAATCTCACTCTAATTGCACAGGTATGCACTTTCATATCAACAGCAGCAATATCCTGCACCTGGGCCCATGATGACATTTTAGGTTTCTGAGACTTCTTTTAGCATCTCACGGTTTACGCTTTAGGTGTAAAAGTGGTTTCTGAGTTTCCCTCTTCGGCCTCTTACCCATGCAACCCCATCCCAGATTTGTAAGACTAAACCCTGACACATGAGCTGAAACAAAATTTCTACACAGTTAAAATCTCCATAGAGTTAAACTTCCTACTGTGAAATGTTTGTTTATTTACAAAACAAAGCAAACACCCTCATAATCATTCTTTCACTTGTTTCTTATGTGATTAACTTTGAGGATTAGTCATATAAAAACTGCATATGTTATGCCACATAGCAGCTGAATTACTGCAGACAGAAGCTGAAGGTTAATGGGTTATAAAATCAAACAAATCCACAACCAAATAAAGGATTGCTGTGATACTTTATGACATTTAGCACTTCCCCGCTGCTGATCCTAATGCATAATAGATGCCAGGAATGAGGATGACCATTGAAACTTTACAGCCTGAGCCAACTCCATTACCGGGAACCTGATGGGTATTTTAGACAGCTGCTCTCAGCACTGCAGAATGTAGATAAACACATGCCATTTAGGTTCCCTGTTATAAAGCTACAGTCAACAACCCTTCCCTGGCAACACTGCCCTGCTCTTTTACAATGCTAAGTCACAATTACGGTATCTCTAATTGCTGGGTTACCTCACTGCATGTGTGCGAGTTCAAATCTCTCTTCTTCTGCCTTGCTGTGCCAATGTCAGGGAGTGGAGGAGCTCTGGAGAGGTGACTGGAGGTTGGAAGGAATCCCTGAGGTGCATCCATCACGCTTGAAAATGCACCTTAACTAGCTGTGTTTGAAATAGCACAGACTGGTGCCTGTATGCACAAAAAGAAAATCTATACCAGGCAGAAAATTATTCCAGAGAAATGAGGCCGGTTTGCAGATTTTGCTTAGTCACTGTGGCACGCTTTCCAAGAAAAAACTGCTTCCTCGCTTTAACTCAATTTAGATCCCGCAGCTTCGGAGTTATATTTGTCCTGTGTTGCTCTGCTCTGTCTTCCTTTGTAATTGGCCTTTTTTTCTGATAACCAAAGGGGTAGTGAGACATATAGCAGCCTTGCAGACAGAATATATCCGGACATTGATTAAGCGTACAGGCTTTTAAAACTGGATGTTAAAGCATCTTAGCTCAAGGTGGAGCAATGGACCTGAGGAGTTTCGATGCTCTGATCAAAAATGTAATAAATATTCATCCAGTAATTAGACAAAATGTCATGCCATGCAGCTTTACTGCACCTTGGATGTGAATGAATAATATCCTTTAAGATTATATATATATATATATATATATATATATATATATATATATATACATATATATATATATATATATATATATATATATATATATATATATATATATATATATATATATATATATATATATATATATATATATATATATATAAAACTGTACTAGCTCAGGGTGGCATTTTGGAGCTTTGAGCGGAAAGCAATCAACCAGATCTACAAGAAACCCACACTCTTCGGCTGAGAAGTGCAACCAGTTTCAGATTTCTGAAGGTGGCGATTATTTTATAACACTACAAGCCAAGTATTCTCTTGAGCATAACCATTTGATCAACAGATTAGAGGTGGGTAACACACTGGACAGGTTATTTGTCCATCAAACGTCCATCACTGGGATTAACAAGAAACCCCCCCCTGAAACATTCACACATGCAATCAGATCTAATGATTATCTAGATGGTAGAACTAATATTACAATTATCCAAATGAAAGTCTACCTCCACCCTGGCCCAAGAAATGTACACCATCTACTGTATTTTATTCCAGTAATATCCTTTTATCACCTCCGTCCATCTTCTTGTCAACAAATTTCCCTATCCTTGCTGAAGGAAAGTATCCCCACAGCATGATGCTGTCACCCCCATGTTTTTTGGGATGGTGATTGATTTTAGGGTAATAAGCAATGTTAGTTATCTGCCACACATAGCAATTTGCTATGGTCCTGTCTGACCAGAGCATCTTTTTCTAAAGGTTTGCCGTCCTCTTCGAAAATGAAAAACAAGAAAAGAGCGATTAACAGCAACTAATTTCTGAGCAGACTCATGTTTATGTGGCCAGCTCAGCAGAACGGGAGGTATAAGAGATTGACCACTAAAAACGTGCTGCAAAGAAAATATACTATACTATACTATACTATACTATACTATACTATACTATACTATACTATACTATACTATACTATACAATACTGTATGTACTATGCTATACCATATTAGAGAGATGTAAGAATTTTAAAGAGCAAAGGGAGAATGGATAAAGGGCTCAATGAACAAAAAGTGTACATTGACACAACAAAAGAACAATCAAGGAAACAGCTGAACCTCCCCCCCCCCTAAAAAAAACTATTAGGAAGGAAGTAAGTTGGAAGCTAAAAGCAGAAATGAATCAGCTAAAAATATATTATTTGTGAATCACTGCAAAAAAGGAGGAAAAGGAAAGAAAATCTGAGCTTTGATGAGATATTTTTACTGTTAAGGCTCTTGTATCCTTTTTCACTGAAATACACAGCAGCTTTTGTGTTATTGCTGCTGCCACCCGCTCTGAGTCTGTATTGCTAATATGACTTATTTCTTTATATAAGCATATAACAATATATGTGTTTATATTTTTGTATATAGCAAAAAATAATAAATAAATTAATTAATTAATTAATGCACAGTGCATATTATGCAGATTTTCTCAGTGAACATTCAAATGGTAGATATGCAACCATTTATGTAAGCTACTATGGTGTGCTTTATCTCTGCTAAGACACAGAGTAACTCTACAGCATGTATGGCATTATTTTTTTAAGCCTGAGCTAAAAAACTGACATAATTGCTGCAGAAGTGGTAAGACTCTTCACTGAGCAGTAAAAAGTTGAAGCAGTTACAAACTGTCATATGAATAAATAAACCAGTGTGCACAGCAGCGTTCCACACATTCTCTTCTCATGTTCTACCTCTGAAAGCGCTTTGTTGTGCATCCAAGTTTTCGATTTATAACCTGCAGGCTGCGACATATATACCGTCCCGCCGTGGCCCTCAGGAAAACGCCTGGTTTGTAGTTGAGTGGTTGGGAGGCTGGTTGGGAACACATGCCATACCGAGAAATCTGCAGGACCAGGGGATCTGGTGACAGCGGCTCTTGGCTTACAGAGAGTCAGTTCTAAAATGAGACACACTTTAGGTTGGGGGAGACTTGAAAGAACGGGAGTTCTGAGGGGCTGAGGGAAAATGAAGGACGGTCGGTAAGGGAAAAGGAGGAGTGTAACTCATAGCTGTATTGAACTCAGTGAGCCTCTCCTCACTACTGTCTCCAATATTAGGCCACTAACCTTCTTGTTAACTGGATTAAGCACTGTTCATCCGGTGTTTGGACACTACTCGAAGTGAAATCTCATTAGAGCTCACCTGGTTCTTGCTGAGATTGGTTACATCCACACCATCTGACGTGGGGAGCATGTTATGACTAAAAATAACCCACAAACTTCCTTTAAATAGCATTTACATCCAAGCATGCATAGTCTGTTCTCACTTTGACCAGTTCAGGGAGTCAGCAAGAGATGGGGCACCCTCCCCTCAAAAGGTCACCGGTCTACCACAGAGCCAGCACAGACACAAAAACCTGCATGTTACACACAGAAACAGCTGATGTTGAATCAACAGTTAAACTAAAATATTCTACACATTTGGATTGTGGGATGAAACTAGAGCACCTGGAATAAACCAAGGCAAGAAAACATGAGGAAGCATTAAAGAATGTGTAAGATCCATGCAGAAAGGCCCCAGCTGAGATCAGAACTTGAAATCTTCATTCAAGTGGCCCACCATGGAAAGCAAATTTATTTTAGCAGTTAAATTGAGAAAATGAAATACATAAATCATCTATTTATATTAAAAGAATGATGGTTATAGTTTACAGCTACTTAAAATCTAGCATTCAGTTTCTCAGAAATTTTTTATATTGCATACAGCTAAACAAACATATTTTTAAGACACAAATGTTACATTATGGCCTACAAGATCATGGGGAAGGCAGTCCCATATGTAGCGTGCAATAAAAGGTCATTGCTGAAGAAATTAGCCGTTCACAGAATGTTCTATGCAATTAGATTAATGGATTGTTGGGTGGAAGGAAAATCGCCTTGGAAAAATGTACTCAAGCAACTGTTTTGATAGCAGACCTGAAACATTTTTGAAGAAAAGGTGATTACAAAGTTTGAAGGACATTTTACAAAGTTTGTACTGCCACGAGAGTACTTCGCTGTATGAATTACCTTTTGTTGCAAGACTGATCACCTCCATGCCATGCCAAATTGATGCAGTAATTCATGGAGAAGTAGCGCTGAGCAACTGTTGAGTTCATTTGCTGTACAGTACATGGACATACTCTTTAGTTTTATTAAAAAAGCTTCTTTTTAATGATCTTGTCTAATATTCTGGGAAACTGAAGTCTGTTTTTTTATTAGCTGTAAGCCATAATCATCAAAATTAACAATAAACCTTTAAAATAAATCACTCTGTGGGTATTGAATCTATGTTCCACACAAGTCTCATTTTTTGAATGGATTTACTACAAATAAATGCGCTTAAATAACGTTAAAACGTTTTGACATCTTCTCTTTGCTTTATGACTCAGAAGAGGTATAAAGATTTTGTAGGAAATTTTAGACTCTTCACAAAGGTACTCGACAAGATCTTGAAAGGTTAAGCTTCAATCCATTTAAACTTTTCCCTGAATTTGATAAATATTTAATTTGGCCTTTGAAGTGTGTGTGTGTGGGGGGCCTCTTATCTGTCTGTCCTTGAGTTTGAGCCTGCCTGACAAACCTGGCTAAGCCTAAAAACAGCCAGTATAGACACAGTCATGTGTAAAACTGTGGGGCTTCTTGGATATGGTGCTTCCTCCATCCGTGTCCAAATTAAATCACATAGCTGAGTGGAGATGTTTCGCTGGGCTAACCAGCCAAATCTTCCAAGTTGTCCCTGCCAGGAGCCACATCGACAGTATGACAAGAGTATCATGGCTCGCTGAAGATGCCAAGCTTGTTCTAGGACTAGCAGAGCTTAAGAGAATCAATCTGAAGAGCCTTCATCTAGTGAAACTGAGATGATACGATTCACTGCAGACTCAAAAGCTGTGAATAGCAGGAGCAGTTCCAATCCTGCAAGAGGGAGCCTTTCCCAGAGCGAGGCCCTTTGTCCCCTGGTGATAGGTGGAGTTAGGGTGGTGACAGGAGCTGTTGGAATTAGGAAACACTGGTTTATAATAGAGAGGATACGTAATCTGAGGTCTGAAGGCTGTATAGTGATTGGATATGGATAATTTTCAGGATCGAAGATAAGCAGGACTAGAAAAGGTATACTATTTCTCATTGATGACTTCGCAATGTTGGTGTTATGGTTCCTTGCAAAAGTATTCATACACCTGTAGCTTTTGCATGTTTTGTCACATGTTACAACCACAAACTCACACGTATTTCATGGAGGGTTTATGTGGTATACCAACACAAAGTAATGCCTAAATATAAGGTGGAGATAAAATTATATATAGTAGTCAAAGTTTTGTTTACAAAAAAAAGAAAATATACAAATGTCATGCATTTTATTCAAAACATTCACTCTCATATAAATTCAAGCGTCATTAAATGCTAAGCCTGCTATTGTAATTTTAGTTTTGTATGTAATTCCATCCCAGTATAAATCTAGCTGTTCTATGAAGACCCCATAGGTTTGTTGGAGGATGTTGGTGAACAAACAGCACATGCAGACCAAAGAATACAGTAAACAGGTTAGGTAGAAAGTTGTGGAGTAGTTGAAACTAGGGTTAGTTTATACAACAACATCTCTAAACCGTGACATCTTACAATCCATCATCCAAAAACTGAGGAAGTATCACTCAATAGCATAAATAACCAGACATAGCTGTCCACATAAAATGGACATTTCATGCAAAATCCACTTTTCTAGCCATTAAACGCATTTTTTTTGTGTATTTGGGGTCTCTAGGGGTATAGAAAATCTGAATATAGTCTGTCCAGGTGCTGCATAGATATCTTTATATTCTGTTTGAGTCATATTTTTCAAGCCGTTCAATTTTCTCAATCCCTTATTACGTCTTTTTTTTAACAAAATCTTCACAGTATTTGCTGCGGAGCTACTAAGAAAGGTCTAACCAATTTTGCAAATCCGCCATTTTTATATCTCACAGCAATTTTGTAGTCCAAGCTCAAGGATGCTGACGCAACACGTGGATAAGGTGTGGTTTTAGCAGGTTTGTCCTGCTCCTCTTTGTCTGTGTCAGACTATGGCTCGAACATGTGAGGCTGGATTGACAAGTCTTGCGTTGTTGAAATCTTTTATTCGTTTCTGTGCTGCTAGATAATCATATCTCTGCTATCATCCACAAAAATGGCCAAACAGGGTGGAGTGGAATGCTCTCCGACCTGGAGCCTCCAAAGCAGCACTGTGTAAGTTTTGATCCAAGTATTAGCTTAACTTTAGATGTATTGAATGTTTTTTCAGGTCAATCTGCAGCACTTGGCGGGTATTAATGCTCAGTATAAGCTGAACCTTTCGAAAACTTGCCAAAGTAAATTGAGAGGAGCAGATCCGGCTATGAATGGGTCATGTGACCTGGAGCGCTGCTTTGCGGCAGTCTGAGCTTCCCTTAAACACGAGAGCTAAACTTGCATGCTTCTACTTTTCTCATCCTTGAGTCATGGCCATGGTTATTACTACAAAATATAGTAAATATAGTTTGCAAACCTGCATGTCTGCTCTTCTCATTTGTTGAAGTTGCTGCAGCCTTTCATAATCAGATGACTGAGCCTGTTGCCTGCCCTGTCCTTCTCATCCACGGCTGCTAGAGCTCCCCCTCCCTCTCCCTCTACCCCTGGCTCTGCCTCATCCTCTCCCTCTCCGTTTCTATGGGAAACTGAGTATAATCTAGGGGGGTGAATGTGGCTTTATGTTTAAAAGTAAATCCAGGACTTCTCTATCTGCTGTTGCAAAGTGGTCTGCTATCAGATTCCAAAACACAGAGACTTTTTGCGATAGTGCAGTGTTGGCAGTGGAACCTGAAATCTG